>VXAL01007991.1:142385-195488 GCA_013399475.1 Chauna torquata
TTTTTTCCTCGATCAATGGATAAAATATGTTACAGAAGATTACTTTCTTCTGCTGTGGTGCTCGATACTTTGACAAGACATTGAAATCCTTGTGTCTAATAATAAAAGTACAGCTACATTTTCACAAGTCATGAAAAATGAACATCTGCTCAGCAGTACTACATCTTAAGGGCAGGTTATTCACATTTCAGACCCACACTGTGTTTACTCAACCTACTTAATTACAGATTTAAAACATTAAATAAACTAGCTTTAAACATGAGACATGCTTTTTATATGTTGGAGACAATGTAAAGATCAGTGAACAAATGCTGCTCCTCTCTCCAGATCTCAGCAGACTGGGCCTTTCTCTCCTTGCCTCTCCATTTTTGACGAACGATGTAAATACACTGGATGGCCACTGTACGCTCAACCAACTGGAACATCTTGTATAGTAAGTAGTAGTTAGAATCACAGAATCATAGAAACACAAGGTTGGAAAGGACCTACAAGATCATCTAGTCCAACCGTCATCCTACAACCAATACTACCCACTAAGCTACTAAACCATATCTTGTAGCACCTTGTCCAGGCGCTTCTTGAACACCGCGAGGGTCGGTGACTCCACCACCTCCCTGGTCAGGCTGTTCCAGTGCCTGAACAATCTCTGAGAGAAAAAGTTTTACCTGATATCTAATCTAAATCTCCCCGTGCGCAACTTTCGGCTGTTACCTCGAGTCCTATCATTAGTTACCTGAAAGAAGAGGCCGCCCCCCTCCTCATCACAACCTCCCTTCAGGAAGTTGTAGAGTGCAATGAGGTCTCCCCTGAGCCTCCTCTTCTCCAGACTAAACAATCCCAGCTCCCTCAGCCGCTCCTCATAAGGCTTGTGTTCCATACCCCTCACCAGTTTTGTTGCCCTTCTCTGGACACGTTCCAGGGCATCCATGTCTTTCTTGTAGTGAGGGGCCCAAAACTGAACACAGAGCTGAGTACAGGGGGATGATCACCTCCCTGCTCCTGCTGGCCACACTGTTTCTAATACAGGCCAGGATGCCATTGGCCTTCTTGGCCACCTGAGCACACTGCCAGCTCATGTTCAGCCTAGCACTGATAGTTGATAGTACTCTTACAACCAAAGCCGTGCAAATAGGCAGGCTGAGGAGATGCAGGCTGCCAGGACAGAGTCCTTCCCAGGAGGTGCTCAACCTCAGTGCTCGAGGTGACTTGAGGAGAGACCTGATACAAAGCACCACCACCAGTCAGGCCTTCAGCTCTTGCTGAGGATGAAAACACACAGAAGGCCCTACTGAAGGTCTCAGTTATGGCTAGATGTCTCTGCTGACGGCTGGAGGCTTGAAAGGAGAGGAGGTAGTGCCAAGTAGGCTGAAAATGAAAGTTGGGCTCTTCCAAATTAGTGGGTTTGGAATCTGCTACGCATCCCAACAGGAACCCATCTGTGGATTTTTGTGCAGCCAAAGACCTCTAGACCTGGTCAAGACTATACATATGTAACTTGGTTGGAATTTCCTGAGTTGAAGTTTGAATGTCTGTTTAACAAAGGCTTTTAAATGGCTAAAATAGTTGTGTAAAGATTAGAGAAAAAAAAAAAATCAAAGCGAAACATTCTGAGTACCATAGAGCATTCAAAATGGGTTTTCTACTAATTTTCCCTTTCTTTGTCAATAAGCTATTTAAGAATTAGGACTGCATTGTCTTCCAAATTTGTTTTGGAAGAATCACTTAAATTGAAGGAAAAATTCAATTTTAAGACAAAAGTGCCAAGAAATAAGTATGTGTATTAATAATGTATTGGTGGATGTTAAAGATGTTTCTGAATATTTTTCCTCCTGTTCCTGTGCTTTTTGTGGTTCCCTATCTTTTTTAGCAGGCAGTAGACTGCTAAAATATCTGATTGCTTTGCTACTTTCAGAAAAATCAGGTAGATTGCTTTTCTGTATGCTGAAGAAACGCAATGCAAGTTTTCACACCACTAAAACTCCTTCTGCGAGTCAATCCATTTCTTGAGAGCACGCCTGAGCACCCCAGTTAATTCACTCCAATTGCTACTACTGGCATTTTGCCTTTGTACATCTTATCTCCAATTGCAATCAGCTGCTCTGTAATCATTTGTTTCAAAGTGAAATGGATGTAGATTTTTTTATTATTATTATTTTTTATTACTATTTATTTATTTATTTATTTATTTATCTCTGTGTGCTACCATTCCAAACACCAGCAAAATGCATGCCAGTGCCACAGAGGCATTTCGGCTGTTCTTTCTTTAAAGGAGGAAAGAAGATACTAGGCTTGAAAAAATATGTTATTATAACCACCTCTAAAGGGGGAAAAAAAAACCTTTATTATTTTGACAGTTTTTATCAACACATTTACAACCTAAAACAAATGAACAGAAACCTACATTACTACACAGCCGACCACGTTCAGATAAAATATGTATAAAAATTGTTTAAAAAAATTAAGCCTACCAAATTACAGAAGGAAGCATAGGGTAGGGTAGGGTAGGGTAGGGTAGGGCAGGGCAGTGCAGTGCAGTGTAGTGGGGAAATTATCTAGGAAAACTTATAAGGCAACAAATGGTTCTCCATACTCCAGCCACACCAGAAAACATTGTGTATTGAAGGGATAAAAAGAGACCAAACATCCCTACTGCACCAGGGATATTTTATCATATAACACTGAAGGCATTACATTGCTATGTTTCAAGAGCTTACATGGAGGATCATGACATCCCATCATTTTGGTTCCATGAAACAATGGAACAGCAGCTGAAATAAAAAACTGTTGGCTATGTGGAGTCCTTCACAGATTTGTTTCTGTGGTAGTCAGTCAATTTTCTGTCATTCCCCAGCATCTCTCTTACACCCATTCAACATCTGATAGCATGAGACTCTTTATTCACTAAGAACATGTTGATCAATCAAATTATGCTGAGTTGCCTAGCTGTCTGAATTTTCTTCTGACAATTCAAATACTCTGATGCAATTATTCTGTGAAAAATATTCACCACTTTTCACTGGCACTGATCACTGCTGTGGCTGATGCAATCTGGAAAGTCAAGCCTTTCTAGGAATATACTTGGATCTGAAGTAATAGCTTTTTTAATTATCAGTGAAGACTTTTGAAAGCTCAAGATAAGTTTGAAGATGAACCTAAAATAACTTAGGCTACCATCATGTTAACTATTCTAGTTTTTTTGATTGTTTGTTTGCTTGTTTTACATTTTATTTCGTTTTGGAGTTTTCACTCCAAAATGCTAAGCCAGCCAGAAACATGCATCTGAGCTAACCAGAATGGAGCTACCTTCAGGTAGGACTCGGCTGATCGTGCCTGCAGAGATATGGTGACTTCATTTCACTAAAGAGTCATGTGGTCCTAGAGGAGGTGCCGAAGCGCCATGCCAGCCGGTGCACGCACCTCCTACAGTCCTATCTGCCTGCCCTAGGATGCCGGGAATATCTGATGATTTCTAAAACAGCACTGGGCTCCCAAGTGTAGGGAACTGACTGGTGCCCTCAGTGCTGAGCAAGTTTTGTGGCTCAGGCCTTTGAATGTTTGTATCTGCTTAACAGAAAAGAGCAGCAGAAGATGGTCAAAATCTTCATTGGACAGCAGCTCTGTTTTAATTAATCAAAGAAAATGAGAGGAAAGCAAAAATATAGAAAGTGGAGTAAGCTCAATGCTTACTCTCTATATCCTGCTTTGTTTTTAAGAGAGAAGCCACGTCATCCCAGGTTTCTAGTTTTACCATTGTTATCACTGATGGTGCCTTTCTGAAACTTTTCAATGACAGAGGGAGAAATATATCTAAAGTTAGGGCCAGTCCTAGTAGAAAGAAAATATAAAACAAAGGTTTTTAATAATATTTGAATGGTACATGTTTTAAAGAGCTATTTGCTTTCCTTCTTTGTGAGGTTTATTACATTCATTTCTTTAATGCAGTGTTTTAACTAATGGAACTTCTTTTTCTTTTTAGTCCCCACAGTATGATTTGCTGTAAGTATTCTGTTGAGACTGTGAGAATAGAAAACAACTATAAAAACTCATCAGACTAGGTCTACAAATACAGCCAACCAAAAATGGGGGAATTTCCACTCCATAAGAAACTCTGATACTTTGAATTTTTTTTTTAAATGAAAAAAAAAAAACCAACACACTAATACTCCAATATTGATATGTTTATTTCTCTGGGATTAAATATTAATCTATATATTTCTGACATCTCCAAATGCTCACGCCCTGTTCACTTCTATTGCATTGGCTACGCACAGCTGGCTACTGTAGTTGCACATCATCCTGCTGTGACGCAGCGTGGTGATTCAGGCAGACAGGCACTGTGGGGCACCTTGTGGAACGTGACCCAACGCTTGGGAGTGCCCTCCGTGGAGGGATGGGGGGCTACATGAAACCAATCCAGGCTTCCTGCAAAGTACAACAGTAACTTAACCAGACACGCAGATGGAACATAATGTTTTTCTCAAAAAAAAAAAAAAGCAACACAACAAAACAACTATATATTTTTACTGGAACCAGCTCGAAATATTTTCCTAGTAGAAAACAGGAAATGACAACAGAATTGAAGTAATCAGGCTAATTTCAGTTCTGCAGAAAAGAATACTATGTATGCAAATGTATCTGACCAACTCTTCTTTTTTCCCCCAAAACCATGCTTTCTTTTTCCTACAAATAATCCATGGTCCTGAGAGGTGAGAAGTAAGAGGGAAACAAACAGCAGACCAGAAGCAGAGCTGGAGACCTGACTCTTACAGTGCGTCTATGCACAATGCAGGGCCGTGCAGAAAACACACAAATGTGGTGGCCACGGTATATATCTCATCCTTTACAGTTTAGTCAAAAGGTCACAAGAACCTCTGTCAGATTTAGGCTCAGGCAAAACTGACATTATATCTTTAGATAAGACTAAGTCACTTGAGTATATATGAATCTCCGAATACACGGAATGAATACATTTAGGAGATGGAACAAGAGACTGCAACATGCACCTGAATAGTTTGCCTACTGTCAGGTGGGATTCAAAGTTATAATTGTTTGACTTGGGAAATGCGATCTTTCTCTTTAAGTTCATCCTTAAATTTTAAAGCATAATTTGTTTTGATTGAATTTCTAATGTTAATTAGTGAGGCTTGCACAATTAAAGACATCAAGAACATATAATTATGTTCCTTATAATTATACCATAATTGTTTTAGTACGTTAAATGATCTAATAGATTTTTCCTGTTTGAACAGCAGCATTACAACCATCTCTGTTTCATGAAATAACTGGCAAACATTCAGTAGGTACTTTCAAGCATTTCAAGGAAAGTTTTGATGGGTATTCATCTACTAATGAAATATTCATGCATTATATTTTTCTCTATTACAAGTGACTTTCACTGAAGCGCCTAATGCTTGGTTTGCTTAGACAGATATAACATTCAATCAAACTAATGGAAACTGTGGAGTACTGTTATACTGGATATTATTAAATCAAATGCTCTTGATAAATATTGAGTCTCTGATGTTAAACAGCATTTCTAGCATGATGCATGGATAGTAAAACAATACTCCGGTCCCTTGTTAATAATGTTAATATTACAACTGTCGTCATTTGGCAACTAATATGATTTCCCATGTGTATAAATGCTTTAGTCTTCACAAAAATAACACTCATATGCTGTTTTAAGATTTTCCGTAGTGTATATGCATTTACTCCCAATGTGGGACAATTGGACAAATTGGTATTACTTAGCAAAGTATGTATTCTTTGTCTGCTTAAAATTTAATATCTCCTTCAAATAGCATAACTTGCACCCATGTCAATACAAAGACATCAATTTCGGTAATTTCATAGGCAGGAAGCTAATGATCCTCTTAAAAAGCAATTGCTAAGGGCCTTTGGAGAATTATCTGGGCATACTGATGCCACCTCTCTTACTTGTTTTCTGGATGATAAATTTCATTAACTTAAACTAAAATAGATCAAATGTTTTCCTGCAATACTTTTGCACGGGAGTTCTTTTGATACTTTTTACAAGAAAAACAGGGTGAAAATGTGAAGTGGCTGACAAAACAATGAATAAAACATGTTTCATGCTTGATTTTTAATGAATAAAATTAAAGTTCAGAGCTTAACATTACGCCTAGTTTTACCATTTCTGCATATATGAAAGTTGTGACTCCATCATCTTAATATATCCCTAGCCAACATGAACTTTGAGTTCATTTATTTTCAGATGACACTGTATCAGCTTCTTCCAGGGATCAGAAGGGACTCAGTTAAGTCAGAGCAAGAGCCAGCTCAGCAGGGAAAGTGCCAGAGGAATAATGAGAAAAAAGATGCAGAGAAGATCAGTAACAAAGTAACGAAAGACTTACCTATTTTTTTTTTTCCAAGTGAATATGGAATGAGTCTCCATGACTTTTTGTAGAACATGTTAAAAAACAAAAGATTCCCCCCACGCCCTCTTAAATGTAGGTGGTGATAGTTCCCCTGGGTTCATGCGTGTAATCCTATTGTCAATGACCAGGGCTACTGGACAGGGCATTATTCAGGGAACAGGGTGCCATTCACCCTAACACTGACAGGAACTTAATAGCCCTCCTGGCCCTGCTCTTGAAGTTTGCATTAACCTCTTTTTGCATTAAGGACAGGAACCAGCGCTGTTTGACGCCAATTAAAGGAGTGACTGGGCATTTAAAAATGTTTCGCTGAATATTTCACCTGTTCAGCAGGCGACTGAGTTACCCAGAAAACAGACACAAGCCACACTCGCTGCAAACACACACAGTTCACAGGCCCTGGCGCAAAGACCATCCTTTCTCAAGCACCAGTGTAGCCACATGACGGTCTGTCCTCAGGAAAGAGTTTATAATACGTGGATGTTGCGCTTAGCGCACAATATTCTGGGGTCAGGCAACTCCTGTAGAAAGTTAAAAATAAGGCGCAGATGTACTCTGAGGTCTATATGAATGTTTTAGGAAAACTACCTGAAATCTACACTAGCCCACTGAGTCACCGGCATGTAGTAGCCTGCTTTGCCACCCTGCAAGCTGCTGAAATAGTGAAAAGGCATCAACACCAGGACTGAAACTTCCTTCTTCTGGGTGCAATTCTGCCACTTTTACGTTGATTTGTTTGGTTTAAAAAACTACTGTACAGTATTCAGGGATTAGCTGAATAGTTCTTTTGAGATTGCTGTTTTATTTTACTTTTTTACAATTGATTTTAGAAGGGCAAAGCACGGTGCTAGGAAAATTAGGAAATGTGTATAAAATTACGGAGCAGTGACTCTGTGGGGAAAATGTTTACCCTGCAGGCTTTTCTCTTTAAAACACAACTGTTAGAAAGTATCACATTAAATACTAATGTGTGTGTATTTAAAAAAGGTACAATATACGTGAGGAAAAAAGCCTATCAAGTGTGTAAGGTGGGGCTGCTGTGGCTAAGCACTCCTTCTCACAGAATACCGCCGTAGTGCCGTGAAATCCCACGTAAGTGGTCAGAACACAAGTAAGAGCTGCCTGTGGGTAGTCCCAACCTATTCATAAGCCCTTTTGAACAATTTTCCTACTTTTTTAAATACTGTTTTTGGCAAACATTTGATACTTGAAATACAAAATGCATGAGTCACCTACTGGGACAGGCACAGTATGTGGTTTATTGAATTTAGCTAAATTGTGAGTCATCTATCAATAGTCCTCATAGTGAACATACTTGTAATAATTTCTCACATTACAAACAAGAGTAGGTATGATTTTTCAAGATTTTTGAAGTATTTTGCACTTGGAGTTTTTACTCTTTTTATTGTGCTTCATTTTACATTGTAGGAAATTGTTAAGTTTTTAGTGATGGAGACTAAAAAGAAAAGGTGGCTACCGTTCGTCAGTTTAAACAACAAAGATCAGAAATGCAAAATCTGACATATAAAATACTGTCTTACAAAGCAAAGTCCTCAACGTGCGATTGAATGAATACAAATTCTTCTTGCACAGCTATCGAGATTTATTCTTCTACCAGCATACCAATTTCTGTTAAGTAGTTTTAAAATTCAGAGGCAGCAGTTCTGAAGGAGAGAGCTGCAAATTACCCCAGATTCTGCCTTGCCAAAAACATACGGTAATTTTGCATGTGTGTGTGTAGGGGTTGTTTGGGGGCAGGGTTTTATTTATTTATTTACTTATTTATTTTTGTGTAGGTTGAAAGGTGAAAACTCGTGAGCAGAAGTTTAAGTGCTGAAAAACAGGTGTGCATAAAATAGTGTCGTAACTGTAGTCTGTTGAATACAGAGGATAGCGTCTCCGCTTTTACCACAGGAAAGCATAAATAGCCCAAAAGGTTCAGGCAGGAAAGCACTGGGGAGCTTTCCGAGCAAACTCCTGAGCGGCACGGGCATTCACGCTCGCCAGCATGCGTGCGCCTGAGCGGTCAGTCCTCCAAACCCCTCTCTTCAGAGCCAGCCGCCGATAAGAACCTTTCCCCGAACGATTTTCACGGGCACGACCGACTGCGAGGGCGTACGATTTGCCCCCGAAGCAGCCGCTAAGGCAGGTATCTGCCAGCCGGGAGCTGCGAAACCCCGCGCTCACGACGGCACGGGAACGAGCCCCGGCTGCTGTCTCGTCTCGAGGCCCCGGGGTTTGCTCCCGAGAAGACGGGGTGTCCCCGGGGCTCGCCCGGCTGCCGCGCAGGGCTCTCCTCGCCTCGCACGGCCCGCGGCCCTAAGTCGCCGCTGCGCTGCGACGGGCTCCCCGCCGGATTCACGTTGCTTTGCGCACGCAGTCCCCGTGAGGCTCCGCGGAAACAGTCCCTCAGCTTTCTGGCAACCCGCGCCCCTTTTGCCTGAGCGGGGCCGCCCTGGCGCCATTCCTCCGCCAGCAGGAGACGGCGCTGCTCCCGGCGGGGCCCCCCGCGGGCCTGCCCGGNGCGCAGGGGCTGCGGCCGGGCCCCGGCGGAGGCCTGGCGCGGGGCGCGGAGTTTTCCTTCCAGCCCCCCAGCGGAGCTTCGCTTTCGTGCAGCCTCCGCGGTTTTCCGCCCGTTTTAAGATGAGTGCCATCTTTTCGTTGCAAAATCACGGGATACTTATCAATGCGGAGGAGGAGCAAGCTGACGGTTGGGGGGGGATGAGGCTGGAAATGAGAAAATGCGTATAAATTAACTAAAGACCACTGATGATTTGTAAATGAGAAGCGTTCCTAGGAAAGGAGGTGCAAGCCACATTCAGAAGTGTACGGTACAGTCGGGGAGGTAGCACCTGTGCACGCACCCTCCTTCACGGTGGTCATGCAGAGTTTCTTGTTTTATTAGGTTTAAATAATAATAATAAAAATCTTCTAGTCACCGTAACAAGTAAGATGTTGTTATATCTTAGTGTGATTTTCTGCCTGGGATATTACTGCTGAAAGGATAATGTTTTATAGTCTTTCTCTACCTTTTAAAATCATCATAAGCAACTTTTAGTTACAATATAAGCCAAATAAATTTGGTGGGGGTTTTATTTATTCATTATTTTTCAAAGAATGAATGGCTGTTCGTCATTGGGAGGAAAGAAGTGGCTACTAGTGTGGCTAATATGTACACATAAATATGTGTGCAATCAAATTATAGAGAAACTTGATTGAATGTGGATATTCCTGCTGGCCCTGTAGCCGTCAGCATTGAGACATGCATATGGTGCGAGCAGATGGAAGAAAAGCAACACAGACTTTTTTTTTCTGATTTAGTCTTATCTTTGAATCTCCTTAAGTTCTTCCATACATTTTTAGGCACAAGGTATCTGGACAAAGAGCTTCACCACCTGTGTTAAGCAGTGCGGAGGTCTTAGTGGAGGTGAAGATAGCACAGGAGTCTGGAAGATCGTAGTTAAGCAAGCTTTTTTCGAAAAACTGAATTTTAAGAATTAGGTGAAGCTGTTTTCTATGTTTGTGAGCTTTACCCTTTGTATGTGCCTTTCTTATTTCAAGAAGTTTATGAGTCTGAATGAAGTAACGCTTTAGGAGACAGAAAATTGTTTTCTGT
This sequence comes from Chauna torquata, assembly GCA_013399475.1. Lineage (NCBI taxonomy): Eukaryota > Metazoa > Chordata > Aves > Anseriformes > Anhimidae > Chauna > Chauna torquata. The sequence continues at coordinate 152,403 of VXAL01007991.1, forward strand.
TAAATCTTAGAAAATTGCTAAATCAAAACATAAACTACTAATGTTGTGGTGTTAAAGGTATGGGTTTCTGGTTAACTTATGTGGACTTATGTCAGTAATTAAAATCCTGGCTGCCAGAAGTTTTGAATTGTATATTGTGGAAAACAGAGAGGACAGATATGGAAACATTTAAGGAAACCATGGCAACAAATGGCTCAGTAGATCTATGCAGGTAAGAAATGCATGAAATGTATTTGTAAGAGAGAGAGCCTTGGGAAGAGAAAACTGCAACAACAGGGGAGCAGTTAATGCCTGGTGGATAAGACCAAGGGAAAAAAGACCACCTTCCCTTAATAAAACTTGACACAGATACAAAAAATTCTTCACCATCTCTTTCCCAGTCGTGGTTTATACCAGAGATGCCTTGGATGTGTTGTGAAAGCTGTATGATGAGTCAGTGCTTGCACTGCTGGTCAGAACATCAGAGAAAAGTGGCTGGTAAGTCAGTACCGATGCTCCAGCCTTTCCAAGACCTATGGGACAAGAAGAGTCTGGAGGAGAAGTTGTACTGGAGTTTATTGGACAGACAGGTGAGTCATCCTCAGGGAGAACATGACCATTCTGAAGGACTCCTACAAGGATTCCCTGACCTTTAATTTCTTTGTCAGCTGTGCTTAAAGGAACAGCAGTCCTTAAAATTTGCCAACAGTATTTTAAATCAGAATATATGTGGCTTCATGGCATAGATTTCAAGTTGTCCGATGGGAATTGGTTTTGGACTCTGTTTTCTTTTTGAAGAATGTATTGTCTTCTTTGATTACTTATCAATGTGGATCCAATGGCACAAGTATGCTTAGTGTATGAGAAATCAGACTTCTGAATAGCAAAGTCTTTTGAGAATGCATATGTAATCACTGACTTTCATGCCTCCCTGTAAGTCCATAAAGAACACAGAATTCATGTCTCTTCTCCAGGTTATTTAAGATGCAATCCAATGACTGCTCCACTCATCCTTTTCGAGAACTTTAAAACTTGTACTTTTTACAAAGGTGGTGTGAAGAGCTTTTATTCTTTCCTTCTAAGAAGTTGATGTTTTTGAGAAAGATTGTGTCTGTCTTTGAGCCCTGTCCAACAGGATTCAGTGTTTGGCACCCATGACAGATTCTAAGCCAAATTCAAAACCTTTGGGATTCATGTATAAGCATGGCCTGTCCTACTTGAAGAAGGTCAGGTCCCAGAGAAGTGTTCAGCATGTTTGTCTTCTGTCTGAGAATGCAAAAATTTGGGTATACTTGGCTTAAGGTCCTTAACACTAGTCATCTCGTATTTTTCAATGTAATACTAAGAACTTCTGTGCAGACAATGTCAGATCAATACCCAGTCTCATGACGTTGAAGTGCAGTGCCACGAGGGAGACTGATGGAAAATAAACTTAGTTCCAAAAATCTAGTGGAATCCTTCAAAAAGAGGACTAAGAACATTATATCACTCTAAAACTAAAGCTACCACATCCTCCCCTTGCTCTCTTGCATGGAGATACAAAATACACTGCTGTGTGGTGGATGCAAAGGTTACCTTGGTACTAATCCCAGCATCGCTGTCCTTACTGATAAACCTGTTAATAAGGAACAGAGATGCAGCCAGATAGAGGATTTAACATCTTGTCCAACAGCGTCCTCTACAGAGAGTCGGCAGTTAACGCTGATCCTTGTGGCAGCTGGGCCACTTCAAAAGCCCGTACCTCATCAATCGCACTCAACTACTTGTTTTTACTGGTTTCAGTTAAGAAACCTTCCTCCCTCTTTGTGGGAAGGAACCTCGAGAAAAAATGTGTTGGATCCCACTGGAGCGATAAAGCAGATGACCATTCTGGCTGTTGAGGGTTCATAATCATTCCTGTGTACCGAGGAAGTGGTACTTCCACTGTCCTACTGTCCACCAGCATCTTCAGCCACGTGATCTGTGCTAGAATCAAGCACCATGCTCTCTCATGTGAGCCAGATAAATTGTGCTTGTCAGTTGTCTGTGGTGGGATCTACTCAGGTATACACATGGAGAAGGCTGGGCAGTCATTTATTCTATGGTGGTGGTCTGAGGTGCTGCAGGCAGGCTAGGCCACTCTCCCCTACACACATACATCATTCCCCACTACTTGGTGTCCTCTGCTAGCATGAGTTTTGAAGGATTTTCAGGAACTTGCTATGAGACAACAGAGACCCTCAGGGTGCATCACCCACCCCGGTTAATGTCAGCCCTGAAAAGACCCCATTGTCCTGAGCATCTCCAAGGAGCACAGATATATTCACTGTGAGAGTCCAAGGGGTGCTTGTGGCAGCTCTCTCCATGAGTTAGAGAAGTATATACCTGTGCATGGATGCCTCTGTATTGCTTAACCAACATTTGGGAATTGAAAAAGACAGAAGAAAGGGAAGGTGTTCATCAGTTGCAATTGTTCCAGCAGAGACTGGTAGCTGTTGTCATAAATGCTATGTGCAGCTCAGAAATATGGCCCGAAACCATGAAAAATGCAGTTGAAAACTTGGGAAGGAGAAAACAAGCTTAAACGAGCTAAAGGCTACAAAACCACAGAGAAAAGAAAACACTACTTCTTGACACTGGATGCTAATCTGAATAAAAACAGAGTTCAAGGCTTGCTACAACGGATCAAAGAGATCAGATGACTAACTGGCAAGAATGAAAATGAGGATTAGAAGTGGCAGACAGGAACCTGAACTGGAAAGCAAACCAAAGCTTTCTGCAGCTGAAGAGGCTTGGCAAAAAGGATCAAACCAACACGGAGAATGAGAGCTTCAGGCACAATAAAAATGAAATAATGCTTGCAAAAGTCTTAGATTGTGATAAAGGAGGCTGATTGCATGAATCCATACCTAAAATGCCTGTCTCTGCTATTTGGCTTTCCTGGAATATTTGTGATGAATTAAGGTTTGGTTAGTATACAGTACTGAAATTTAAAGAATGAACTAAACGATACATTTTCTTGGAATTTAAATGATTTAAACTGTGTCTGTGTTGGAAGCAATTCCATCTAGTACAGGTACGTCTCCAGTTGGCAAATGAGGGGGTGGGTGGTGGGCACCAAGGCTAAATGGGTCTAATGCACACCTTCACAAATAGCGTACGTGCCCCTCTCTTTTCACAGTCAATATAATCCAGGCAGCATGGGTGAACTGAACTCTTGTCGGATCTGTTAATTTAGTTCCCGATGAGCCAGTTGGTGCTACTAAATCAGTACTTGTCCTTTACCAGAAAAGCTGCTAATGTGTTTATCTTTGCAGAGCTGTGTACCTATCAGATGAAGCCTGCCTGTTGAGATGGAACTGTGTCTTGGCTGCTGACTGCTCAGCTGCTCCTACCCAGGTTTGTCATGTGGACCATGGCCATCGTGTTTATCTCAGGACTCAGGCCACCATAGATTCAGTGGAGAACCTCCATGCTTCTGGAGTCACTAGTAGGCATAAAGTATGTGGGACGACCAAAATGTCTGCAAAGTGTTTGAATTACGACTTTCTTCAGCTTTGAGCCCTCCTTCTGGCCGTGCAGGCAATCAGCCCGATGTCCAGATTGCTGCGTTTTGATAGCTAAGTTGTATGCTCGGATCTGCAACACCGCTGGTCTCTTTGGAGCTCTTTTGCCAGTGCTAGTGGCTACTTTGTCTTTCTGGCATTGTCCTCTCGTGCTTTCTGGGATCTTGTAGGAAGTTTCCACTATTAGCTGGGGTTATAAATAAGCAGGAGAATGTGCCAGGGACAGCAAGGAGGAAACACAGTCCCAGCACTGTGTCTGGGAAGCATGGAAATACAGTATCATCATGAGAGGGTTTAGGGGCATCTCTAGTTGCACAGAAAATGTCAGTAGTAGCAGGACCTGCAGATACCTGTTTTCCCTGCAGAAATAGTTAAGTCCTGCTGCTTATCCTCCAGATACCATCGCAGTGATCTGAGATCAGAAGTCATAACAGACAGCCTACTACAGAGAAAAACAGGAGCTTGACCTTCTATGATGTTTTAGGCACACCTTTGACCCTTTGTGCAGAACTGTGCAGTGTTTGTTGTCCCTCCTGTGGTTACCTTGCCTGGTCTTGGCATTCCTCACCGCTTCCTTTTGCATCTGGCATGCTGCAGTGGGGAGAGGTGGGCTCAGACCCCTGCTCTGCTTCGCTTGCCCGCTGTTGATGGAGCAGCCTTCTGAGGCTTGTTGCAGATAAGTAATTCAGAAAAAAAACTTCTCTAAATTGTCCTGAGGACTGAATTAGCTCCTTGCTTTTTACTGTGTGAGAGATGTGGATAGATAACAAGGGTGACAGAAAATTACCTTTTTCTTATCCCTTGATCTGGTCCTGAGTACAGCTTGGCCGTAACTGTGCAATAAAACTGGAGCTGGGTTTGATTGCAAGTTATCACATGATCTTTCTGTAAAAAGATTTCTGAGGTGAACATCATAGATTGGAGGAGCCAAGTGTGCTGGGAGGAGAGGGGATGGAAGAAAGAGGTGCTGTTTCATGGGGAGTTCGTTTTTGTATCTGAAGTATCTTTAAACTCCATTACAGAGACTGGTCCTTGAATTCTGCAAACAGGTGCAAATATAAACCAGTATGAATAACACAGTGAGTGGAAATAAATATTCCTTGCAAGACTGGTTGAAAGTTTTTGCATGAAACAATTCTTCAGTGTCAGATCAGAGAGTCAGTTGTAATTTTTTTTTTCCCTCACTGTTCTTAGTATGTTCTTTCCTTAAAAATGTTGAGATTTCTTGGAAAAAACCTGAACATGTGGGAACCCAAACTGGGGACTTGATGTGGTACCTTTTTGGTTCATCTCTGACTGAAACTGCTGAGGCTGGAGTTGAAAACTTCAAAGTGACTTTCAAGAACTGTACCTTTGGTTGGAGTAAAAACCTTAACTTTCTACCAAAATTGTGCATTCATAAATTCCCACCTGGAAATTGTCATTTGATTGTCTACTTTTCTGTCTGAGCTGGACTCCCCTACCTGGCATACTTCTGTAGGGCGCACATTGTCAAGGCTGGCAGCAATGGACATTTCAGCCGGAAGGGAAACCACCAAACTGAGGCCAGCAAGCCTCATCCCCAGTGGTGAGTGGCAACATGAGTCACAGTGGCAACATTTCCAAATTGGAATTTTCTGTATTTGTCCAAAAGTACATAACTAAAATATTCTGTTGTGGTATATGGAAAAAATCTTTGTACCTCTCAGAATACTTGAGTAATTTCAGATGATTCAGCTGACTTCCAAACCAAATACTGACAGGGACATGCAGAAGGAGAAAGATAAGGAGGAAATGTTTGTGGGTGAACAGAACCGTACAGGCTTACATGTTTCTTGATTTGAATAGGGACAGTGTGGTCTGATAGCCAGAGCACTAAGACTCACTTTCCCCCCCCCCCCNGAGGTGCCCTTGCGTAAGTCACTTTCTCAGTTTCTTTCCCTTTCTACTTTTTATGTGCTATTTGGATTGCAGACTCACTGGGGAAATGGTGTCTCTCCCCTGACGTATTTGTACAGTGCTGAGCTCAGTAGAAGGGTGTTCTTAATTAGTGTTCAAATATGGATGTAATACAAATAATAATTAATTAGGCATTTAATCATCATCAGTATTTACATAACATTGCCGGCATTTCAGGCGAATGTTTTATCCAAATATTTTGTGGGAGTTTTCCCACGTATTTTTATAATAGCAGTGCTATACATCTCCATATGGGAAAGAATATTTATCTGTAGGAGTTCCCAGCACTACACAGGGGGTGGTCAAGGCCATCTTATATGATGGGCTACAAGAAGAATTTCTATTAAAAACACTGGTTGCAATGAGGTTGCTGTGGTCTTCAAGCTGCTCTCTTCTGTTGAGGGTGTAATTCTTAGCACTACTGCCCAACAGAAAATACTGACATTGCCAAAATATTTTGTGGCCTAATTGTGTCTTTCATTTGGTGTGAACATGGGTTTTGTCAGCAAAGTCTGGATGGAAATGTAGAAAAGACAAATATGCTTCTTAATTTGCATAATATCAGATCAGGGATTAATGAGATCACATATGCTGCTTGCTCTGTGATAGCTGATATATGATGTTTACACTTTTGATTTCAAATGGTTGTTTTGAGGTTTGCTGGAAATGGTTTTCTTTAAATTTGGTTCACTGGTCCGTATTATTCAGAATGGTAGTGGGGCAGTGCCTCCCCAAGGAGACCCATTAATCTCCCTCTGCACATCCCGTGCATTTTTTTCTTCTCTTCAGGCTAAATCAGTTTCCAGGATAAAAAACCCTGCACATTGATTGTGGTTTCAACAACAGCATAGTAGTGATGTTCATGATGGGGGTGGGTGGGGAGGGAGAAGATCTCTTTCCTGCTCCTTCTCCATTTTTTAGGTGAGAAGGTGTTAAAAGAAAGCTCCATGCTGCAACAATCCAAGGCAGAGTTTCTCAAAGAATCTGAAAACATTGTAGTCACTAAAATATTGTTCATCCCTTATTTTTCTGTTGCTTTGCAGCAGTGGTTTGGAAAATTTAACAAAAAAGTTTTTTTTCTGCAAACCTAGCATTCGGCCTCTTGTAGGAGCATTGCACACATTCTTGGAAATGTACACACTCCCGAAGTGAATGTGGTGCCCTGTGCTAGAGGGTGGTCCAGCTTTGTCACAAGATTTAAGTTTAAAAAGTCATTTTACTTCATTCTATTAAGATACGAGGTAAATTACATGGAATCTGCAGTCATGGGAACAAATACAAAGGACAAGAGAAGACCATTTTAGATTGTTTATTAAATAAGCTCCTTTTTTTTTTTTTTTTTCCAGCTTCAGCATCTCAGCTACCTTGATAGACTGTCCATTAGGTTCTCCATCCTACCCCAGAGAGGTGCTAGGAGTTCTTATGACTATGGATTTCCTATTCCTATTTTCACTCTACCAGGGCATCTTTGCACCAAAACACCTACTGCCCAAAACTGGGCAGTACAACATCACCAGTTATTGTCATGGATTGACCTTTTCTGTTCCTCAAGCTTTCCGAAAGAAAGCTTCTATTGTGGTGCTTAATTTGTATGTCTTTTCTTGCCTGGCTGGCTTTTCATGTTATAATTTCCTAAAAGCAGTCATAAAACTTGAATTGTGTACCCTGAAAAATACCTTTTTTTTTAGACTTATTCACTTTGGTGCGGGCATCACTAGAAGATGAAATGTGATTGAAGGCATGGTACCATACAGAAAAAGGTATTTGGTCCAAGGAACAAGTGTGTACTGTTAATTTAATGGGGATAAATCGGTGGTGTGTTCTACAAGGGATCTCTATTCCATATTCTACTTGGGCAACAAACAAGCTCTGTGGCATTGAAGGGAATGGTTTCTAGCAAGCTTATCTCTGCCAATCACTGCTAAGCTGAAGCTATTTGGCACAGTGGTTCTTTTAATTTTAACTGAACAGAAAGCGCTTATACAATAAAAGAAGTTACCTCTGTCCAAAACATTAAACAGTTAGAAATATCACAGAAAAAAACTGTATTTGAAAGAATAAGGTGGTATTTTGGCAGGGGGAACGGGGGGATTACCATTGTTTGGCAGTGCAGAGAAAGGGCGCTGGGTGGAACACAGCTGTGTGTGCGCTCTGGAAGCAGAGAGGCAAGAGCTGCAGCAGGAGAGGCAGGAGCACTCAGGGCAGTGTTGCATTGGTAGCGTGGCCCTGAGAAGAAGCCAAGACCGAGCTTCTTTTGAGCAGATTGCTGTTTGAAAAGGCAAGCTTGGAAATGTGCCCAGGCGAACTGCTTCTTGTCTGTTTCTATTGTGTTCAGAGAAGCAGAGGGATATGTACATTCTTTGTATATAAAAAGAGTTGTAGTGAAGAAATATCTGACTCGAATCACAAGCTTCTCCATCTAATGGAAACAATTCAGCAAATCCCAAACATTGTCTTTTATGACTAGAAGGGGAAACAATAAAATAAATAGATGTAGACAGGTATGAGTTTTCCATTGGAATGATCTACTACTGGAAAATACAGTTTCTACATGAGTGTTTTCCTTAGAAATCCCTTCTTTGTGGATGTTTCAAATTTAACTGAATGTTTTGAGTGGAGTTGGTTTGACCCTAGGTGCAATGTTCTGTTTCATGTTGACTCAAGAAATATAAACCTAAATTTCCATGGCAGTGAATTGCCTTCAGGAGCCAGTGTTCAGGTCCCCACTATCTCTGTATTGCATCAGCTTGCTAGAGGACTACATCTCTCTTTAGTTTTTCTCCCTGTGAGTTGCGTGACTTTTGGTGCATACATTCCTCCCGCTCTCTGTTCCCCATGAGGAAAGACAGGCAGACTTGCGAGGTCTCCTTCCCAGAGAACAGTGTGTACAAAGCAATTTACATTGAGCTGATGCACTAGGAAGTACTTTTAAGGCATTTGTAATGGAATTTAGAGATTGTGGAAATACCTTCAATTAAAAATTTCAAAATTTTTGGCATTTCAAATCAAATATTTTCTAGAGTTTCAATTTTGGAGAAAAATAATCATTCAGCAAGCTGTCTTGGCCTTGGACAAAATCAAATCTTATCTCTTCCTTCAGGATGGACATTTCAAGTTGCAATCAACGTGCTTAAATTCTAATGATCCCCACCTCTGGTCTTCCCAATGCAGCTTGTATGTTTTCTGTTGGTTCTGGGAATCCCTCTTTTTCCCCATCATGCACACAATTCTCTTTTGTATTAGCCTCTATTAGTTCATTGAAATTGCTCAAGAAGGCAGTTTGTGCAGGAGGCAGAACACCAATGCTAAAAACGTAAGTGAATCAGATCAAATTTGGTGAAGATTTTGGACCAAAAAAAAAAAAAGAGGGGGAGAAGCTGAAATACTCCAGAGTTTTCTGAGAATGAACTTGATATCTCATTTTAAAATGGCTTCTGGATTTTCAAACTGATAAATTTCTAGAAATTCATTAAAAGGCATTGAATGGTCCAAAAGATTAAAATAAAATTACTTTCTCATATGTTGCATCTTTGGATATCTTATTTTATAACTTAGTTGCTCTTTCTCAAAAATATGTAACACATATATTGAGACTTGTTTCATCTTCAGATCCAGAATTTTAAGCAATCCACATTCCTACAAAATCCTGTCTGCCCAAATCAGTCTCAAAGACATCTAATCTTTTTGTGTGTGTGAATTGCAGCCAGGTAGAGTTGTTTTTTCAGTGAGCATTGTTTGCTGAAAATGGAGTGTTAGGGATAGGAATCAAAACTTTCTAAAAAACTAGGTCAAATGTGGTGATAAGTTTGGATAAAATGAAGTTGGAGAAGAAGTTGGAATTCTTTTGATATTTATTTTATATTGCTGAACCTGGAAGTGGTTTTTAAAAAGAGGGTAGAAAAGGCAAGTTTAGGAAACTATTTTTCCCCTGTTTTTCAGTTCAGCTATTGAACTGGAAAACCAGAATTCATGTTGGTAGTCTGCCTGGCGTTCTCCTGCCTCGGAAAGTGGCAGGCAACCTTAGCAGGTATTTCTTATGCTCTGAACCAGTGAATCTAGCAATTCCAGATATATAATAATTATGAATTTTGACGTTCACCCCTCTAAACATGATAGCAAAGCTGTACCCACACGTCTCAGCAATCTGCCCCTGCCCTCTGCACCAGGCTGGCAGGAGCTTCATCAGGGTAAGTGAGGTCTTGTTTTCTCTGCTTCCCAGTGCCCAGGTGGGCATTACTGTGCCCAGATCTTCTCCCTACCAATGGTTTTAGTTAATGAAGTGTTTCCTCCAGCTCCATTCTTTCAAATAAAGCTGAGAGCTGTTTCTGATGCTGCTTCTTTAAGTGCTGTGTTTCCAAATATTACAAGGACATCTCAAAATGATCCCCGTGATGTAAGCACTTGCTCTGGGGAGGCAGGTGGAGTGAAGTTAGATCTTTTGTGTTGTTCAGGTTAAAGATTTTGTTGTTTTGATGGGTTTAATGTTCTCAACAGCTGATGAAAAAGCTGTAAGCAATTAAAAACTGATTCTATTAAAATCTCTTGTATGCCTGTTAATGTTAAGTTCCTATTTCAGATTGAGGTGAAAAGAGCCTTTGTGATGAAGTTCAGTTTTTATGCTGTTTGCTATAAAGGGGGCTTTGCTAGCGGTGATACTTTTTACTAATGACACTGCCAGTCACTCCTTATGGTCTGAGTGATTTGCTTGTTCTAGGATGAACTGGGGGTTACTTATACCTTGTTTATTCCTCATGGTTAACCTAAGAATTTTGATCTGAGTAAAATCCATTTACAAGTGAGAGTCAAACTAGCTTTATCCATTGCATCACAAGAATGCCTTTCTTCAAGTGGATCAGTGATAGTCTCTGCATAAACCCAAAGGGCTGAAGCATAACCAGAACACTAATTGCTAGTGTTTTACCTGCTTTTTCAGCTTGTGTATACTGTGTTAATCATGTTACTTGATTGTCTTACTATTTTATCTTCCTCACTTTTGTGACAACCAGTTTTATTTATAACCTTATTAATTATTTGTATTGTTATTCATAATATGAACATTCATCCTCTCCCAAGACATGTTGGAAAGGTTTCTTAGACTCACCCAGATAACTGAAAACTGTCATTGTTCTCATTTTAGGGTGACACTCATGAAACTACTAAAAATAGTCTGAGCACTTCAGAAATGATGTCACTATTCAGGCTTTGGGATGCCCAGTAATATCCATTTCTGGTTGAAGATGGACAGCCTGGAGAGATTGGAGCTGTTCTGCAGGTAAATGTGTGGCTACACAGACAGCATTGGCAGGAAAGCTTTGGCCAGACAAACTGCATGAAGTTTTGTTGATACTGCCTGGAGATGGGAGATGGGCTAGGTGACCTTGGGAGGTCCCTTCCAACTTCAGCAGGAGGAGAGACCTTGCCCCTCTCTTTCTGTCCCACTGTCTCCCCATGAAGTCAGCCCAGATAGCTGAGTTTCTAGGGTGGATGCAGTGTGCTTGCGCTTCCTGACCCCAAAGGCTTTGATGCTCTGACCGCCCAGCCATCATATTGATGTTGGGCACCACTTCTTTTCAGCCTGGTCTTGTGACTGCATGGTAGGCAGGAGTTTGTGTTGTGTGAACCAGAGCATCGTGGCACCATCATTCCTACTGCTCTGGCTCAGGTGGGTAGAGGTGGGTGCTTGGGACTCCGCTGTGCAGAGCAAGGGTGTTCAAGATATACAGAGGAACTGTGACATTCAGCAAGGTTTTTGGTTGTCCTGTAAGCCCCCAGATTGTCTAGGTGCTCTAAGTATCAGCTGCTGAGCAGGGATCATTTTTATTTGTGATTTTGGAGCCTGGCACCTGAAGGTTGCCTGAGTTTTGCATCAGGGTCTGGCTTCTGTCATATACCTGGCCCTAATTGTTGGGCATTGAACATTTTGGTAGGGAAAAGGCTGTGACAGAATCACACATGGTGCTTTTGGGGACATCTATGTGACAAGTTTACAAGCATTTATTCCAAGAGTAAGATTTCATGTACCTTTGTATTTTATTTGAGGATCAATCATATTTAATATTTCCTACAGTAACATTCCATGTGGTAATTCCATGCATTATGCCCGTCTTAATTAAAATGTAAAAAAAAGAGGAACATTTTCTCTGTGAAATTAATACAAGAAAATTGAAATGGCCTCTTCAGGTCATTAGACAGAAGCTGAGCTGGACTGAAGAAAGGTCATTGACAAAAAAGGGAGAATGGCAATATGATGAAAAATAGAAAATGGATAACAGAAGAGACTTTAGAAAGCTCAGAGAATGGAAAGTACATTTTTGGCGTCGGTGATCAATACTATAGCTGATCTTTTTTTTTTGAGATGATAAATTCTATGTGACCAGGCCAAGCATAGACTGTGCAAATAATTCTGAATGTTAAATAACAACTTTGTTAAAAAGGCTAGCATTTTCATCAAAAAAAAAGAAAAAGAAGAAAAAGGAAAAAAGAAAACACTGAAAAAACAACACAGAGCATAAATTCCGTGGAACAAAATGACTCCATTCATGTCAATGAAAATCTTGTCATTCGCTTCAGTGAAGCCAGGTTTTATCTGGCATTTCACCTCACATTATCTTGTAATATGAAAATAAGTTTCTGCTACCTATAGAACTGGAGAACTAGAGTACAAGATAATCTCCTCTGTAAGATGGCAGGCTTTTGTTCAAAATGTCTACATTCATTGGTTTTATCTGCCTTATCGTCTCTTTTCCTCTCTGATGAGTGCAAAATGTTTGTGTAATTTGCTTTGACCAGATCCGTCTCTGAGATCTTAAGTGGAAAAACTATTTGCATACTTAAGAATCCTGAGAACAGAGAGTGGCATTATAGTTGGGGATTTGGTCGTTTTTTTTTTTCCCCCTGTGCTGGGCCAAGAGAGACACTTTACATTTATATGTAGCAATTACCATTCCTAATTTTTGTAATTAAACTGCCTTGTGAAAAAATTAATGTGTAAAATGGAGGCTTCCAGGCTAATCTTCTTCACTCTTTGCCTTATTCATTTTTAACATACCGGCCCACAGAAGTTCACATATCTGTTTCTCTCTTCTCTCCTCATCTGACTATTTTTAAAGTTGTTTTGGAAAGTATCTTCTCTCAAAAAAATGCGGTCTCTCTAGAAATAACAGTTCACTGGAAGTGATAAACAGAAATGCTCAGGGGTTGCTTCCTGTAGTTTTTCTAAATTAGTAATAGAAATGAAGTGTCTTACAAAAAAAAAAAAAGTAACGATTAAAATTGTAGCTGATTTCTTGTGTCATTTTTTTGATGGAGAATGTTAGTGCCAGTATAGAACACCATGAAAGAAGTTACCGACAAAAAATAATTCTACACAAAAATACATGCCCTAGCAGAACTGGCTGAACTGGCCAGCAGTGTGAATGTGTTTGACAAAATGCACCCATCTGCTTGCAGGCAGGACCTCCATTCAGATGGCGAGAGCAACATGTTGAATAAAGCCCACCACTGTGTTTACACCAATACAGACAAGTCCATGGAAAAAGACCACCCTCTCTTTTGCCTATGAAAATTTTTATTTAAAAACAAATCAAAACTAACATGTAATGTTAACAATTTTTTCTTCATTTGTATTTAATCATCCGAGTGCAGTTCAGAGGCTGAAAGAGCAGCAACGTTAATTGGAAGTATTCACTCTGCAAAGACTGCAAAGCAGAAAGTAATAAACTCAAATTGGAAGTGGCAGGATGTTTTTGCTGATAACACTTGTGCATATTTCATTATGCTTTCTGACCCTGGTGGTAGGTAAAATTTAAAGTTTTTGATTAAAAATATGAATTTTTGCATATTAAATAAATTTTATGGCTGTTGCTGATGAGAACTGACACAGGTGCGTTAGCTTCCACTAACAGTTTCTGACTTTTTCACATGGCTGCAGTGGTCTTGAAAGAGTATGGGGATAAAATACATTTCTTCTTGTTTCCTAAGGCTGGGTTTCAGATAATTTACGAAGAAAGATATGTTAAACTGTTTTAAACTTACCTTGCTACTGTTGCTCTGGAATTAGATACTGGAGTTCTACAGATTCCATTTCAGAATATTCCAATGCAATTGACAAATTATTGCATTCTAGACTGTAATTGCATTTAGTTAGAAACTCAAAATTTGCATAATATAGAAATATTTTATAATTAACTCCCATTGTCAGTTGTATAGCATGTGTAACTCCTTATGTGGATTTATGATGTTGATAGTTTTACAGATACTAATTTCACAGTCCTTTGATTTTATGAATTTCAGTAAAAGTGCTATGTTCTGCATGAACTTTCAGGAGCATTAATTCTTTCATATTGCTCAGGATGAAGGGAAAGAATTTGCTTGCTGGTCCTGTGAAATGGGACTGGCTGTAACAGTAAAATAATGAGATCTTACGTCCAGTCGCTTTATAATTTATATCTGTTTTTAAACTGTTGAAAAAGTGCAGTCTGTGGGCAGAGAAATCTCCCTACTTAAAATCTGCACTGCAAGTGAATTTAAAGTTGTACAAATGGATTTGAAGTTTGATGATAAGAAAATTGATTGGAGATTGTACATTGTGAATACATTAGGTTTATAAAGACAAAACATGCATGAAGTGCAATTACTGCTAGTGTTGCTATATTAGTATGAATGTTAATAGCATGTTTGTTTTTGAAATGGGTTATGCATTCTGGTAAATGTCTGCTTGAATCTAGTCATCTGTGTATCACTTGTCTAAGTACTCTCATTTAAGATGCCATATCCCTTCTTGTAGCAATAAAGGGGTAAAGCAACATTAATATTAAATAATTAGAAAAACAAAAGGGGAATGATTAAACATATTTACATAATTGAAATAACACTGAGTCGCAGTGGGAAATCGGGACAATGTTGTCTCCTTTCAAAGTAATTCATAATTCAGATTTTTAATTATGGCATATTCATTCATTTAAAGATGATTCTGGATGAGAGGGCCACTAATGAAATACAATCATTAGCATCTAAACAAAGTAATTTAGAAAGTCTCCTTTCGGGGAAAAGATTTCTAGAACATCATCAATCACACAAGATATGCAAAAACAAGCAATTAAACCACACACAAGAACTACAACAACCTTATATATTAGTAATGTACACATGAAAACATAACTGATTACAATGATTAGAGTAGGGTAGTGTGGTTAATTTGTATGTTATGTAGCAATTTCATGGAAGAATGTACCAGGACAGACGCATCACACAACAAATGAATGCCACGTCATTGATATATGTTTTAAATATATTAATGTTGTTTCAGGCAGTGCCAAGTTATTAATAAAAAATCCAGTGATGAGAATCTGGAACCGTGTCCTCCAAAGAAGCATAAATACCCCGGTATGAATTCTGGGCTATGGTTTTGTTTAGGCTTTTGTTTGTTTGTTTGTTTCTTTTTTTTTCTTTCTTTCTTTCTTTTTTTTTTTTTGGTATTAGTATTGTATTCGATTTTGTTAAATTGGCAAAATATAGGCTCAGGAAGATATTTCGTGAGAGAAGCAGGTGCTGCATTAGTTTCTCATTAACTACTCAAATCCTGCTTTGGGCTTATAGCAACAAAGTGCTCATAGACCTAAATGGGTCAGTGATTTACAGGGTCTTTCCATATACACAATTACAATTCATTAAACATGCAGCAGCATTAAATGGATAGAGTAATTCTGCACGACTTTTAATGTCTGTGTGCAGTGTCCTGTTAAAGAGACACGAAAAGCTGGCTTTAAACACCTTCTTCTTTTGGGTAAATTATAATCTTGCTGGAAACCTGCACCATTTCCTCCTCTTGTTTAAAGAAAAGGCAGAAATAGTCATGCGTGCATGTGGGGAGCATCTTTCTGCAGAGAGGCAGGAGCGTCTGGTATAGCCGTGCTGCCTTTGATAACCGCCAGGCTTAGAAGCCAAAATATGTTCTATTGGGTACTCAAAGGATAAAAATACTGGTTAATTTTCAGCAGTGCTCCTTCATTTGACTTTACAATTTATAGCAGTGAACATTAATGCAAGAATAGCTTGGTCGAGGAGGAGTTTAAAATTAGAGCACCTCTTCTCATTAGCCCCAGCAGCCTGACCCAGGGTGAACTGAGAAGTAATTTGCCGCCAGATCCTCATTTTGCTTCTGTTATCACTCCTTGTAAATGAAGCGCAGCAATTTATTGTAGCACCTCAAGGAGTCAAGAACATAATGTGTAAAACACATACAAAAAAAATCTTTCTTCACATTCATTAGCACCCAGCACATAGAGGCTGTTCACTTTTCACTCTAATGAAGGAGGGGGATCTTAAATCTAAAGCTTTCCAGCCTGTGAAGAAGGCCTCTTCAGGTCATTAGACAGAAGCTGAGCTGGACTGAAGAAAGGTCATTGACAAAAAAGGGAGAATGGCAATATGATGAAAAATAGAAAATGGATAACAGAAGAGACTTTAGAAAGCTCAGAGAATGGAAAGTACATTTTTGGCATCGGTGATCAACCCTTCTTGTCTCTATGTTCATTTTCTGTTGTCAGTGAATAAAAGAATATCTGGCTTTTTTATTTAGCTGGGAATTGCTCTCATGTTTGGTCAATTCTCATTTCATCACCCTTGATCTGACCTTGCAGGAAGCATTAATAGGCTTATTTTTAAGGGAGCTTTGTCTGCTGTCTATAAATTCAGAGCTTCATTTTGCTCTTTTTTATTAAAAACATGCCGTCTACTAGATTTTAATATATTCTGATTATGTAACTGACAATTTCCCCTTAGGGAAATCTTTTATCTCACTAGTCCTGATTAACACTTTGGGTTTATAGCTCTATATTAACATCACATTCAGGAATATTAGGAAGCGCCTATATGCAAATTAATTTCTATTGGTGATAGAAACAGAAGAACTTAAAGAGGAGTTGGAATCACACTGAAGACAGTTGTGCACAACAAAACGTACTTAGGGCTGGAGAGTGCCTAAGCCAAGAGGCATAGAATCTTGTAGAAAACGCCTTTTTGTTTTATTTACCCAGTCTCCAGTGACTGAAGGGTTGAATCCTGCAGTCCTGTAGCAATCACCATTAAGCAGTATTTTTTCCCACCCATGCATATAGCTTGCACTGATATAACCAGTTATTGACATGTATGTATTGTCAGGATAAAGACACAACAGTTGTCTTTCTTTTTGCGTTACCATGTTTGTTATTACAGACAAGTAAATATTCTTTTTCTCATGATATATTCTCTTACGCTTACCCACATCCCGTTGCTGGATCTTCCCTTCATACAAACTAATCTTTTAAATTAGAGTGTATACATTTTACAGTAAATGCTTTCCCATTTAGTTAACAGCATGAGACCATTATCTTGTGACAAAACTCTGTTCCAGTGAAGTCTCTTCATTAAATAAGTAATCATCCTTTACATACAATGGAAACTGGAATTAGTAGTATATAAATATACGATGCTGAAAAGCTATCAGTTGACAACAACATGACCTCCATCAAATTATTATGTATTGCCCTAATCCTTCTGGAAAATGGTCTGCAGTAATGTCCCTTGGCTAGTCTTAGACAAAAACAAACAAAAAATGAAAAACATTACAAATGAGCTGTCAACATATTCAGCATATCAAAGAGAAGGCAGAGATTATTTTGGAATTCTGCAAGGGTCTGTTTTTTATTTTTCTTTAAGATGCGCCCTTGTGAATTATGCATGTAAATAATACAGCTCTGCATCCAAAGCTGCAAACTGTTTTATTTGCTGTTGAGCTGGAACAGCAGGCTACCCAAAGTATTTCTTCCCGTTACCCCAAGTTCAGCCAGCTTTGTTGTTCAGCTGCTAGCTTGGTATTAGGCTGTTGTATTCTTTTTGAGCCAGACAGCTTGGCAGGTACAGGATGGGGGATGATCAGTCAGACAGGCAGCGCCTCTGAATTGTAAGCACCGGAGACCATGTTTAGGTGAAGAAGGCACTAAAGCTCCTAAATCAGTTCATCGGCAGTTAGAACCATTTGTCTGCTTGTTTAAGCCATTAGTTTCACCTCACTGCTGGTTTTCAGGCAGATGGTATGGGTAAAACTAAAGGGAATAGACGTGGTCTTTCAAAAGCCTTGCACATTGTGCAGCTTTCAACAGTGGCAGAGCTCACGCTGGTGCTTCTCTCATGCGTCCCCAGTTCCACAAGCACCTCAGCACAGGTGTTTGTTGGCAATGGCATCCTGAGGCCAGCTTGGCCAAGGCTTTCAGCAGAGTTATGTCCGTGCACAAGTATTTTGTGGGGGGTCACATGAAGTAGTTCTGGAACACCAGTTTTCTCTTTGACGATTTTACACGGAACACATAACTTTTGTGCTGACATTATAATTGTTGCTGGAATTATAGTTTTCACTGGAAATCCTGCTACATCCCTTTGCTTGTCTGGGACACAGGTGAGCATGCAGACCTCTTACTGAACCTGAAGGAGTATGTCCTGGAGCAGCAGAGGCAGAGCTTAGCTGGCTGAAGGGAAGATAGGGGGCGATATCCATTAGGCTTGTCTCTGAAAGTCCAGAATGGCCAGCTCTAATCGGAAAACCATGATTAAGGTATGGTATGGAAAAATCAGCTTCCTGATTTTAAAAAAGGTCTGACTGTTTCAGTTTGTGGAAGTTGTGGGTACTCTTTCACGTTGTCAATCCATACTGTAGCTGGATATTGTCACAGTAGCAGCTCCTAAAAGAGGGCTAAGGGCCAGTACAGGAAGTGTGAGTAATAGGTACAAAACAGAATTGATGTTATTAGAGAAAAGAACATAGCTACTGTATGTCTTCGTCAATGGTTTTTATATACTACTTGGTGAACAATATGATCTGTGAGATGGGTGTAATATTTAAATGCACATAATATTTATTTATAATGCAACAGGGCAAGTCTGCAGTGTTCTACTCGATGTCCAAAACTAGTCTCTTTACTTCCTTTGGCCACTTCTCACTTTCCTAAAAAGCAATGAGATCTCACAAAAATTCTGCCCGAGACACACACATTTCTATAGACACAGATAAAAGCTCAGGCAATAATTAACAGCACTGAATCAGAAACAGCAGCATCTTACCGAAATATCTGCACTTACTGAGTAGTATCTTAAAACCAAGAAAACAACGTCTTTCAGAAAGGAGGGACAAACTAGTTTAAAAGTCTTGAAGCCTTGGTTCAGCAGGTATCCAAAGGAAAGATGTTGTATTTGTTTGAAAATACTCGAGAAAATTTCTCAAAATTTCACTTGGGAAATTCCTTGGTGATGTTTTGGTTTTTACTTTCCTGTCCTTTTCTTTGAAATTGATGAAGAAAAAGGAAATGGGGAGGTGGACAGGGAAAAACAAGACAAAACTCACCAACCTCTATTTTTTCATAGTCCAATTACATAAAAAGACAACATTTCCAAAAGCCAATTTATTTCCATGTAACAGTCTTGGTCTTTTTCAGGTCCCAAATACTTGTTATAGAAAACTGCCAGTGAAGCCATATCTTCTCTTATCATTGGATCTTTTCGGGGGACTCAGTGTTTGCAAGTGTAAAAGTAATTATTTTGACAGCATGTATTTTAACCCTGTGTATATGTACACATGTATGTACCTTAAAACAAGTATGTATATTCTTGTTTTAATTTTCTTGTACAATGCTTTCTGATCCTTGTCTCCATTCAGAGCTTTTCTTCCTCTGCTCTCTTTTGTTCAGCCAGCTCTGTTTTTCTACATTTATAACTCATCTTGAGGTTTAAAACAGTGAAGACTGGCTTCTTTTTTTACCAGGATGTATATCCAGCAGGATATAAAGAGCTTTTACGCTGATTGTCACCTTGTGTGGTTGGGAAGGAGGAGTGAACTGGCAGAGGTTAGCTAACCAAAGCGCAGAATGGGGAAATAGTCCGGCTCCTGCCCTCTGTAATTCACAGACTATTTTAGACACTAAAATTGTGACAGCTTGCTCTTGTGATAAAGATGTTAACAAGAAGAGAAAATGACATTAATTTAATCTATTCTTACAGGTCATACTGAAATGAGACTGTGATGATACAAAATTATAATAATAAATATGGTAGTAATTTCACAATTCTTTATAGATACCATTCGCAATCCTTTCACATGCAAATGTCCTATCCCATCCTTCATGACAATGATTTTTGGTGCCATCCAGACTCTTTAAGAATCTTCTAATAGTTGATTCCATAATTACTTTATACTGCAAGAACAATATAAAATACTATTCCAAATTAGGATCTCAGGATGGCTCTCGTTTTATTACTCTTTCTCCTGGTCCTCTAGGAACATTTCCAATTTAGACGTTTTCTACATTCTCAAAAGTGAATTAGATCATCAGCATTCTTAGCTTGTACTACATTAATAACCAGAGACAAACAGTGTACAAACCCTACAGCATTGTAAAAAAATATGATTTAAAGATATTTTCATATGAATGAAAATAGTAATGTTGATTTGTTGGTATTTTCAGTAGCCAGGCAAACCTGACACATTAATTCCCAAATCCTGAAAAGTTTCATGAGTCTGTGGTCAAATGATTATTTAAATCAAAGTGATTGTCAGTTATTTAAAATTCAGTGTTTTTATAAGTGACTCATTCAGTCAAAGAAGAGAAATACCAATTTTTTCTAAGGAGTAATTCAAACAGCAGTATTAAATTACTGAAAAAAAATAATTCTAGTCTAATCTAAAACTCAAATTCTAATTTAATTCTAAAAATCAGAATTGTGTCATCTCTCTTTTTTCCAGATCAGTTTATCCCAGGTTGATTTTTACTAATTGCTGTTTATGTACCACACTGGGAATGGCAATGTTCTGCTGAACAAAGGGGCTGAGCTGCACCTCCAGGCAGGGGTGTTACCCTCAGCCGAGGTGAGCACTTGTAGTCTAACTTCAGCAGCAGCTTCACCAGCGTGTGTTTTGTTGAGTTTACACCTTCTGTGTAATCTGCTAGATACAGAGGGTGGAGCACAGCCTCTGCATTCTGTTTAATAGCCTAAATTACAGGTGGAAAAGCATACAGTATGTAAATCAGTACACACGAGATGTGATATAATTGCAAGGTCAGTGTGGACAATGTTTTGTTGAAGTGCTGCTTTAAGTGAATAATTTCAATGATGAAATTGTATTTTTTCATATTTGAGAGCTAATGTACTGAACGGGTCTTTCAGTAACATTGCGCCAATTGCACTGTAATGTTAGCAGAGAAACAGTAATAGCCAAATTTCACCAACTTCAGCACTAAGAACATATCTTAGTAGATAATGTGATGTGTAGCTGCCTGTAATAGTACTAGGATTTGAAATACAGCGCGCTTAGATTTTGGATGTGGAGTCATAGGAGAGGATGCTGGAGAGATTTGATAGTCGTAAGCGAAGAAGACAAGGGAAGAGTGTCTGTTCACTGGAGAAACTGAAAGAGTTACAGAAGAGCACCATAGAGTAGTGCTGTTGGTGGGCACTGGAGTATGTTCCTCCTTCAAGAGCAAAGATTCAGGATGCCTATATGGATTTTGAAAAAGATAACTATGCTTTCCTGTAAACAATGTTAAATTTATTTTAACTGTTAATGTAAGTTATATGTAATGCCTTCAGTTTTCTTTTCAGATGATGTCAGGATTTATTTCAGTTAACAATTTCCACTGGCTTTTATAGATTAAGATCTCACATGATATATTCAGGCAGAAATTCCCAAGATATTGAATTTAAAATGCTTTTAAACAAGTTGTTTTAAACAAGAGATGCAGAAAGATCCCCTGCTCTCCTCTGAAGCACCAGTTATTCTCATAAAATTATTAAACATCAATTTGTTCTTTCATGTAAATGTAAAATAGGTGATTCAGTGAATAGTTGCTTACAGTCTTGTATGCAGAAATACTAAGTTGATTTTAGTGAGATTATTTTTGTGAGGAAAATACATACACTGATGAAGATCAGCAGCAGTCTTAAGAGTCATGATACAAAAAGGAAATCTGGCAAGATCATAACATAACCATTAACAAAGAAGAACATAAACTGTATCTAAATCTGTGATCACATGACATATGTGAGATCAACAAATTTCACAATCTGTCTTTTTCACCATTGTGATTTGTGGTGTGAAGGTTCTGAGATGACTATTTAAATTAATTTACTCTATTTTCATAATTCTGATTTATTAAGGTATGTTTAATTGAGCTGATTACTACCCAGTAACTTCTGTTGAATACTGTAGTTACTCTTTTTGCTTAATTTTGCATCCTGTTCCATGTAAATTATTTCTAATTTATTATGAAATTCAAGAAAGTAAACATCTGGGTAAAAATGTTTATTGGCAGGAGCCCAATTCAGTACGCATAAGTACCATTATTCATTATTACTCTCGTTGTAGTGCAGAAGACTTGAGCTAGCCTTTCAAATAAGACAATTTGTAACTGGATGGAGAAGGCTAGGAAGAAATACAACTCGTTTTTCTATTCAGACCAATGGCAGCATGAACTGTTCGTGGTGACGTGATGGCTACTCTTTTTCCTTCCACTGTAGTGTAATGATTTTTCAATGTGGTTACCTGGCCAGGAGAGCAGAAGACCAAACACTATAGGAGGCTCTGTAAGACCTTTGTGCTGTAGCTGCTGTTGGGTACAAGTTAGGTACGCTGTGAATGTCTAATTGTCAGCTGAAGCTCAACAGACAAGCAACAGAGCTCCTGATCCTTCCTTCTCCTCCTCCCTCTGCCAGTCTCTAAGGTGTCGTGCAAATGAAAATATTGAATACTGATGGTTTAGGTGTAGCTTCATTGTTGAATGGGGTAGAGCCAGAGAATGTCAAGGAGAAATGGTTCAATAGCACTGTGCAAAAGCCTGACTATTTCGTACAGGTGGTAGCCTACAGCTGTATTTCATTTATGCTTTCATTTGTCCCGCTGGCATCATTCTTCATGGGAGATGGGAACTATCAAAATTTATCTTGGCTACAAAAATGGACAAAATAGGACAGGGTGCGAGACGATCTCACAGAAGGTAGCATCAGAAAAGAAAGGTGTGTGTTAGTGAAATAGGCAAAAATGAAATGGGGATTAGAATAATACTGAGCAAAAACAGATGGATAACTCTTAGCAAAGAGGATACGTCACTCCTTTACACTTCTTGTTTGTGCATTTTTCATTGTTCAGAGTGATTTGAGCTGTTCCAGATGAGCAGGTTTCAGCTGGTGGGTTCAGAGCTCTTGGGTTGTCCTTGGGAGACCTTGTTGCATGCTATCCTCCTCTACAGGTAAGTACAGCAGAAGTGGGAGGCGAGGTCAAGTTACTGGGCCTTTGTTTCTCTATAGAGAATGTAGAAACAGTTTGAAATGTTAAAAAACAAGTTAATAGTAAGGTAGGTTGCTCTTGCGTGCAGTCTTGCCTGGGTGCAGCAATTCTCCTTCTTACAATTAACTTTTTGTGACTTGGCAGACTCCTAGAAATTTTCCACTAGAGGTTTAGACCCCTGTAGGGCAAATCAAAGTACAGGGGCAATGAGCTTGCTTGTGCTAGCTATTTTTTGAAGGTCACAGCTTGGAGAAGAGGAAAATATGGATCCCTGTAGAAGACAAAATTGGGGGATGAAGAATTATTAACACAACCTGCCTCACGGTCAAACATTGCATGCAAAGAGAAATTAGCAGGACTGATGGTAGTGACAAATTTCAGTTTCTCGGCAGAATCATGGAACATCAGCTTTATGAACAGGACTGCTCTGAAATGTTTATACAAACGGATTTTCAGTGGAAGAATTAGTTTCAGTTATAAAAAATCTTTGGAAAGTTTCTGCTTTTATAAGAAATATTAATTTTCTTAAAGTTCCCTGATTTTGAATACCAGACCAAAATTTTCTGGATAAACAAGAAACCCTTCTTAAATCAAAAGAGAAAAATGTACATATTAAATTGCTTCCGCTTTCAGATTCACTTGCTTTCTTCTTCAAATGTTTGGTCAGGAAATGAGTATATTATGTGCCATGATTGAGAACAAGAGCAGAAACAATGACAAAAGATAAAGCTAATTGAACAAGTTTTTTTGTTTGTCTTTTTTTTTTTTCTTTTAACACTGGCAGGCCCGAACAGTGCAGACAGTCACTCCCTTGAAAGCTTCCTGTTGGCATCAATACTCCTCTCTGTTTGACAGCAAGACACACACTCTTCTTAGCTCGCGGAAGGTGATGTCTTCTCTTAAACCCATGCACCATTCTTTTGTTATTAACATTTAAATGACAATCATTTATGGAAAATAAAATTGATTTCGTGATCTTTTGTAGATAACTGGAGTCATTGGAAGAAACAGGGAGACAGCTAGAGACACTGACAGCCCTGTGGTGGGCTATGGCCATCTAGCAGGCACATTATAGCTGCATGGACACAAAAGAAGCGCACATGGCTAGGAGACTTTGTTTCAAGGCAGCCATTTGTATGCTGTTAGCACAATAAAAAGAGGAATATATCTGTGTGCTTCTTTTATTCCTGCATTTGGGTGAACAAATTTCAAAAGATGTCTATTCCCTTCTTGATACCAGTCTCCTCCAGACGGGAGAAAAAAATTGCTTAAAATAACAGTCAGTATTAGAACAAGAGTAAAACACATTCACCACATAAATGAAATAATTGTAATCAGAAGAGTGGAGTTATCACACTAAGAGGATTTCAGTGAATAGATGAATTCTATGTATAACATAATCAAATTGTCAACATTGTTTAGTCTAGTCCTACTTTTATTCATTTCCTGGATTTTCTGATTAATTTAAATCATGGTTAATTGAGTAATGAAACATTCAGGAAAGTTCAGCTAGAAGAACAATTTACTAGCGACAATTTCCACTTGTTAATACACATTTCACTGTATTCAATACATTAGTAGTAAGTCTGAAAGATTGTTAAAAGAAAACTGGTATTTTTGACTGAGGATTTTCTTGAATTCTGAACCTACTTAAAAAGGCTTGGTAACACGTAGTACCAAAGCCCTCAAAAGATTTGTTTTATATGTTATACAAGAAATAGAAATCTGGGGAGTTTCCCAAAGAGGAATGTGCCAGGATATGAGGAAAAAGGTACCTCATTTATAAAACACCTTTCCTTGTGGTAATTTTATTTGCTGATGTTGCTGAGTGAAAGTGAGGAAAAGACACGAGCATAGGAAAGTTTATTATGCTGTCTTGGTCTGTCAGCTTTTGTCTTCTCCAAGTTCAGTGATCTTGTCTGGGGCCAGAGAATCTATTCATGTTCAGTTAGTCCCAGCCCAGAGTCAGGAAAAGGACAAATTCTTGCAGACAGGGAAAATGGCTAGTTGTGGTAAAGGTAGGAACAAATATTGAAAAATGAGACAAAGGACATCTTTTTGTATGGTGTGGGCAGGCGTGGGTGAGCAGAAAGCTGCTGGCATCTGCCCAGCAATTGTAAATGGACCCCACGGCTTAGAAGTTTGATTATGTTAGTGCTTTGCTGGAAATTTTGTTCTTTGTCATTAATTGTGATCTTAGTTCTTGTCCAGAACATAATCAAGCTTACAGAAGAGCCTTTCCAAGGCTGCTTTTTCTTTATCTTATAATATATATCACTGGCTGGTCTTAAAAATGCCAGCTATGAAGTGGCTAGTATAATATAATACATTTAACCTGATGTTCTGATAAAAGATACCACAGAAAAAATATAATTCTTTAAAATGGAAGCTGATGAGGCAAAAATGGTCAGTCTAAATACTGTCGCTCCAAATGGTAGAGGTGGACAGCCGACGATAGAGTACATTATTCCACTCCACTGGATGAAGTGACTTTCAAGGACTGATTAGCTCCATGTCTGAGAGGGTTAGCCCCCTGCCTGTTATAACAAGTGCCTATGAAAGGGAGAGCTGCTCTGACAACTAGCTGTGCCAACCGTGAAGTTATTTCAATACTTTCTCTGCTAACAAGTTGATTAATCCCATCATCATTTTGAAAACCTATTTTATATTGAATAAATCATTTTCTAATAAAGAGCAGTTAGGAGGTGTAAAACTTTGACTTCTTCTCAATGACGTTGTCAGCTCCATTGCAGATTTTACCATTTCTGCCTCTTTGCAAGTTCTCCATACTGAAGATGATTTCTTTCATGCTGACCTAAAAGTTTCATTTTAAAAATGCAACCTGTACTATCTAGTGGCAATGTCACATCATGACAGTTCTGCAAAGAAGAAATGTTCAGATTTTACTGTGAACACCAATGTTAAATGTCTTTGTTATTTCCATTCCTCCTCCTCATTTCTTCCCTTACTTCTGCTATTATAGGCGAACATAATATAAACAAATGGTTGCTGCCACATGAGAAATACAACACTGTACATGGGGGAAAGATCCAATATAATGTCTTGCATTTGAGACATCACATAATTGTTTGGAGCATTTAAGAGACTGTAGACAGCCTGTGAGGAAGAAAAAGGGCTCCAATTAGCTATGGAAAGTGCTCATTTATGTACTCGGAAATGCAAAGATTTGAAAAATACAGAGCTTAACATTCAGGGGAACTGCAATAAGGCGTATTATAAACATCACAATAAGCATTTTGTTTTCATAGAGCAGTTACTGTAATGACATAGCATTAAAACCATCTTGAAACCCAGGAAAAAAAGCCCCAAACAAAAAGACAAACTGATATTTTTTGTAGGTCCAGGATTTCACATGCATTTAAACACAATCTCAGCAAAAGTGGAATAAGTGCATTGCTAACTACCTTGCTTCCCCCTGTGTTTTTACAAATCTTTGTGTTGTCTGTTTTGGAGTTTGTAAGTAAGTAATTGCGTTTGCTTGTATTGCAGGAATTTCAAGGTGACTGGTGCTCCATGTCTAGCTGTGCTGAGCCTTAAGATCGTGGTCCTGAGGCAACTCTGAAGTGCATTTCTCCAAGCAATGCAAAATGTAGTTGAAGGCACCTTCCCTGAGCTGCAAGTCAGCAGTGGTACTACGGGGGTGACTGTGGAGGATCCTGTTCTGGAGACCTGTAACAGCCAGGAGAAAGTGTCAGGTGCACAAGCTGTTTGTGCAACAACATGGGAACAAGGCTGGAGTCCTTTTCCCTCCCTTCTTTCTCAGAATTATCAAGAAATACTGTGGTGTGACAGCCTGGACTTGGCTCTGTTCTCTGCCTGAGAGAGTTCAAACATGGGTTTCTGACATGCAGGGCTATCAGGGGTGGGAGGGTACAAGATGGCACAAACTTACTGTTTTTGCTGAAGCATTCAGTTCCATACCAAGACGTACAGGTTCCAAGGGCTGGGGAGGGAGGAAGGATGAGTGAGGACAGCTCTTGGGATATTCATCTGCTAAAGATGGGCTTCCTTACTTCAGCCCTTGGTCCAGTGACTGTTTAACGTGTCCTTTGCACACAGATGACAACAGCACTTGCTGCTGCAGGCTTTTTTGCAGTAATCCTTGCGAAGAGAAAAGCTGCAGCTTCCTTAGCTCTTCCCAGTGAATCAGCATGGTGAGAGTGCGTTCTTTGCATTGGGAATACAAAAAAATTAGACATTTGTAACAGAGACTGAAATATGCACATTTTTGACCGATATAGTGTATGGTATCATGAAAACTGTTTTACCTATTTGAATTATTTCACTTTATTTCTTTCCTGTTTTTTAAGATAAGGATATCAGTAATGCAATCTAAAGTACCTTTTTAATTGTTTGTATTAAATAAGTGAATCATAACACTGAATACTAAAATAGTCAAATTTGCTAATGTTTCTAAAAAATGTGAATTCCCCTTCAAATGCTGGGGATTTTTTTTTTTTATTCTACAGAAATCTATATAGAGAGAATTTTACGATATCTGAGTAATTAAGATGTTATTTACCTGACACTCTGAAAATTTCTCTGATATGAATTTGAGACATTCCACTGAAGGCTATTTTGCATTTTTAAGATCTAATATTCTTAGCTAGCTTTTTTTCAGGGCATGAGCACACCTAGTTAAATACAGAGCTGGAATTACAAATTTGTTTCATTTACCCTATCTCTTAAACTAGAGGAAAGAAGCAGTATTACAGTAATAGCAATGACTAGAAAAGAAAATAAAAGCTGGAAGTTCTAATCAAAACTGTAATCAGAAAGATGACAAATGGTGAAGATTATTAAATTTTCTTTGCTCCCTTGATGAATTTAATAAAGAACTAATCAAAGATCATTAGAAGGCTTTTGTGCTTGGTGTGCATTGTAACTGGATTGCAATCGGAATTTATGTTTCAGTAGTTATCTAGGCTTGAATTGGACATGTAAATATAGAGAAGAGATGTTAGAGATATTTTTAGCCTTTTTCTTTGAAAATATTTATTTAAAAATGTATAACCATTGTATTTTGCTTCTAAGCTTTACATGGTAAAAGCAGAACATCTTTCACTCTGGTTAGAAAATTCAAAATTAAAGTCAGTGTTTAGTTTGAATTTTCTAACGATCTTTGAATAATTCTTTCTTCATTTTTTTTTCCTCCAGAAAATTAGAAAAGAGACATTTATTTCCTACAGAATTATGTAAGTATTCCAACTGCTACAACTACCAGCAATTCATAGAGTGCCATAATAATATGGAAATTTACATTTTGCAAATCTTCAGGGTAAAACATTCTTAAATTTTAAGGGAGCTTTTTAATCTCCTTTTTATATCCCCTCTTTCGTGCTGGAGTAATAACACTTATTAGATGTAGTAACTGAAGGTGTCACAGAATGAGCCATGTATTTTATTTTTTTTCTTACTCTTGATATCTGCATTCTGAGGCTGGATGATAAAAGAGAGGTTTGACTTTTCTCCTTTGCACGAAGCATATTTAAAAAGCTAACTAATGCTTGAAAAAACTGGAATAATATGTATGCTTCAAATATCTAATTTATAGGTAGCCAGAGTAATGCTATGAAAAGAATATCTTCAAGATATTTTAAAAATAACTCTGTGGAGATTCCCATTAGTTGGTGATTTATAGCCAACTGGTTGGCTATGATAGGAGCCATGATATGAGAGGAGCTATGGAGGAGCTGACTGGTGATTTCATTTCTGCTCTCCCTTCGTGTCACCCGTGCAGTTTCTCTTCCCTCGGAGTGAAAGCATGCAACAACAGCGCTTACAATAAGTGACCTTAAGATCTTATCTATTCGTCCACGACCGAATATAGTTTTGCTCTTACTGTTGCTTTAGCATTTGGGGAGATTTCTTGCAGAATGTCTAAACAATAAATTAATTAAATAATTAAGAGCCGTGGATCTAGTGTTACAGAAA
The DNA here is from genome assembly GCA_013399475.1 of Chauna torquata. Lineage (NCBI taxonomy): Eukaryota > Metazoa > Chordata > Aves > Anseriformes > Anhimidae > Chauna > Chauna torquata. The sequence continues at coordinate 181,128 of VXAL01007991.1, forward strand.
AGTGTGGGATCTAATGTGGCCTAATATGACACACCACCATTTCTGTGGGAACAACAGCATGTTTAAATTAAGACTGTGAAAGACACAAAAATTTACTGGGGGCATTCTGGCAAGAAATAGGAGAAGGCTATTAAAAAAGAGGTGTGAGTATGTCCACTCCAGTGGAATCTAATCTGAATGTGAGCATTACAGATAATCACATTAGAAATCCCTATTGTTATTATTAAATTGATGATACAGCTTAGTTGTTGTTGTTGTTGTTTTAAATATATATATATTTTTAATTAATATGTAAGAATATCTGTATGTGAAGGAATAATTGAAAAAAATTTTTGATTTGCTACCCAGAAAGACAAACGCTACTTGAAGTCTTATCCGACTCCACTAAAAGGAATGGGAGACTCACCTTGATAGCAGTGATGTGCACAAGATCCTTCAGCTATTTATTATGAGACAATCATAGCATTTTTCCATTTCCCACTTTGTTTCTCATGCAGTGAGACCTACAAAAAAATGTACAGAAGCAGATCATGTGCTCAGAAAGAAATAGCATTATCATCCCAAGTCTAATATAGATGCATCTCTAACCTGTTGTTTAGATGTGTGGTGTCCAATACTATGAAGAGGCTTTAAATAGAAAATTTCTTAAAGAAAAATGGGATGTTAGCCACCAAAATATGTTCATGATAGTGTCAGGAGTAACTCTTTCTTGGACTAGGAAGATGTGGCATCAGGATCAGAAGACAAAGTTAGCTTTGGCTTGATTCCATATTATTGAGAAACTGAAGGTGAGAGAAGGCTTGGCTTCCGTGAATTAGTAGAGGATGTAAATTACTACATGTGTAATGAAGAGGTCAACAATTTCAAAGCTAATGTAACTCAACCGCATCATCAAATCTACAGACATAGAAAAATGTCAGGTAGTGATGAAATCCTAGCAGAAATACCTTTTAGTGTTCAATCTGCATAGACTAATTGTCTGCCAAATAATAAATCATTTCAGTCTTTTTAACAGCGAAAGAGCAGATTTTCAAATATTATAGACTTATCTTCTTTGGATGTGAAGGACCGTTTAAAGACACCTCTACTCCACCTCTCTGAGCTGGCCCAGGGACAGCCCCTGCCCCTTCAGCCACGAGTGCAGGGGTGCTTGCACCCGAGATGTCTCCAGTATGGGCTGGATGCATCCTTCTGCTTCGCACCAGGAACAGCCCCAGGTTAGTCTGTGTGAGGCATAGATCATGGAGCTACACATGCCATCATTGTTGCCTGGGAAGGACATGGGTGGTTAGCTGCAGAGGGGGTCTGTGAGCGAGTGAGGGTGTCTGCGGGGTGGTTAGCCCAGGGCATGGGGGAGACATGGGGAGTGGGTTGCACTTGCAGTAGAGACACAGCGTTTGTGTCCATTCAGCAAACAGGAGGGGAGAGGGAAAGACCCAGTCCAGGCAGCCCACCTGGCTTCATCATCTACGAGTGTTTTAAATATTTTTTTGTAGTCTGAGGAGTGCTGAAAAGGAACATATCTGTGATTATCTGTGATTAACTACTGCTCTGTAATTCTTAAGTTTAGACACTGACTTCAAGGTGGTAGAACAAGGTTAAAAAAAAAAAAAAGAAAAAAGAAAGAAATTTTACATCCCAAAGTTATGAATCTACTAATAGAGATCCGTGCAGACAACAAAAATTCAAAGCCAGGCACCTTTAGGATGGAGAAATGACTTAAAATGACTTCAGCCTCTGCATGACCCTATGATTTCCCAGGACCAACCACAGAAAATGAGGTATTGATAAATGGGAAGACAAAGGATGGAAGGATCATTAATGTAAATGGGAAAGGTACTTGACATTGGGGCATATGGCAATGGTGAATGGAAATCTTGGCTTCTTCTAGGTAACTGTATTTCATGGAAAGGGCTAAAATAAAGTGGTGTATTCATGCATAATCAAATAATGACAATGGTAAAATAATATCAGGAAAACTTGGTTTTGAGTGGCTTCTAGAAATATTATAAAATTCATTACCCAAGCACCAGCATTTTCCCAAGTGCCCTGCAAATACACATGGAGTGGAAATATCAGATTCATATTGACAGTTAGCATTCAGCATAATATGTGGTCATTTATGATTATTTGCATGACTATTGATCACATGGGACAGTACTAAAGAAAAGGTTTTAGAGGTGCAGCTTCTCTTAGGTTTTCTTTCGCACAGAGAAGGAACCCTCAACTGGAGACATGGTTCCTCCTGGTGTGTAGTCCGTGAATCGGGGAAACACGGTGTGAAGCGGTGTCATGGTTTTGGCTGGGACAGAGTTAATTTTTTTCGTAGAGGCTCACACAAGGCTGTGTTTTGGATTTTTGATGAAAATAGTGGTGATGTTTTTGGTTGTTGCAGAGCAGTGTTTTCACAGAGCCAAGGACTTTTTTGCTTCTTGTGCTGCCCTGCCAGCGAGGAGGCTGGGGGTGCACAAGGAGCTGGGAGGGGACACAGCCAGGGCAGGTGACCCAGACTGACCAAAGGGATGTCCCATACCTTACTGCATCATGCTCAGCAATAAAAGCCCTGCTTTCCTGGAAGTGGCTGAACACCCGCCTGCCCATGGGAAGTAGTGAACGGATTCCTTGTTTTGCTTTGCTTGTGTGTGTGGCTTTTGCTTTACCTAGTAACCTGTCTTTGTCTCAACCCATGAGTTCTCAAACTTTTACCTGTCCGATTCTCTCCCCATCCCACCTGGGGAGAGTGAGCGAGCAGCTGTGTGGTGCTCAGCTAACTGCCGGGGCTAAACCACAACAAGCGGGTACAACGTGTGCCCAGCTGCACTGTGCCCCTGTGTCCTGCTGTAAAGTGCTGAGTGAAAAGCAGGTCAGTGGAGGGGAAGGGCCAGGCTGTCATTGCAGGACCTACAAGATGAAATCTTGCTTGCATAATGCAGAGCTGCCGTAGGCTCCTCTGAATGACACCTGGCTGGGAGCTGAGCAGGTTTTCAAGGGAGCACAGTTAAACTTGCTGTTCTGATTCCCAGAGAGCCACTGCTGTCCTCAGCAAAGTGTCCCAGTGACTAGCTAGCATCATCAGGAAAGTGCCACACCTCATTTCAGGCTCGAATTCGCCTTGGTTCAGCTTCCAGCAGCTTATACCTTTCCTTGTCAGGCTGCAGAGCCTGTTACTACATTTTTGATTTTTACACAGATGCTTGTTGACTGTGATGAAGTTGCCCCTTAGTGTCTGTCCTCTTTAGTTAGCTAAATATGGACAACATGTTTAGCCTTCTGCTCTAGAACATATTTTCCAACCTTTTAATGCCATGCATCCTCCCTGAATTTAGCCTCCTGGTAGCCCTCAAATTGGGTCAATGTAAACCTTTTATTTAAGTCCCAGGTCTTGCGTCCAATCCTCTTCAGTTTGAAAATCCAGTAAGAAATGTTTGACCTGCATCTATTATTCACTGTTATTTTGTTGGGGGATTTTCTAAATGCATCTGAGTGTGCAGGCACCACAGAGGCAAAGGACTGAATATACCCTGAATCGGAGACGTTAACAGACTGGTGTTTTTTGTATAACTGTCATCACTTTAAACCTATTGGGTCTTCTTTCTTCCTCAAGAGGAACAAAGGACAGTCCAACTCTCCCCAAGATATGGAAGGCTTCCATAGAGAACGAAGAAATAGGCAATATAAAACAAAAAAATCCTCACCTCGCAAGAGCAGGAGAGAATTCACGTGTCTGAATGTGGCGTTGTGCCCTTGGGAGTTGTGCACGTCTCTCCCACGGCAGCGGGCACCACTCACTTTCCTAGAGCCATGTGGAGGCAGAGGGACAGGTGACGCGAGGGGTAAGATCTATCCCTGGGGCTGTGCAGGGAAGAATAAAATCTCTGCTTGGGTCTGCGCTCAGTGTCAGGTTTGCTCTTGCTATGTCAGAGCTGGAGGCTGCACGCTGCTTTGAGCTGTGTGAAACCTCTCCTCTGAGTGTGGATACGGCCCCTGGCTGCCGAAAGCATCCCGCATCTCCCTCATGGTACCCGCACTGTCGTATGCGGTCCCGATCACATTCCCCCGTTTGCATCGGGGCTTTGTCTTTCCTGGGTGGGGGTGGAAAGCAGATGGGCAGTTCTGTACGGGGCTGTGCCTGGCTTTTATGGGGCTTTCTGTCTCAAAATTGCAGGGTTCCTCACTAGTATTCATCTGGCAGCAAAACTCCAGTTCTGCCATCCTGTTAGCTTTATGAGTAAAGAGGTTTATTTTTTATGCAGTACAACAGGTGTCAGCACAGCTGTTTATAGATACACCTTAAAGGGATTTGTTCTCATGCAGAATTTGTTTCTATTTACTGCAATGTTTTGAATTAGAGTAAATGGGGGGAAATACTACAATGAGTTTCATCGGCTTGTGTCATGACACCCAGGTAAAGTAAGCCATGTGTGAGGATAGGCCATCTGAAGGAAAGGTTATGTGCAGATTTCCCTCAAAGCACTGAGAAAATGAAGAAGTGTGAGCGAGGGGAGAGAAGCGGGTGCAGTGTTGTAGCTTTCTGTGTATGCCTGGGAAACTCCTGCTGCACAAGGTATGTCTGCAGTGGTGTTGAAGGCACGATGGCAGCAGGAGACAGGAGCACAGACTTCTGCACTGATTGCTGCTCAGATCTCTGGGTTTGGGGATGTACTCTGGTTGTTAGATTGCCCATTTGCACTGCTTTCATTACCTGAGCTAGCTGGATTAAAGCTGGAGTGGGTGTGTTTCCAGACACTACACCACCTCACATCGCTTTGCAGGCACACACGTGCACATGCACACAAATTCATAGGCAGAGCTTGGACTTGCTCACCCACGCCTCTGCCTCTCCTTCCTTCCTGCAGGCAGTGCTTCTCAGTCTTGCTGATAGGGTTGCATGTACAGGCTGACCCTTACACCCCAGCTGCCTCCTATACCCAGCCTGATCTTATGATGCAAGAATAGTTAGCAACACAAGATGGAGCGTATTGCTAAAAAAAAAAAGTATATATATGTTAAAAATCATCACAGAACTCGTTCAGACACAAGTCTACCCTGAACTCCATTGCCTGTTGTATAGTCTGCTGCCTTGCATCATTTGTAGCTGAGCAGAATTAGCACAAAATACTACTTTTATGTTTTCAGAATATACTTCTGCATGGAGAGATACTTTTCACTCTCTGTTCCTCTCCATCCTGTGTGCCTCCTGGTACTACACAGCAGTAAACAAGCACCTGTTTTTCAGCTGCTATTCACCTTTCCCTTTTGTTCTAGCCAATTTTGTTGATACAGTGTGAGAAAACAAGTCAAGAGAGAGGGTTATAATGTTTGTTTCTAAGAGCCATAGTGTGTGTTACATTTGTACTTCTGACTTGTCTTTTATTGCATAATAAAAAGTGAAGAAGCCAAGTACTTTGTTAAAGGAGTAGAAAATACTTGTGCCCACAGTTTAACCCTTCAAGTCATATATAGGAATCAAAGCGTAACCCATAGATTTTTAAATTGTTGAACACATTGTGGTTCAATACTTCCCACAGCTCTGCAGGTAAGTGCTGGAGTCCCGGCAAGCTTGTTGTAAAATATATCTTACAGCTTTTATACTTTCAACTGACTTTTCTTTGCACAATGATTTATGGAGGCATAGCATGCTCAGCCTGGTTTTAAATTAGGCAGTACAACTGTTAGAGAAGCCAGGAAGAGGCTGGAGTCTTGAACAGAATGTTATCACTCCATGTGTCAATAGTGACTTTAAAGCATTAATAATGACTTTAATTGAACAGACATTATTTTTGAGTATCTTACGGACATTGAAGGCATTTTTTTCTTACTCATTTCTTTAAATATCATAGTTAAATTATGCAGACAATGCTATGTTCTAGCCCATTACAGGACAACTAGGAGTTGTCCTCTTGAGAGCAGAGTGAGTTGTGGCTGCTTTTTAACTTGAAATATTTTCTCATCTACAAATCTTGTAGCAAAAAATAGAAAGCATTTTTTGCACTTATATCGTGTTGGTACATTTTTAGCATCAGGTACAACTTCAACACAGCTCATCAGAGTAATTAGCTATTTACCATTTAGATTGTGGTGAAAGTATCTTAAAACTTCTTTTGTGCTCTTATCGCTTTTTAAGGAGCACATTTATACACAAATTGCTTGGCATCTCTGTATCAAGTCTTTGATCTCCTGTACTATCAATTGTTGGCTCAGGTACAAGAGACTAAAATATACAAAGCTGTCTGCTCTAGACTCCAGTTGAAATAAAAAAGGAGGCTGTTTATACACAGCCACTCATTAGCTAAGTCAGTCAATATTTGCATGATGCAAGTATAATGCCTTTTTTATGTTAGATAAATTGTTTAATTCAACCCTATGAAACTTTCTTTCAGAAGTCTAATGTTTAAAAATAACTTTTTAGTTCCCTAACTGTAATCATAGCCTGCATACAGTCCTTTTCTGTATTTTCTTTTTCATGCCAACTATTTACTCAGCTTTGGAAAAACATTAAGGTGTGTTTTACAGTTGATACACAGAACCATTTATGATTTTGTTGCTTTATAACGTTTTTTGAAAATGTCATCAAACTGCGCAGCTATCTGTTGTGTTGTGTTACATATATTTTCCAGTTTCACTATTAATGCTGTATACTATAGGCTTACTCATTACACCAGTAATTAACCAGAGTTAAAGTTCAAGCCTATAGGAACTGGCAGTTGCTAGCATAGCCCGTGTGCCTTGCAGACAGAAATGCACGTAGTGCATTAGATCACACGCATCTGTTGATAATGTTTCTTGATTAATGCTTTCCAACAAATTAAGGCTAGAATCAACAGTGCCTTTCTCCGTTTGTGCCTCTGTCTATTAGGACTTTTTGTTGATCTGTGGCCTGGCTCCTTTCTGGCCCCTTATGGCAGCTGTAGGCAGAGGAAGAGCTCAGAGCTCTGAGTCTTCTCATTATTTTAGTATTTGAAATGGCACACAAGTGCCGTGATTGGAAATGATTATAACAATAAGCAAGGCAGTAGCAGCATCTCTTGGAAACAATGGAAACGAGGGGGAAATGATTTCTGGCCTTACGTACATGCAAGAAAATACAGCATGTCTGTCCATGCCTTTTCAGATACGGAAAGTGCTAAATCCTAAGCTAAAGTTAGGTTTTCAATATTCTAAAACATAGTGTTTCTTTTCTTCTTCTTCTTCTCTTTTTTTTTTTTTTTAATAGATTTGTATTAAGATACATAAAAACTGTCTTAAGCATGTGGCTCAGAATCTTTTTTTTTTTTTTTTTCTATTTGTATGTGCGCATTTTCCTGCTACTAGCACTGTCTAGATGTTACTTTTATAGTCCTATCATCCTTGAAACATTTCTGTGGTGGATTATGTTAGCAGCATTTTTGTGTAAGTGTTTCAAAATATGTTTCAGAGCTGTAAGTATGCAAGTTGCATTATTTGCAGATGTCACCTGTGACAGTTTTAGAATTTTTACATGTTTCTTCAGTGGCTCCAGTAATGACTGTTATCTTCCATATTACTACACCTAACAGTTGATTGTGTACAGCTATCATTTTCTTAGTGAAAGTCCTCCACTTTCCAGCCTAGGTATGACACTAAAGACGTTTATGTTTTAAATAAAGATTAGTAAGGTGTGTTTTGTATGGGGACCACAGATATAGTTTAGGTTTCCTGATATAGACAGGCATATTCCACAGAGAAAAGTAGAACATAAAGCAATATTTTCTATTTTGTATTCCTTCAAAAAAGGGAGAAAAAGGATTTTATTCTTGTTCCACCCTGAATCTTCTATTTTTGGATATTCCAAGAAATTCCACAGGTACCAATGATTCATTACAGCTGAAAGAGTTATGACCCCACTATTTTTCATCTTTTGTTGCAATTCATCTGCTTACTGGTGAGTCCAAAATGAAACACACTCAGGTGAATTTTTAGAAGAAAGGATGTGCCTGATGACAACTCGGTGAACTCCCAAGCTGTCTGAGGGGCCAGTGGAAATCTTCTACCCAGAGCTCTTCCATTCCCCAGAAAGCCAGAGGGATAGTGCACGTGGTGCACAAACACTGTGAGACCTGGTGGCTGGGTGGTCCCAGCCCTGCAAGGGTCGTGTCCCTGCTCTGTGTCCACCCTCCACCAGGCTGTTGTCACACATAAGGCTGACAAGAAATGGCTGTGATTAGATGTCCATTACTCAGGACCCCTCTTAGATGGGTGAAATTAGGCTGTGCAAGGGGACTGGGGAGATCAAACAAGATAGAATAGACAAAAAAGTCTCATGCGTATATTGAGGAGAGGAAGGCAGGGACAGGAAAAGGAAGGCTGTTCCCAGGCTCTTTGCAAATCCATGGTGGCTGGCGTTGTGGTTAACCCAGCAGGCAGCTAAGCACCACAGAGCTGCTCGCTCGCTCACTCCCCCCACCCAATGGGATGGGGGAAAGAATCAGAAACAAAAGGTAAAAACTCGTGGATTGAGATAAAGACAGTTTAATAGGACAGAAAATGAAGGAAAAATAATAATAATAATAAAAATAATAACAAAAGAATACACAAAGCAAGTGAAGCACACTGCAGTTGCTCACCACCCACCGACCGATGCCCAGCCTGTCCCCAAGCAGTGGCACCCCCCACCCTGGCCAACTCCCCCAGTTTCATTGCTCAGCATGATACCATATGGTATGGGGACCTCCTTTTGTCCAGTTTGGGTCAGCTGTCCGGTTTCTGTCCCCTCCCAGCTCCTTGTGCACCCCCAGCCTCCTCACTGGAAGGGCAGCATGACGAGCTGAAAAGTCCTGAGCAGTAAGCACTGCTCAGCAACAACAAAAACATCAGTGTGTTGTCAGCATTATTCTCATCCTAAATCCAAAACACAGCACCATATCAGCTGCTAGGAAGAAAATTTACCCTACCCCAGCCAAAACAGGGGCAGTTGGGTGTTTGCATATCAAAACTGTTGGTTGAAGTGGTGGCATCTCTCACTGGAGCCCATGGTGCTCCCAGCTTCGACCAGAACGCCATCAGCTTGCCTTCAACTATTTGAATCGTGCGTGGGTGAGCATGCTTAAACCCACCAGGACATGTTGTTCCTGTTGTTTCCTTTGCGAATACTTTGTGCCAGCCTCTAATTTCTGCCCGGTGCCAGCACCGATGAGGCTGTGTGCAGGACGCCTGCAGGACGTCCCTGCCAGGACAGGCCTCCGTGCCGCGAGGGCCGGAGCCGTGACGCTGACTCAGGGCTTGTAGCCATCAGGCTCCTGGGGGCTGGAGGCACTGTGGAGCCAATGCACTTGATTTTAAAGTGGGAGAGAGCTGCAAGATCCTCTCTTCACACAGCATTTCCTCCTTGAAGTGGTATTACTGTTGGCTGTAAAGCAAGCGTGTTCTCACACTAAAGATTACACTAAAACCCACCATGTATTATTTATAGAGTAGCTCCCAGGGAATATTTCCTAATTTGAAGGAAAAGGTTGTGGATTCTTGATGGCCAAAAGATTTTCTACTTATTTGACCACTCATTTTCTACTCAGATTTGACTACTGTGAAATGATTTCCTGTTATTAGCATAAAAGAGATGTTTTGTGCTACTGCTCCTTCTGCCCTAAAGACATGAAAATACAGGTTTAAGGTGTCTAGTGAAGGAAAGCAAAATCATCCATTAAGGTCTTCACAATGATCCTGTGTGATTCAGACCTGTGCTGTGCAATGAACTGTAATGTTAGCATAGTGTCTTTTGTATTTTATTTTTGTGAAAAACGTCATTACATTTCATGTGTGACAGCTGCTGATGGTAGCTGATAGGTTTGGGTTATTTCTCACTAGCCATATGTGCTGCATACGGTCTTTGAGAGCAGAGAGGCATACTTTAAAGTTGTGAGGACAGTATATCAGAGAATCTCCCCATGCTACCAATTAATCTCATAAAATGTTCATGTAATCCCTTCACAAATATGTAAATGCAGTGCCACTATGGGTCTGGCAAATAATAAACAATAGTTATCTTATCCTGGGCTTTTCCTTCATGTAATTCTCAGCAATAATTTAGTCCTTGTCTTCCACTCTGAAGGATTTAAATGGAATGACCTTAATTCTGGTTTTGTTTGCTCTCTATCTGCTAAGCAGCTGCAGTGAAGACGAAGACAAACAGTAGATTAACAGTGGTACCTTTTATAAGGCTGATTAGTTCTTAAAATATGCTCAGTGGAAAGAAAAAAGCATGAAATGAGGGCTGAGAGAGAGGCTTTTACTCTTTTCATTGAAACTGCTACATTTCTTTCAGTAACCCACAGATACTGACTTTTCAATGAAACATTTCTTGGAGGGTGGTGATTTTTGCCCACACAGCATGCATAATATTTCAGAAATGCAAGACACATACTTCTAAAATAATTTTACCTCATTCATTTTTCTGTTTCAAATGAGAACTTTGTGGTGGATGAATTAAAAATATTTACTGGTATTGCATAGCATCCATTTTTTTGTGATTATATTATCAGTTGTTATAGCCAACACTAGATTTGATGCAGGCGATAACTGGAATGGGTGCAGCTGGTATTCCTGCAATTTGTAAGTGTTTTGCTGAAATATATTTTCCACATGTCCAAAGTATGTGGGAGTGAAGTGAATCGAGACAACAGGTTGACTACACAGTTATGACGTGGTCTAACAGCACCTGAAAATACCCTGCAAATTTTATGAGTGGACGTGGGAAACAGTCCGTCCAATCAGCCAGCCAGACAAAATGTACATACCTGAGCTGGTGTTAGTTAAAGCCACTGCCAGGTGAAAGGGTAAAATAACGCCTCAAGCCCAATTTCTGTTATTATATCTCCCCCAAAACGTTACTGCTTCCGCAGCACATGGTCTACCCTGTTTGCTCATTACCAAAGTGGAGGGGAGAGCCAGTTTGCTGATGTGGCTGGCTTGCTAATCAGCCACATCCCCTTCCTGAAGCACCTAGGCATTCCTTAGATGTCTCCCATCGAAATCCTGACCCAGCCTGACCCTGCTTATCAACTGCTTGTTGTTCTTGCAAAGAGTTGAAAGGATTATGGCAGATTAGCTAACGCAGCTCCAGTCCCTATATTGTTCTGTGACATGCAGGTTTATAATAAAAATAGAATAACAGCTTTAAAGCAAGTTGTAAGAGTGGACATACTTCTAATTTGCTGTATCTCATGTTTTGGTACAGCTGAATTAATTGTTGCTTTTTTTTTTTTAAATCTGTGTTCATCAGCAGCTATTTTTTTTTCCTTTTTTTTTTTTTTTTTCTGGATCTGATTTAGTTATAATGAAATTCACTATCTATTAAAATCCCTCCTCTGTGAAGATTTTTTTCTCTCTGATGTAAAATATATGTTTGTGTTTGATATAAAATATGAATAAATACATTTTTCATCTCATTCTAATGTCTGTTTTCATTTTTAAAATATAGAGTACCTAGCACCATCCAGAATAGCCAAAAGAGCATTTTTTGGGCATTAAAAATTTGGGTTCCCAAGAAGAGTTTTAGTTGGAGTCATGACTCAAAAAAAAAACAAAACAAAACAAAACAACAAACCCAACAACAACAACAACAACAAAAAAACCAGAGTGTGGATCACTCTCATGTGATTTCAGTTTAAAAATAAATCAGTTACAAGAAAAAAGAAAAGAAAAGAAAAGAAAAGAAAAGAAAAGAAAAGAAAAGAAAAGAAAAGAAAAGAAAAGAAAAGAAAAGAAAAGAAAAGAAAAGAAAAGAAAAGAAAAGAAAAGAAAAGAAAATGGAGACAGTAAGGAAGAATGTAGCTGCTCCAATGTCAGGACAAATGGAAATCAAGCTCCCAAGCAATTCACAAACTTGAATTTCTGAGTTCGCAATAACGTCAAGTTTGAAAGAAGAAAGTTAGTTTGGACAGTAACTTCAGAGTCTGTCTTGCAAATGAAAAGTGAAGAACTGATGCCATTGAGTTGCTTGTAGACAAAACCAATTCCCTTTCTGAAAACTAGTTATTCCTTTAAGTTTTGTCTCACATTTGTTTTTGACTCAATTGGCTTCAGTGTCATTACTCCTTTTTTGTCACAACACCTACGAAAGCAGAGTCTTGCTCTACAGTCCTAAGGGCTGCAAGAAGCCTGAAAAATAATATGTTTTTTAGTTTCCAGCTGTTTTTTTTTTAATAAATAAAGTCTCCTTTGAACTTGAGTTTCATCTCTCTAGTCAAACAAAGCGAGCTCCACCTGCTCTGGAGAACTGGTGAGTGGGCTTCATCCTCATCGTCTTCATCCCCAATGGTTACTGCGTTATGTTTGCAAGGCACATGTAGGACTGTGGGCTAAAGAAGCTGTGTTTTTTCCAGTTGTATTAGGAGACAGATTTTAGAAACTCTGCGAGTGGAGTCACTCTTATTTGGAAGCTGAAGTGTGGGCTTGAGAGAGGAAGTGGCAGTAAGGTCTGTAATTGCCTTTTGGGCTTGAGCCATTGCATAGGAGCCACCTGGATAGCTGTAAATAGTGAAGCATCGCTTCTTTTTGCACTTCAAGTTAAACAGATGTGAGAAAACCCTGGTCTGAAAACTGCATAGCCACAGTAGTTGTGTTGCTCTGGCTTGACCTAATAAGCCCTGCTGAGGTGCAGAAATAGGGAAGATTTAGCGGTTGTCGTTTTCCTTGATCCCTGTCTAGGGCAAGTCCCTTTTCTCTCTGTCACTTCTGGCTGTTAGGTATGCAGAACAAACTCTTATTTTCTTTTTGTTGCCAAGTTATTAATTGATGTTCAGGAGAGGATGGGAGGAAAGAAGCTTTGTCTGGCTCTGAAAAGCACCAGATGTGCTTTTTTTGAGTTGAGGAGAGGAATTAATTAAAATGAGGTAATAATATTAATCTGTCGACTGTGGTTAACGTTGACTGCAACAGGAGGGGGAGCTCTCAGCGCACCAGGCAGGGGAAAGGGGTCTGGTGGGGAGCCTGGCTCTCCCAAACCAGAGAAAGGCTGGGGGATGGAGGGCGTCTTGTCACCCCCTTCACTGAAATACCTGTGTGACTCTGATGGCTGCTGCTGCACTCAGCCCAGAACCAGAAGGAATGAATATTCAGTGATGAATGCCGGTGGAAATGCTGATGGGAGGAATGAAGTACAAATTAAGATGCATTGGAATTCTTCTTAAAGTGTGTCTGTTTTGATTGCTATTTCTGTAGATTTTTTGCTATGTATTATATTGTTTAACAGAGCAAAAGAAAAACAGAATACATGTTTACTGTGTACTAAGCTGTAAGTACCTTTTTCAGACATCAGTAATCATCCTTTCCAGCTGAGAAGGCAATACACTTGCAATAGAGCTCTCCAAAAAACAGCAATTGTCCTATTTGAATGTTTCTGAAGCTATCCCTTATGCAAAAGCCTTCCTGAATTTTATAAGGGTAATATGAACAGGGCTATATAGTAATTTCATAGAATTAAAAGAGAATTAGGAATTGAGTAGCAATTATACCTCTGCCACAGATGAGGCTGGCATTAGCTGATGTGGGGCCGAGCGCAGAACAGCCTCTGCCGTGCGAGTGAGTAACCCGTGTGCATGGCCGCGAGCGCCCTGCGTCCCGACGTACCCCAGCCTCAGCGGTGTCTGAGCTGGGCAGAGGCGTGTGGGAAGGCAGGGGTCCCGCTGCGGCCAGACCTGCTCCTGCTGCAGGAGGTGGCCTGGGTGCGGCCACTGCTGCTCGCACTTGCGAAATGCCGTCAGGGTCCGAGGGGAGCTTGAAGTAGAGAATCGTATCAGAATTTGTGTTTGGTGGCTATTTGTATGAAGACCACCAATTTCTTTATCTTTTAAAAGTAATTTCTGAGGATAAAAATGATAGGAGTAACAGGGGTTCTGGGGATACATAATACCCATGGGAATTCATTCTGGTGCAGACGCCCACGTCGTTTCATTATTTTTGAAATTCCCACTCTTAGGCTTTAAAAGAGCATGGACTCCATGGTAGGACAATCTTTTTTTCTCCCTAAAGGACAAATCACTTTTCTGTTGCACGTAATAAATATTTGAAAGTTTCATATTTGTGGCAATTTTTTTTCCATCCTCATCCAAATTATTTTGGCTTTAGTCAAAGAGATGCTCTGTGGCTTATGTGCTTGTATTGTTTCTCCTGTTTCCAAGGAAATCGGTGTTTCCTATTTTTACTGGATCATTTTTCTTTTTAGACTCCCAGTCTGACACGTGGAGGTGCCAAGCACCTGAGAGGCAAAGGCCTCTTTCAGGCGTTCTGTGCGTGCCACCAGCAGTCCCCAGTGCAGGAGACACATGGGGTAGGGGACTGTCCCAGCCCTGCTGGCCTCCAGAAATAGTCCAGACAAAGAATTCTGTCCAAAAAAAAAAAAAAAAAAAA
>VXAL01007991.1:195533-236117 GCA_013399475.1 Chauna torquata
CCCCCCCCCGCTCCTCCCCAAAAAAAACCCAAAAAAAAAATTTTTTAAAAAAAAAAAAAAAAAAAAAAAAAAGGAGGAAAAGGGCACCTGTTATTCTAATTTTAGAGAAGGGGAAGAAAAGGAAAAATTTATGTTAACAGGTATTGCAGCCCAACTTTAGCCGCTTTGTGCAGTTTTTCAGAATAGCCAAAGCCTGTGCCAGCAGCTGAAATCTCACCTAACTCTGTGCCTGTGAGACACTGGCCCGCTCAAAGCCACAGCACTGAGTTGCATCCGTAGCTGGAGTGAAGCCCAGTGGCTGCAGGGAAGACAGTGAGAGTACCCACACCTGTTTCACAGGTATGCTGGGCTGCCTGCAACAGGCATTCCTGCTTGCTTGCTTGAAGACTCTTGAGTTTTATTGATAAATTAGTGCTGTTTTGCCTGCAAATCCATGGAACTTTGGTGACATCCAGTGACAGGTTCTGCTGAAAGGTGTTTTTTCCCCTGGAATGACAGGAGGGAAATGCTGGTGCCCTGCTGCTTTCCCCTAATGGTGTTAGCACGCGAATTTGAATATAGGCTGAAAATCCGAGGCACTTGAACCATATACTATTGATTGTTATAGGCAGTTGTGATATGCCTTAGGTTTATCTTCAATCTTCAAACTGTAAATTGCTGTCAAAAGGGTGTTAATTAATCACAATTTAAAGCAAATATTTTGCCCGGCAATCCATTTGAATAAACTAAGGGCTTTGAAGAACTTTCTAAGGGCTCCTCCCATAATTTTCTTCTGGTTTGAGATCTCTCTTAAAGCAATTGTCTGAATGTCAAAGTCAAAACTATGAATCGTGCCTGATGTTTTAATTTTTTTTTTTTTTCGGATTAATAGTGGAGCAAATACTCATTGAGGGGTAAAAAAGAAAAAAAAATAATCTGATGGTGATATAAAAAGTAATAAACTAATTGTGGTGGCTTACTCAAAAAGAGAGGCATTCATAGATTAAATTTCTAAAAAATAAGTATTACAGTCACCTCTTAAAGTGTAATATTTTAAGCTAAATAACATCAGGGGTCAAATGAAGTTGTAAATGGAGAGAAATAAGTGATGCTAAAACCGTATCATTAAAAACTATATTCAAGCTAAATTGCAAAATGGTTAGTATTGTATAGTAACATTCAAATCCTGGCAATTGTTCTTGTAATAAATATAATTTCTATAGCATTTTCTTAGATTATTCAGTTAATCGTTAGTGCTGTTTTACCTCTTTACAATAATGCGCACTTTCTTTTAAAAAGAACTTGGTTATTTCTTTGGTCAGGGCCTATTTGCTCCTTTTTTATGTGAGATTTTCAATACTCTGCAATGCTGCAGAGCAAAAAAGGTCCATCCACTTCACTTGTGATGCCTCGTGCATTACCTAAAGCACAACAGAACAATGCCAGACAACAGAGCCTTTCTCCCCGCTAACAATGCAGTCACCATGACAACCAGCAGAAGAACGTTTGGCCAGAAAAAGCTTTGAGCTTGGCGGACCAGACTAATCAAAAAATGGAATAACATGACAACAATTACACTGATGAGTGAGAGGGAAGCTACAGATGCATTCAGACACCTATGGCACTGCAGACTAGATGCATTCAGCATTTTTGTTTAGTGTCTTGTGTTTTTTAAGAGCAGGTAAATAGACAAGATCGAATTGTGTAACAGAATGTCAGTGCTCTAGTTAAATTGAAAATTCCTTTTCTTTTGCTGTGCTACTTCAAGCACACTGAAGAGGCTTTAGGAGAGATGAGGTTTTGAAGTGAAATATGTAATAGATACAATATGAGAGTCACAAGGCAACTTTATTTAGCTTTAAAAATGTAAACTTGGATTTTCAAACACATGGATGCAAATAAATACGGCCAGATTGTGCAAAGAATGACTGACCTCACCCTTCACTTTAATTTCAGAAAGCTGGACACGTATCAAGCATTGATTAGAAGTGATGGCTTGTTGTTTTTAAACCAACCACTTGTGCATATTTGTATCCACTGTAAAATTTATCGCAGCCTTTTGTACAGACCTCTGTTCCAGCTCAAGGCAAACTTGAACTGCAACTGTACATGTGCCACAAATCAAGCAACAGACACGACAACGTACTTCTTCTCTGAAATATCCCAAATTTAGCTTTGTGCTAATAGCCTCCTATTATAAGATCCCGATTGTATGTTAGAAGTTCTGGTGTTTTCTTTATAGGAAAGGGGGAAGGGAATTTTCACTTCTATTACAGGAGAATGTGTCTGTGATTTCTACTGTTGGGAATAATTTATACATTTCAGGGAAGGGAATGGAGGAGGGAAGCTGCTGTTTTAAAACTGTGAGGTATTTGGGGTAGCCAGGAGGTGTTTTAGCGGCTTGGAAACAGCAGTGGGCACAAAACCCTAGCCATTTCTTTGTGTTTATCTAACAATGGCATGCTATAGCTGTGCTGCCAGTTCTTTCCATACTGCTCTCTGCCTTATCCAAAATTGCCTCTGTGCCCAGTCCTACCCTCTTTCATGCCCTGGCTGGCTCCTGGGTATATCTAGTGGCCAGCTTTAGATATCATGTGGAATTATTAATTGCTTAAGTGCATAATTAAAACCAACATCTGAAAAAATGCTCAGGCAAACCCTTGCCCTTGCTTGGAGCACTTTGAACTTGACTGGTTGTGTAAAGGAGCCTTCGGCCATTGCAAAGAGAAAGCTGGGGATGCTCGTACCAGGACTAAACCCTGGCCTGGCACAGCCACCGGCACTCATCACAGAGTCTCCACCATGTAGCGCGGGGAGACTGCTGGGCGCCAAGGATGGGGCACGCACAGCTCGACAAATTGAGGGTAGCCAAGCTGACAGTGAAACCAAGCAGTGCCTTATATGCAGCGGTCACAACACACTGGCATCGTCTTTTTATGTCAGCGGTATAAGAGATTTTAGGCTGCTGACTTCTGGTCTGCCGCTCCCCCAGTAAATTCTGCTCTCTCACTTGTCCATCAGATTCTTAGCACTATTTTCACATCTAAATTCAATAGACTTAACCCCAGATGCTAATTTTTTGCACACCTGCAAAACTCCTTCACTGAGACACTGATGCTGATCACCACCTTTGTGCCGACATCTAAAACCCACCATCCCACCAAAAATACCAAATGCTTAGTTGAGCTCAGGCTATTTGGAAGTAAATTTTCCATCCAGCAATGAACCGTCTCTCAACTTAGAAGTGCTAACCCCCATCACACTCGTGTGAGACTTTAGGGTATTGGAGCTACGAGGAGGGACAAAGGCAAATTAGAAGGTGAGCTTAGGTTGTTCACTGGGCACCACTTATGTTAAATTAGATGAGGTATTGGAGAGATTAGATGGAGTAGATCTCGGTGATAACGGTAACATAGCAGAAACCTTCAGAACAGGATAGAAAGGGTGGAAACTGGAGAGGTAAAGTGAACAGAGACTATGTTGAAGACTAGCTCAGGTAAGCCATGCCTGTACTGGAGAGTAGGGATAGAGAACAGATTAATCTAGAACAAGGTTGGGATTGTTATCATGGTTTGTACAGCACACTACCATGCTTGCCCTGGCATGCTGTTGCCTATGGATCTGTCCCCTCTCTCGTTGTAACAGGCCTGTTGTTGCCAACCTTGGTCTTCGCCTGTTTGCCCTAGTGCTAAACATTAAAAGGCCTGTTGTTGTTGTTTTCCCCTTTCCTTTCCTTTCCTGTCCTTTCCTTTCCTTTCCTGTCCTTTCCTTTCCTTTCCTGTCCTTTCCTTTCCTTTCCTGTCCTTTCCTTTCCTTTCCTGTCCTTTCCTTTCCTTTCCTGTCCTTTCCTTTCCTTTCCTGTCCTTTCCTTTCCTTTCCTGTCCTTTCCTTTCCTTTCCTGTCCTTTCCTTTCCTTTCCTGTCCTTTCCTTTCCTTTCCTGTCCTTTCCTTTCCTTTCCTGTCCTTTCCTTTCCTTTCCCTTTTTTCTTTTCTTTTTTCTTTATTTCTCCCACAGAAGACCATGTACCCCCTTGCTCTACTTCTGGCTCTCCTCCCTGTTAAATACCCTGAAGCATACATGAAGGGAGGCACAGAGAGAAGATACATCATAAAAAAGGGTTTTTTGTCCTACTAGAAGTGGGGCAGCAAAGCCTTCACCTGCCTGTGAGTGCCCTGTGACATACCTTGAACAGGCTGGTATAACTCTGGGGCAGGCCAATTTCTTTAAATATGGCTATCTCCAGAAATTTAACTCTGTAAGAGAATAGTAAAGGTGACTGCTAAGGAGATGGGCAGACTGGAGAAGAGGACCCCAAAGCACTTTGAATTGTTGCAGCATCTCTGCTACATCAAAATTTTTTTTGTAAAACTTTAGATCTACCTCTTTCTGTTTATACAGATGAAAATTTTTAATTTAAAAAAAAAAAAAAGCCGCATGGCCTATTTTTAACAACATAAAACCAATGTTGCATATGCAGACCTTTTTGACCTTCATACATTTAATCATTGTTTTTCCATGGATAGAACCTATATATTAGATAACCATCAACCTTTGAAATTATTTTACTCAAAAGGTAGGTGCTCGTGTAACCCAGTCCCATCAGGTAACATGTGGGTTATATATGTGAAAATACAGTACCAGCTGGATTTCTAAGCAAAGAGGAGAGGAGAGGAGGCACCAGAATAAGGTCCTGGCTAGAAGACATCAATATGGCAAGGTGGTGTCAGAGCTTGGGGGAAACACAGGAATAAGGAATGGGGAAGCAGTATCCCCTGAAGGGCCTAAAGAGGATATTTACTGCAGAAGCCCCTCTTCTGGATCTGATCTGGCTGCTTATTTCAAATAAACAAGCCCTTTTATGGCTCGCACATGTACACAACCCCAGGGGATGCTCCATAGCACAGAATTTTTTTGTATCATTTATATGTATTGAAATATGGCATTTTCTTCCTTTAAAGTGTGCCAGGAAGCTTTATACGCTGCTGAGGTCAGGATACCACTGGTCTGTACTAGCCCAGGGCATTTTTTTGCTGTTTTAAATACAGGTGCTATGTGTGCTCTTTTTCAGTCAGACAATACCAGCCTGAGTTGATAGATTTTTATTTTTACTCCTTTCTATAGGGCTCACAATTTCATGTGCCAGTCCTTTCAGTAGTTTGGGATGAAGGTTATCTAGTGTATGTTCCTGGAGCACATTGAGTTCTTTGAATTCTTCTTACACCTAAGATGGAAAATTCTATTCTAACCATTTCTATATACTTTTCCCATTAGCCAAGCTGCTTTTCTTCCCGGCTTCTACTTTGTTATCCTAACAGAAACCTAAGGTAAAATAATAATTTAGTTTGGGGGCCATACAGGTGTAATTTTTAACCTCTTCCTCTTTTCTTTGTTCTTCTTGTCTTTATGGTTGAGAGCAGGGAACATTCTGACTGCTAGTTTTCACTTTCTTTGGAAAAACATTTTGGGTAAAACCCTGACCTGGTCTCCCCTTTACTTCAATGTAGTGAAAATATTTGCTTTCTCTTCAATATATAGTAAATGCAAGATGTTCAAAATATGGTACTTGATCTTGTCTGATTTTACTGAGCGCTAAGTTCTCTCTGTGTAAATGTAAAAAATGTCAGGTAAAAAAAGTCTGTAAAAAAAGTCAAGTCTTTCTTTATGATTAGCAGAAGTGTTAGTAATGCAAATTAGAGTATTACTGATACAAATATTTTACCAAAGTATCAGCACACAAATTCCTTCACTGATATCCATAGGTTTTGATATTAATGAGAAAAAAAAAATGTAATGAATACAAAAGACATTGGAATACATCAGTGTCAATGTTATATACATTATTATTTGCAGGACATATATGTGCTAGGTTAAATACTGGCCTAAATAAATATGTAAACAAAACTCCAGATAGCATTCTGTTCCAATTAATGGAAAAGTTGTGTGGCCAAGTTTTCACATATAATACTGTTTCTATTAAAAATATATAGCTATTTTCCCTTGCACATCATTGCTATCTTTTTTTTTTAAAGGTAGTAAATCTTTTTTTAAAGATCTTGTTCTTAGTATAGTATGACCTTTAAACTGCTGTGGTTGCTGATGGGGTTCAATCACCTTATATCTTTCTTACTTATTTTCCCCTGGTATTCAAAAATCATGACAACAGTTGAAAAAACCTGAACTCAAGAAGAAACCTGCATTTTAAGTCAAAAATAGAAGATTGCTTAGTATGTTAGTGGAACCAAGTGGAAATATTTACACAGTGTATTTATTCTTTCAGTTGAATTTGTCCTTACTGCTTTTTACGTTTGTCCTTTCCACGTAGTAGCCATATTCTGATCTGAGTTGAATTTTTGGGCTTCTGATGTTTGAATTTCACATTCATAATTGGTATTACCCCAGTAATCTTTAGGAATGACCTAAAGTACAAGTCTTCACCACAGAGTGCTCAGGGCTATTTTTATGGGCCAGTGCACTTTCAACAAGGGAATGGCCTGCACTCAGACCTACATGGAGTACAGCCAAGACCTTTCTTCTCCCTGTTCTGCCCCCTCCATTCCCATCCCCTACTGACAGTATGATGACCCAGAGACAATTTTTCCTCTTTTGCACTGTCCCCTGTCCCACTCCATTTCCATGAACAAACTGCAAGAACAACTCACCAAACTGCAGCTGGCAGGGGTATTTGCAGAGGTATAAGACTTCTGGATATTCAAAGAGTGTAGTATGATTCTCCTTCCATCCATTGATAGCTGGTTGAATCCCTCATTGAATTTTCAGTCTCATTTCCTTTTCTTCCACTTTTGTGTCTTCTACCTGTCCTTGTCCTGCTCACCCGTCTTCTCTTCCATGTCCAATGCCCCTCACTTTTCTTTCCATTGAGCATCTCCTAACTAAATGTACCTGTAAATAAAATGTTATGCCCCTTACAGGCTGATCCAGATGGTCCGGCTGAGGTAAAACCTAAATTGGTGTTACTTAAGGAGCTTGTTCTTGTAAAACAGCTGAAAGATCTCTGTAATCAAGGGATAGCAGAAAAGTGGTTCGTGTTTCTAAATGCACAATAACAATGCTAAAGATGAATGAACAACCTCACTTGCAAATAAGCAGCCTGTCTCAGTTTTCAAAGTTTTAGGTTATTGCATTCAGAACAAATGCGCTATAGGTTCAATGAGCAAGCTTTCTAGGGGAAAGATAAGTCTCAATAGTCTTAAATAGCACGAGCAATGCTGGCAAGCAATCCACTCCTGAATCTGAGAAGAGGTTGAAATGCAACAGTAGAAATAGCAGACTGGGAATTTGGTACAGTCTTCATGTTTTTCATTTCTTTTTAAGTCAAAGGGGGAAGAAGAATGATGTCCAGCTGATGGATTATCATCAAAAGACACAGATGCTGCTTCTCTGGGGACAAGAGGCCACAAGTTGCACATTCTTCTTTGAACAGCTGTGGCAGATAGTCTGGTGCCAGCAGCAGGAGGGGTTTCTCTGACACCCAGAGGAGTGGGGTCCCAGGAGGAGTCCCGTTGGACGTGCAGAGGTGAGCTCAGGCTGCAAGGAACTTGGAAGACAGAGAAGAACAGGTCCTGTCATTCTGTCACTTTCCTCAGCAGTGTCAAGTCAGTATTGCACCACAGAAAGAATCAGCTCAAGTACCAAGGGTCGTGCTGTTTTCCTTGGGACCATGGTGTGGGTCTCCAAGCTAAACCAGGTGCTGATAAGAAAAGCTCATCAAGTATGCTGGGCCTTGAATAAGGGAAAGTCTAGCTCTTATGTTCAGGTGAAAATGGGTATGTTAAGTGAGGACTTTGTCCAAAAGATATTATTTCTATGTTCTCAATCTAATTCCCGTAATGTTTATGTGTGGTGACCTGCAGTTTTAAGTTTTCCCTCTTTTTTGGAGAGAGTAATAGATCCAGTGATTCTGGAACAGATCTTGGTTGTTTTAGACACTACTATGTTTTACTTGAATAATAACTGGCCAGAAATTTATTCCTACCTTCTTATTTCATCCAAGATCCTTCTAGTCTATCTTCAGCCCTCACTACCTCACTGAAAGTTCAGGTGGCTTCTGCTTGGCCAAATCTTGGAAGACTGCATTACTGCCCTTTTTCTGCCTTTAGCAATTGTCTCCTCCTTCAGCTCCAGCAGTTGTCGTTTACCTTCCAGATCTCCAGTAATTCACATGAAGAATTGTTCTCAGCCAGTTTTTTGCTGAGGTCTCACCAAGCTTTGTGTCATTACCTTTTGCTTCTGTCTTCACATAGGTTTCTCCTGGTGACAGACTTTAAAGATACTCCCATCACTCCTGCCCGCAAGCTGCCAGAGCTAGCAAATACAAGGAAAGAGTGAGACACACAGTCACTGGAAACCAGGTAACACAAACTCCTTCTAAGCAGTAGAAAGTCACAGCTTTATATAAAATGCAAAAAAACTTTTTTTTTTTTTTTGTAGAAAATAACAATTAATTGATGTCTTGGGGGGAAAAAAAAGTGGCTTACCCTATTCTTATTGAACTAAATAACAAAATGCACTGAGCTTAATGGTTTTAAATCAGACTCTTAAGGGACATGTCTTTGTACTTGGTGCAAAACCGAGAATATTTCCATCCAAAAGAAACACAAGCTTAAATAAACTCTAATGCAACAAAACAGCAATTTGAACTCTGAATTGTTTTCCAATACCTGACTATAGAGACATATAATCACTGGTGCTGCATTCTTAAATTGAAGTTAAAAAAGACAGGTAAAGAAATAATATCTAAATGGATATCAGTGGAAAATAGGATTATTTAAGGAGACTCATCTCCTTGGTGGATAAAAATAAGATATTCAGGTAATTTTCAAAATGCAAAGCTATCTTATACAATGGAGACAGCTAAAAAGTACCATTTGCTAGCCTGCAGTGAATGATTTGTAGTCATCAGAATCCTGCAGGTAATTGAGGAAATCTGCATCGACGTATTCTGCACTACTGCAAGGATATTATTATAATGAGCCAGCGTGCGTGGATGACTGTAATTGCCCTCTAGTGCACAGCCTTGGAACTGATCCCAGCTGTGCTATAGGACTGCACTGCTCCAGAAAGATAAAAGATCCTGCCTGTTAAGTCTGAAACGGGGGGAGCTGAATCCAAGCTCTGCTGGCGTCAGGCGGCTCTGAGTAGCCGTAGATGTGATAAGGGAGGGAATCTGGTTAGTGTGCGCCAAGACCGTCCTGGGGTCTGAACCAACACATGGTAAGTGGAGATGTCTGGGGGATTTGCTGCAAAACCTCAGTGCTCTTCCAAACCCAAATGCTAACACAGCCACAGACATCAGGAGCCTAGATAACCATGGGCCTGTTCTGCATGGCTTCCAGTTGTTTGCGCAGGGTCATGTTTCATGGGAGGCTCAAGGTGGAGTTTCATAGCCTTTTAGCAAAATCTGGTATTTCTGTCAGTGCTGACAAAAAATATGAAACATTCTGAAGGTCATAATTCTTATCTCACATGAGCAAGGGAATATGTCCTGTAGTCCCCAGGCAAAATCCCCTCTGCACTACTGAGCAAATGTTGAAGTAAAGCAGTTGGCAAGTAAGTTCATAGCTCCAGCCTCCAAGTTGCATATTTTCCATGAGTTATTTCTCACCGTGCAAGATGTAAGGATTTGCCAGCAAGGGAAGTGAATTTCTAAAAAAAATCATTGCAACTGATAATATCTTGTCTCTTTATGTGAGGAAATTATTTGGCAACTTGAGTAGTTCACATATGTGTCTCACTAGTAGATTGTTCACAAATTTGAGTCCTCTATGGGTACTGAGGTTGTGTGGATGTTCTAGTTACCGCAGGTTATGCACAGTTATCTACCTTCTCTCTGCCTTGTTCAGTGTTGCCTGACAGCTATCCCACGGCCTATATGGAATTGATTGTTGGCAGTATTTCAGTTCCTTGATTGCTGTGATAAACTGCTGTGGGTGAAGTAGGAATAAAATAACGTAAGGACTTTAATTCAGTGTCTTCTCTATTTTCCACTGATCCCTTCTCTCCTCCATCCCTCATGTTTCCGTCTCACAACTTCTGAGCCCACTGGCTAGTTTCAACCAGATTGAAATGATGATGCTCAAAGGCAGAGCAAGGAGCTGAGTCCCTGCCATCCTCCCCAGCTGGAGCTTCTGTCAAAGCTGCATTAGCACCAGCCTTATGGTGGCACCTCTACCCTGCTTTGTCACACGTCCATGTCCCCTCCACTGTCCCCCAGCAGAACTGGAGGGAACAGAAGGCAATTACTGGAGGAACCCTTCCAAAAAATTTTCCTAAACAGATTTTACTGTTCTTGTCTACTCTGACTGCAAATTAACAGTCACCATTGTTTTAATTAAGCTGCTTTTTCTTGATTGCTTCAGTCTTAATTCCAATTAGTAGGGTTGAGCTGTCAGTTCTTAGTACCTGACTACACTTCCCTGTAACAAGCTGGGTTCACATTGTTGAAGCCTCTTAAGGTCATTCTAGTATGGGATGAAGTTTGGATTCCGTTCAACTCAGTGGTAAAATTCCTACTGATTTTCATAGGATTTTTGTCCATTGGGATTTCAGTATATGCCATCTCTTCACCATTTGTCTTTATTTAAGACCTCATCAAAGTCTTAAATCTGCCAAAGCTGTACCCAAGCATTTACATTCTTATAAAAAGAACTACATATTTTTCGATCCACAACTTAAAAGAAAAAAAATCAATTTCTGGAGATCATTTTCCCGGTTTTTACATCATTGTCCTTCCTTTCAAAAAGAATAAATACATTTGCAATGCAGCAAGATACTTCTACAATAGCACCTAAGAAATGGCCTCTGCCACCAGACATTTGCAGCAAAACTGTGTTATTACATTTAAATTTCCAAGTCTCAGTAGCCAGCAAGTTACTAGGGTTCTATTATAGTTGTGATACATGAACTGCACATTGTTATGGTAATTACTTTTTTTCTTCCCTTTTGAAGTGGCAGTGTAAATACAAAGGATATCACATTGGTCTTGGAATGATATCTCGTTTACTTCTTCAACTCTGTGTACCGTACAGCAATCACAATTGCATAAGAAGGAATTAAAGTGCATTATAGCTCCACGTTCAGTGTTCATGCTAGCTTAACAATGGCCAAAGCTAAACCAAAGCATCTGTAAGCACTAGCTTCAAAATTAATTAAAAGAAATATAAATGATAATTTACTTGATCATCAACCATGACAACCAAGAAGCTGGGCTTCAAGTTCAAGAATGATGTTGGGGCAGAATCCAGATCTACACAATAGGACTTGGAAAGCATCATTGTGGTTTACATTGGCAGTTAAAAAAACAACACTGTTTCTTCATATAGTCATTATAAAATATTACAGCTGACCAGATGGTGGAGCAATTACATTTCCATAGTTCTAAATGGCTATTTAGCTTATCCACTTGTGAACTCTTAATTAACATTGGAAGAGATATCATTCATGTTCAAAGGGAAGAAATAACTATATTGGACATGCTTAAACAAAGACTCACAAATTTTATTAAACCAGACATCCAATTCTGTCACCCTTTCACTGACCCCAGTAAGAAACAAACAAACAAAAAGTCTTTGACAATAAAGCTGTGGCAGATGAAGAGCAGGAAACTCAGGGAGCTGAGCAGTCCTGAGAGCACATGTGCACAACGCATCACGTTGTTTGCTGCAAACAAGCTGAACCCCTCCAGCTGCATGGGTGAACACGTTGCACTGAAGATCACAGACACACAGAGGGATGAGATGCTGTGTGAATGTAACACCCTCCCCCAGGACCAGATAGAACTGTTACTTACAAAACACCGTGCGATCGGGTCAAACCCATGTGGATATTTTTCTGAATTCATCTGCAACACAGAGAGTTTCTGGCTTCAGCTTTATGCAATAGTTCATCAATGTGCTATTAAATTCTATTACAAACTAATGATTAATTTAGCCAAACAGATATACAGTTCAAAGTACTTATATTCCCATATTGTTCTAGAGTGAATTTTTGTGCCTTTGCCTTGATATGGGTACACAAGAACAAATTCATTAATAAACAGAGGAGTGTTAGGACTGAAGTGAATAAGGCATGGAAGGTTTTTAGGAAGAAGCAATTAGACATTCTAGTTTAAATGGGTGGGGGTGGGGGGGAAACAGGCAACGCTTCTTTAAGACTGAAACAGGTGAAAGCAGAGAGGGGTTTCATGTAGTTTAATGCATTCACTTTTAACTGCTCTTTTTAGTCAATTCAGGTTTACTTCCCTGAGTTCCTCCATGTAGACTAACCCTCAGTCTTCCGAAGACTGCAGTAATGCACTTGCTGTGACGTGCTGGCAGTCCTCAGCTCCTTCCTAGCTTCCAGACAAAGCCATTTGAGTCTTAACTTTTCTGCAGTACCACTCCTTTGAAACAGGTTCCCCACCACCGCTGGGTCTTGTGCTCTGTGGTACCGGAGGGCAAGGATGATGCATGTGCTCTCCGGTTTGCTTGGTGCTATGCCCTGTATCCCTTTTCCCTCTTCCTGGTGAATCCTGATCCTAATTCTGCTGGAGCACTGAAGCTCTCAAGCCCATAGGTGTTCCTGAGTCAGGTAGTTTCCAGGCCCTCTCTCTGCCCATGAAGCAGGAAAGCACGGTCTGCTTTTATTGTCTGTGAGGTTAAAAATGCCCAAAACAGCTTGAGCAAGAAAATGTAAAGAAAAAAAAATAAAGAAAAAAAGAGAGAGAGAAAAGAAGACTGATGAGACTGATGTCTCATTCACCATAAAATGACTTCAGGCTCCAGTAGTCCTGTAGTTAACAGGACCTTGGTAGCCTGGATTCATCGAGAAAAAACAGGCTTCAATAACTGAAGTGGAGTTTGATGTCACTTAAAAAAATTAACATACTGAATGCTTTTATATGTTACCTACTGGGGGTGCTCAATGCACATTGCTGATCATTTCTGCCCCTTTGATTTGTCAGTTATTTTTACATCATCCTCTTGTTAAATGTAAAATATTGAAGGGAGCCACAGGAGAAATGACCCAGGCACCCATATCGCAGTAGCTGCACCATTGCTGTTTAGGAAGAATCAGCCAAATATGTAATTCACAATTTTTCTTGCTCACAGGGCTTCTGAAGTGTCTCCTATTAGAGTATTCTATGAATTAAAATGTACTATATGATATATATAATGTTCTTATCCATTATGGAAGATCTTTAACTTAAAATGCTCTCTCACAGCAACCAACATTTAGGACTTGTCCTGTCTTTCAAATGAGAAGCTCACACCTTCGTGTCCACCACTGCTCCCCTAGCTGTGCCATGCCAGCCCTCTTGTGGTACAGCGCTCCAGCACCCGGCTGGGAGGAGATCGCACTAAGCATCTTCCCAGTCCACTGAGCATGAGCGCTGCTCTGTTAGATGACAGGCATGATGTTTGACTTCCCAGGCAATTTCCAGGGCAGTAATTGGAGGTAAACAAAATGGCAAGCGATCAGCTAAGCCAACATGCTGTTTTCCTTGCTGTGGCAATTTCTAAATGCAGACCCAAAGCATGAGCTCCTTCTCACAGCTCCTGGCTCCTTGTCTAGGAGCTCATGAAGGTTATTTTCTGATGATTTCTTAGACTTTCCTGGCTCTTACATCACTTCCTCCTAATGCTGTGGCTGTCCTGGTGTGGTTGCAATGCCTAGAATCATAGCATCGTAGAATATCCTGAGTTGGAAGGGACCTACAAGGATCATCGAGTCCAACTCCTGGCTCCACACAGGACCACCCAAAAATCAGACCATATGTCGATAGCATTGTCCAAACACTTCTTGAATTCCGGCAGGCTCAGTGCTATGACCACTTCCCTGGGGAGCCTGTGCCAGTGCCCGACCACCCTCTCATTGAAGAACCTTTTCCTAACATCCAGCCTGACCCTCCCTTGTTGCAGCTTCATGCCATTCCCTTGGGTTAGAAGAATATCTGGGGTAGTTTAAAACTCTGCCTTGGATGTCATGACCAAGATGTAGCAAACTGGCACCCAAGTTCATATCCAAAGTCCAGGGCAGACTTGTACAACCTACATTCAAGCCTTCTTCTGACTCTGTGGCTTCACGGTCACAGCGAAAGCCACACCACTGAGAGCTAGCACATGATGTAAATATTAAGAACTGGATTTTTAAAAGCCACTAGAAGGCACGTGCTTTTGAATGAAAATCAAGGGACGAAAGTATAAGTAGCTGCTGACTCTTCTTTGAGACATGTTTGTAATATTCCATGAAAGGAAAACAGAGTCTGAGCTCCGAGAACAGAGCCAGCTTGAGCCCTTGAACCAGGGAAGTCCAAGTGGTTTGGTTTCTATTTTTAACACTTTGTTCATAGTGAAAAGCAAGTGCATTGGGTCTAATTGCATTTTATAGAAAGTGCATCTTGAAGTGGGAACTGTGCAAAACATATACTCAAAATTCCCAAAATTTAAGAGCATGTATAGTATTTAGCATGAGATTTAGCTTAAGTGATGTGAATCGCAGGTACTGGTCTCACTTTTCTTCGTCCAGAGAATCCCAGGTTACTTTACAGTGAATTTTTGTTAGTTGCAGGAAGATTTTGGTGGCTGTTTTTTGTTCAGCAGTTTGCACTCATTCTGCATTCAGTTCAGTGGTGCATCCACATGACTGCACGTGCTGTTAGGAGGGTGGCTGACACCATCGTACCAAGAGAGTCTATCCAGATGACCTTTAGCAATATTTTAACAGTCCCACTTGCAGACTATTTGCAGGAATCAGTTTTCTTTCCCTTCACTTCAAAGTTGGATGCTGAATTATACAACTCTCCAATTCTTTTGGCTGGTCTTTCTGTTCTCTGAAGATTGACTCATTTCCTGTATTTGAATAAGATAGTAAAAGTGGATATAAAATATTATTTTGCAATTGTAATCAGAATAGCTCTCAGTACAGATATTAATAGTGAATTCTAAGACTCCGCCTGATAACAGCTGAGTTTATGGTTTCATGGGCTAGATTCTGCTCTCATTGTAAACTCAGAGTAAGTGCCAGAAGTCAGTGGACTTGCTCCAGATTTCTGCAAATATAACTGAGGTCTGCCTCTTGCTCCATGTTTCTTCTGTGGTGGTGGTGACATCATCAGTCTGGGTATATGAATCAGGGCACAGATGAATCAGTTCAGGCAAAATTAAAAACAGCTTGTTCCCTAGACTGAAACTGCTCTTTGGATTCATTTGTACAAAGAGATCCATTACCTCACTGCTCTTCTAAACCATGTAGATCCTACTTAAACTCTATCATCTTGCTAAAGCCATGCCTCTACTTAATCTTTTGCTTTTTTTTTTTTTTTTTCCTGCAGTTCATACTATGGTCTACAAAACACTGAAGCATGAAAACTTGCACAATTCAAAGTAGAGGTACAGAAAAAACAGGCAGCAATGAGGTATCTTTTATCAGTGAGGCATGTGGCTCTTAGTAAGTTAGGAGAGGCTGTTGAGCAAGAGCTCCTTTGGAATGCAGTTTGGCTATTAATTCTTGATTTTGCCAGCTGCTGTGTTTCTTCAGACTTTCCAGAAATGTGCATATCTACATTTGAAGCACTGTGTGAGGATCTAGCTCTGAATCTTGTTTTATTGGTTAGGGTTCAGAGGCTGAACTGCAGCGTGTAGTTCTGAAATCTGCCTCTGTCATTAACTCAAATCAGAAATGTTACCTTGGCACACCTGCCCTAAGTATACAGAAGAAAAACATCAAAAATAGTAACACAGTGGAATTTCATGATCATCACGCCAGCTGTTTCCACTTTTGATGCAAACATCTATCATGGCCTCAATTCAGCCTAAAGATTCAGGAGAAAACATAAACCTATCTTTGCTCAGATCAAGGCAAGTAGGGGAGATTCTACTCTGTCTGCCAGCCAGGGGCAATCACTGCAATGCACATTTTGAATGACTCTTTGGTCTCAGAGAATTTATTTGTTAAATCCAGAGCTTCACATTTCCACATCACCCCATCAATCCCGCAGTAACTTTAAGATACCTTTGGTGCTTCTTTTGTGGGCTACAGTGTGTGAAGTACTATGGCAGTCTGTTTCCTAGTGTGTGTGTTTTCCATATGTTTCAAAGATTTTGCAAATGATAACTGACTTCTAGGAGAGCCAGGGATGAAACAAACCACAGAAAACAAATTGCTCGCTTATGACTAGATACATAAAAGCCAGCACTTAAGTAACTTTTCTGAGCTCAGCATCTTACCCAGAAATGTCATCAAAGACATACATAAAGAAGACCTTTGGTCTTTTTAAGTTTTGTAGGGATCAAGAGCATTCTGCTAACTACTGGTGGGTCTCAGCTGCCCAGAGGAATTACAGGAGTCAGGGGTTAGCTGCAAATCAAGTTTCCTATGTTTTCCTGGACTTTGCAAAGTAGTAGATTTTGAAGCATGGTTATAGGCTGGTTGCTCAAGCTGGATTTTCAAGCACTCTGTGAGAGGTCTGCACATGTTTAACCTGGTGCTGTGCCCAGATCCAAATC
This sequence comes from Chauna torquata, assembly GCA_013399475.1. NCBI lineage: Eukaryota > Metazoa > Chordata > Aves > Anseriformes > Anhimidae > Chauna > Chauna torquata. Next base: position 212,016 of record VXAL01007991.1, read on the forward strand.
ATATCAGTCCTGTGATTAAACCGACAGGGCAGACCCTCTAATTTAGGTATTAGTCACCCATTCAAGGTTCTGCACATCCTACCCACAGCAACTGCATACCCAATGGAGTTCAGAAATCTGCAGCTTCCGAAGGAACCAGTTTTAGGGAAAAGGAGAAAAGTAAGGACAAAGATTTGCAAACAGTACCTATGATTAAGTTTTGGGACAGACATAGATGTGGGATGGAGGAAATGATAGGAAAGAAGTTCACAGGACTCAAGGTTTCATAGAGGCTCCTAACAACGTGCCAGACTGAGGGGACTGCCTGGGTGCTCATAGCAAAGCAATGTCATGCCAGTGTCCACTGACACCTCGTGAGAGAAAGGAGAGGAAAGCCAGGCTGGTGTTGAGGCTCTGTCAGAAAGTCTGCAAAGGTCAAGGATGTTGAAGGTTATCTCTTGACACAGGTCAATCTGCATGGATGACGTACAATCTTCATGCCACCCCAGCTTCTCAGCTGGATGTTCTGGCTCCTGGACCTTCCAGATGATCCTGAGAGCACTATTGGCATGACCAGCCCGTGACTGCCCCAAATCCTCAGCCCAGTGCTAAGCCCATTGCCTGCCCTTGCAGCCCTTACATCCACCATTCATCTGGCTGAAGGCACTCATCCTGTTTGGGAGGAATTCTCTCTCAAACAATGAGTATGCACAACATTTGCCAAACAGTAATGAACTACTTGATTACCTAAATGAGAATATGGGAGGTAGGGTCTGATGGACCTAGTGGAATGCCAGATCATTATTAAAGCTGGGTTTACAAGTGGCACCATTTCAGTGTGCCATCTCTTGGCAGACTCTGCCTATTCAGAGGGCCCTTGTAGGGGATCTCTCTGGGTGCTGCTGTAGTGTGGAGAGCTGTCAATTCATGTGAGGAGGTTTACGGGCAGAAATGTTTTATTAATGGAGTGTTTGGCTCTTCTGGATGCTGTAGGAGAGCAATGAGGCTTCGACAGTTCTCTTCTCACCTTGTGTAAGACAGGACAGCTGGATATGGTCCAGTGCCTGCTGGAGCTTACAATCGTGGCAGACAGCAGTCAACATGATGCTTTGCAATACAGATCTGAGGGATGGGGAACTTTTCTTGTCCCAATAGAAAAGACTATTATGTGTTTCTTGGACGTCAGATAGATAGATAGATAGATAGATAGATAATAAAACTACTGAGTGACTTAATTCAGAGGAAAAAAATGCGTGCAAAGATATGTTTGGCATGTTTGGCACGATGGACACATTCTGACGTGGAGTACATCAGGTGCAGATATTTCTTAATGATATCTGTCTCCTTTGGTTCATAACTGTGAATGCGGTTATATTTCCAAATCTGTACTTGCTGATGTTTTCATTTCTTCAACGCTGATGACATAAAAGATCTTTGCACTGGGTACACAGTTTGCTTAGCAAAATTCCACTTGAACTCTGGAGTAATCTGAAGAATTTTGACAGAAAGTTTGAGGGGGGAGAATTTTACTTTGCACTCTCTCTTGACTTAAGTCTGCTGCCTTTGAAGATAGCCGTAAAGCTAACATTGATTTAAATGGAAACATAAGTAAATCAACCCTGATTGCTTTTGGAAGCCCTGCCCTGAAAACTCTGAGCTCAAAAAACTTCAGCTTTTAATTCTACTGCTACTATGTGGATTACAGTTTGAAGAGAAAGACTTGCCTACTTAAATTGTCATTAAACTCATTGATTTCATATGAGTTAAATTCATTTATTGTAAAATTTTTCAACGAGCACTGTTGTTTCCCTTAAATTTGTAAAGTCTGCAAAAAAGCAACATTTTCAAGAGACTGTGCTTAGGAAAAAGAAAGGAAACACTGCAATAGTGTTAATGCAACTTGTTCTAACATTTTGGAACATGTTTTTTGTAATTAATTTTTATGTGCATTTTAAGAAGCAATATGTAAACTGAATCAATAATAATTTTAAAATAAAAAATTGAATGAAATGTTTCAATTATTTAAATAAATCACTTTTACCTAGTGAAAATCATTGCTCTGGCTGAAACTTCATTTGATGGCTAATTTAAAAAAAAATATTTGCTGTCTATTTGAATTCCATTCTACAATCTCCTGGAAAATGGAAAATGTATTTCCTGACAGCTGTAGTATGTGGGAGACATTTAACTTGACATTGCAGAATGAAAGAATGGTTATATCTGCAGAGATGTGCTCTTTCTAACAGGATTTGTTATACCACAGACAAATACAGGATATTTTCGTCTTCTGGAAGAAGGAATATTGCTCTTATTTTTAAGGATTGAGCAAGCATTTTGGAAAGTAGTTTCAGAAAAAAGGGTTGGAATAATTGGGGCTAAAAATGATTGAGTTCTTGGTGTGGGACTTGAGAAGTTTTTGGGTCCATCAATGGGAAAAAACTAAATAGAAACCAGGTACCTAATACTAAGCATTAATGAGATTGCTACTGGAAGAAGAGATTGTGTTTGTCTCGCTGTCCTTGAAAAGGATCCTGACATGGTGAAATAGGTTCAGAAAAGAGTTACAAGAAAAAGTCTGGGAAATCTGTCTGCAGTAAGAAAGTGTGTCTACAGTGAGAAAGTACAGAAGTACCATCTCTTTCAGTTTATCCTGAAGAAGATGGAGAGGAGACTTGACCATGGTTTGTAATTCCTATAGAGCGATGATTTCTGATAGCCCAGGGCTCTTGAACTTTGCAGACCAAGACACAAGTAGGCAGAAAAATTTAGACTGAAAATAAGGCACTATTGTAGTGATACTAATTAACTTTCAGAACAACTTGCCTAGAGATGGAGTAGATTTTCTGTCATATGAAATCTCTAAATCAGGATCAATATATTATTATTTTTTGCTATGTGTCTTCCTGCCCATCCCTGGGATATAGAAAAAACACAAGAATTACCAGCTGCAGACCTCCGTCCTGTGTGATGCAAGGGATTAGAATAGTCCATTCTGCCTGTAAGTTTGTGCATATACATTTTAGATAGTGATGATAAACAGAAGAGTAGAAAGAACAGGATGAAAGGGTATAGAGGTTGACAGCAGAATTGTGTGTTTACTAGAGGTATTATGCTTTCATACTCAATCTTTGATTCAGTTGTTTAAGGGTCAATCTTCAAAGGTTAATGTCTTAAAAATTAGACTAAATGAGAGGACAATGTAGCTTGAGGGATCTGACATGGGATGAGTTTTGTATGTAAGGTGCAGCTGGAGGGGCTGGCAGGGGGAAGGTGGAGAATTTGTGAATTAAAGGTAGGCAGCCAACATACTTATCTTTACTGTTGTTTTTAAATCTGTAGATTCCAAAGGCAGCAGATTATATTTCTGTAGATATATAGAAACAGGCTTTTGCTATAAACAGCTCCTAATGCAGGTGAAAACCATGTATTGATTACTTAAAGAAAGTTAAAATAAAAGTAATTTTTTCCCCATTTCCACACATTGCAGCTTTTGGCCTATCCACTCGTAGCTAAAAAAGCATTCTTTCCTGATAATCAAGCTTCAGCTGTCTGAATTTCAGGCCGAGCCTCTCATCTTGAGCTCTGCTGAAGAGCTTCTTTAATTAACCATTATACCACAGATGTTATTGATTTTTTTTTTTTTTCAAATCTGGTTGAAACATCATTGTGCTGGATCGTCGCCAAGACGAAGGCCTGAATTTTTTGTGCACTGCTTTTACTCCTTCTGCATACCTTATTAGTCTCCATGTCTGTTAAGTGCAACCCTTGATATTAACTCAGAAAATATAGCATTGATTTTTAGCCTTGCAGCCGTGATCTAAGGGGTCCTAATTTGGAATGTGGAAGCCTGAGTTCTCCGTGAAGCTGTATCACTGTACGCTTCCTACAAGTAAGACCTTTCACTCTCTTTATATTTTTGCTGGACTTTTGATGTGGTTTAAAGTTCTTAGAGTAGTTTTGTTGCAAGAGGAATGAGGCGACATGACCAAACATGCGAGCCTACACACATGGATGTGTAGATAAAATGTAGTCTGATTTGCAAGGGTGCTGTTCACCACGGTTCCTAATGATTTCAGCAGGGTTGTGGCAGCGCGGTTTCTCTGCAAACCTGTGTGCTTATCTTTAACTGCCTAAGTGTAATTTTTTGGGAGCTAAATGTTGTTGCCCAAGTTGCAACGTTTTGTCTGCATTGTTTTAAATTTGACAATCTTGTTCTCTTTTAACCTGTCATCAGAATACTCAGGTCAGACACTAGCATGGCATAACATCCCTAATGGAATTAATTCTTGAATTTAAAGACTCAATTAAATCAAGTCTGCACTATCAGGGCATTTTTTCTCCTTTAGCTCACGGGAGAGGCAGGGTCCCAGCCTCGAGTGAATCTCAGCCTTCCTAACAACAGCGCATTCCTTTCAAAACACGTCTTCCTCTGGTGATGAATTCAAGAACTAAAACAATGACAATAGGTTCTTAAATTCTGATAAGATTTCTCCGAGTTTAGTGATACGTTATTTAAACATAATTTGAAGCTTTTAAAATACTGTAATGGCACCTCTTGACCTTTCAGAAATCACATGGAGCAAGAGATGGTGAAAAATGTTTATTTACTCTGCATTAGAAGCTAAATCCCTGTTCCTTCTTAGAACCGGTAGTTCTTTTATACGCGGGAACTCATGCATGTCGCTTCCATTCTTCAAACAAGAGCTAGACAGTGCTACTTGAACTGAAGAAACAATGACCTGCAGTCTATCCTATGCCTGAGTGATAAACAACAATGCAGACCTCTTGACAAGCTCTGGCATCAAGCGTGGAGTCTTGCAGCTCAACATGTCTGCTGAACAGAAGTTAGAAAAAGAAAAGATCATCTTGTAAACAATTAATTAATGTTTGTCATGAATTATCATTTTTACTTCCTTCTCAAGAGGCTCAAAGGGAATAAAAAGGCATTTTTGCAGGTGGTGGCATTCAAAGTAAGGGCAATCAAATGTTTGAGAGCAGTGGCACAGCACTTTGAGTCTCTAAGGGTGAATGGTGCTAGGATTAGAGCACAGCAGGGGGTTGAGGGTTTCAGGTGTGAAGCTTAATGTTTGTGATCAGCAAAAAAAAGTCTTGAATTTATCTAAACTGCTCTTCTGCTAACAGTACTTCTAGCACATAAATGTTCTGAAAGTGACAAGTGTTCTCATTGCTCTTCTAATGCAAACATGATCTGCATTTGAAAGATGCATCCCTTTTGCCTAAATTAGAATGTGCATCACAAAGAGCGTAAGATGATGACCCAAAAACAGTTCTTTACACACACACACACACACACACGCACACGCACGCACACACTTCAAGATACAGACACAAAAATGCAAACTTCCACTCCTTTTTACGCCGCTACCAGAGCTGCTGCTCTGTCCATTATTCTGTTTGCGCCGCAGGTTTGTAATTAGGATGTTTTACCACTGGTGCTTCAGTTCCTATCTAGTGTCATTCACACAGAGTTTAGTGTCTTTGCAGCGCTGTTCATGAGGAGCTCAATTTTATTTTGGCCGAGCACTTTTCAGGCATTTTTATGCTGTTCCGTCCTAATGCGTGCACACTCCTTACCTCCTCCCCCTGCTTACATCGCTGAGCACCACAGAGAAGACAGTATGATAGGAGTCCTAACAACAAGTTTAAGCTATTCTGAGGAAATTAATTGGTTTAGGAATTGTATAGAATGTTTGCCAACCCTGGGAAAGAAAAAAAGGGTTTAATAAGAGTAGTAAATGGATTGTACAAATTTATTTCTTTCTCTATTGGGACTGTATATTTGGCCTTTTTTTTGAAAATATTTTTCCTCTATTTAACATTAAATAAAATCTTAGTGGAAGTAAGGAGCAGGAAAGACTTGTTCCTGAGAGAAAAAACATTGTGCAACACGGGTTAGAAATGAAAGCAACAAGGGAAAAAAAACCCCTCGGATATATGTACCAATGCAGGAAAACCTGCACGGATCCTCTGTTTTCACTTTAAATGTTTCTGTGATGCAATATGCTGTTACAATTTGGCATATGGAGTGAGCGTGCTGCAACCTAACATTGAGAACTACTGAGGCAGACTGCGCAGACTGCAGACAGTAACCGTGGAGGTAACTATATATATATACATACATCTTAACGGAGCTAGCAGAAAAGGGAGTGTTGCCTAATGATTTACTTCCTGGTCCTGAGCTGGCCATGTGAGACTGGGTGAATAACTTCAGCTTTCAGTTCAGAAGTTTGTCTGTTTGTAAAGTAAGAATTCTAATTACTATGGAAGCCAATCACCTGGGAATTTTGGTATTTGATATTGTCATAAATTAATAAGTTAATTTCATAAGATACTACTAGACAAGAGAGGAAGAGTAGCAGAACAAAATAAATGCAGTTTTTTCACTCTCTTGAGTAGGCTGGTATGGGCTGACAACAACTAATTGGTGCACGTTTTCACCAGCTAAACTGTGAGGTTCAAAGACCAGATTTCTGTGCACCCCAAGGTCCTTTCACCTCCGTTTGGCAGAGCATCAGGGACTCCATGACGTAGCACTTTCTCATCAGGAAATCTCTGTTTGTCAAAACAAATGAGTTTTAATCCGTGCCGTGGCAATGCCTGTTCCCGGGCGGCGGTGGCAGGTGGAAGCTCTCTGCGTTAGCTCAGCCCCAGGGAGTGCTCCCCGGCAGTAACCAAGCTCCCCTTCAGAGTTCTCACTCCACTCGGTTTTGGCAAGGGTCTGGACATGGTCTTGCTTACTTCAGTGAGTCTCTAAACCCCTCTTCAGGGTACCCATCAGCTGTGCTGGGGGAAGCCACTCACTCTTTCTCTGTTTTGGAATTGCTTTTTATTTTGGGGTCTGCCCACACACCCTCTAGCAGCAGCTGACACCCTTCACCCTCCCTTGCTGATTCTTTTTTTGGTTGTTTGCTTGCTTTTTGCATAACTAAATAAATCAGAAAGAAATAAAGGTGCTCCTGAATACCAGCAGGGTTTGCAGCACAGGAAAAGTTTTCTGCCCAGCTTAGTGCAATTCAAGTGCAAAGAAGATTTTGAATCCAGAATCTGTGAGTTTCAGCCCCGCTTTAAGGACCCTTTTGCACAAAGTGGCTTGAGGGGCCCCAGGAAGGACAGAGATCTGGTCTAAAGTGTTTCTGCCTGAATTCCTGTTGCCGGCTGCTTGTTGAGGTTGCCCCTGGAGGCAGGAAATCAGAAATATCAGCAAGTGCTGTGGGACCATTTGTTTGTTTGCTTCCTCCCTCTTCCCCACTGCCCCCCCGCCCGATCTCTGAGTTGCAGCCACTTGTGCAGCAACTCGCACCCCGCCTCGGAGGGTCCAGTGTCTGGGGGGACCAAGCCAGGACCTCTGCTCTCCACCGGTCAGGCCCCGTGTCAAAACACTCCTGGCTCCCGGGAAGGCGGCGGTGCTGAATCCCGAGGCTTGCCAGTGCCAGTCAGCTGCTGTTTGAACTAAGTCCTGACCGCAAAATCAAAAGTGGGTCCAAAGAAAGCTGTAAACAGTGTGCAATGAGCCATTTGAAGGCAGCTGATGCCTCATTTGGGGTGACATGTTGTGGCTGATGAGTGTGGATGATGTGGGGTTTTCGATAAGTGCCTCATCAGTATCCTCATCATGATCGTGTTGCTCAGCCACGGCGTGTGCCCTGACTTGATTGTAATTGCCTGAATCTGCTCCTGCTGCTCAGGAGCGCACAGTAATATGCAATAAAACAGCAAGAAGTGAATGTTAACCATCTGAGTTCTGACATGGCTGCTGGCAGTTCAAGTTTTCCATTAAGGACAAAAAAACCCCTATATATACACACAAATATGGATATATAATTGCATGTTTATAATAATTATTGTTTGTATATGCAATAAACTCCTTTTATAAATAATGCATGATGGTCATATACAGGTACATAAATGTATGTGTCTGTATACGTCTTCCCCCCAACACCTGTATATGTCATATACAAATGAACATCACATGCTCATGGTGTATAGGTAAATAGCACTGGGGCGAAGAGCATCAGGACCATACTTTGATTCAAATTTTAGGAATGTGAGTAGGACCTGTAGTTAAATCTATGTATAGTCTTCATAAATCTTAATAACACGTGTGCATACAGATAAGTAATTGATTTTTAGGTGCAGTTAATCTACTCATGTAAATGTGTGTGTGTGTACTTGTGCAGGTGTGTGTGGGGGTAAGGTACACATGCGTATGTGCTTTGTACCATTAAATTAATCTTTGGAAAGAACACAATTCATTTCACAAGTTAGTCAATTTGGATTAATTCCATAACATCACTGGCTAGAAAGAAAAAAACAAAAAAACAAACCCCAAACAAACAAACAAACAAACAAAAACCAACCAACCAAACAAGCAACTTTTTGAACCCTATGTCTGCCAGTCTGACAATACGAATTGTTGCGGACTTGTGCCCAGTGGAAGCTCTGCAGGTCAGGGGCCTTCTGTGAGGAGGGAACTGTTGTTGCCCTGCCAAGGTCCCACTGCACAGGGGGTCCTAGGAGCATCATTCATGCCCATCAGTGGCAAAAGAAGTAGCAGTTTTGCAGATGATTTGTCTAAAAATAGAATTTAGTCAGAATGTGGGCTATGCTCCCTTTTAATAAATAAGTTGCATGGATTGTGTTCTTGACTTTAAACAATGCCTGCAAATTTATATTCACCTTTGGTTATAGGTCAGAAAGATAACAAAACAACCAGATTATGGCTGTATAATTGTAATCTGTGATGGCTCAGAGTTTAACACTACACCCTTGCAGTAAACAGCTTTGGATTTTCTGTATGCAGCTGTTTTTCTGGCATAGTTATGTGGATATACAAATAATAAAATTTACACAGGCAAACTCTGTTTGCAGTCAGTTAATGCTTGCTGGAATGAATGCGTGGGTTTCCTTCATCTCCACACTGTTATTTAAGCATTTCAGTAGAAGTGCACAAAAATGTTTTGCAAATGTTGTTTGCAGCTGCTGTTGCTGCTGAGCATCGTCCTGAGTGCTCTGTGCCTACACGGAGAGGCTACCATGTAGGGAAACTCACCACCAGTCTTGCTGTACCAAGCCAGAAGGATCAGTGTTAAAGTGAAGGCAGAGAAGAGAGAGGTTGTCATTTGCAGACCCAGATCCTCAGGGCATAAGATTTTTGAAACTCTAAAAACAATTCTCTTTCATCAGTTCAGGTGAAATTTGCACTATCTTGGAAATGCCCTTAATATCTTCATTATAGAAAACAAATCTGTACAGATTATACACTCTAAGTCTGACCATTTGAGAGGTAAGACAATCGTTATAATTATAAATACTTCTGTTGTCATGTGTGATCAAGTGGATTCACTGTTATAGCTTAAATACATTAACTTTAACCCTTTTTAATTACGGATTTAGCACAATGCTGACTGACTTGCTTCCCAATTCCTGCATTCACCCTGGGCCCCTCTTTATACTCAAAATATGTAGACAAATAGAGAGGAATTCCAGGGAGGATAGAATACATGACTGAGAAGTTGGAAGGATTTGTTGATGAGGAAAGATTAGAAGGATGAAATGGGAGCTTTAGTTAAATGGGATTATAAGCAACTAATCTGCGTAGCATTTATAGCTTCAGAATATGAAATTTATTGTTCATATTAAATTAACTAGGCTTCATTCTCAAAACTTGTATATCAGATACCTGATTACTGCTTTTCTTATTAAAACCAAAACCAAAACCAAAACCACTTATACTATCAACAATTCTGATTTTTCATCATTTTAAGAAAAGAGTCTATGTTTTTTCAGCACAGCAAATTGATAGCAAACAGATGGGCTATAACTGGATCCAACTATACAGAGCATTCAGGTGCAGAATGGCATTTCTTGACTTGGTAAATATTGACACAGACTAGCAACAGAGAATTTTTTTAAAGAGAAGGATAGCTGGACAAAAGCCCAGGTTTTCTCTCAGCAGCACCTACAGGTAGCAAAACAGAGGGTGCTAGAATCTCCATGACAAGAAACACTGACTACTAATCTAGGTTAAGAACTGGGACAAAATTTATTATAGAGAGCAATCCTGACAGCCCTGAGTTATGCAGTTTTGCTCTCTAAGTAGGTCTTTCTTGCACTTGGTACTTTTTCTGTCTTTTGTTGTTGTTGTTGTTGTTGTTGTTTGATAAGGTTCATAAGGTGTGCATTGCACTCACATGAACACAAACAACTTTGGATGTGATTTATTATTATCATTATAAATTATCTTGAGAAAAATTCAGTTGTAAGTTTTGCCAGGGACTTTCTAAAACATCAGAAAGAGGCAATGTGTGTCTTGAGAAGTTTTTACACTAATTTAAATTAACTCAGAAGTAACAGCTTTACACAAGCTTAAACTAAAATTAATAGTGATGAATCATGCCCCAACATCTTAGACCTTTCTGAGATCTAAATAGCAAATTACAGGATCTTAAATACAGAATCTTATTTGTTAACTTCGCAGGATTAATGCTTCTTTGCAAGAAATGTTTTCTTAAGAAATGGAGAATAAACAATTCTTTCAGATTTGCAGTTTCTACTTAAGACCCATAACAAGAAAAATGTCTTCTTTTTCTCCTTGAAGATTTGTGCATCAGGATTCCTCTGCATGAAAGAAATACTCCCTAATAATAAGATATAAAGGAGAGTACAAAATCCAAACAAACAAACAGAACAGGATGAAAACCTGAGATTCAGTGTAAATTAGTTGTAACACTTTTTTTCTAGCTCTTGTACTCATCACCAAATGCAATGGCCCAGATTTTTCGATCTCTTTCACTTCAAGCCCCCTGTACATGGTCCTGTCTGTGCCAGGAGGCATCACCAAATTTGGTATGTTTGGGTGCCACTTCCAATTCAAAACAGATGTTCTGAGCCCCTCCAATACAGAAATATTAAACAACATCTCAAATGATCAAAGAAATCTAGCTAGATTAAAGCTGGGCTGCAAATTCCTCTTTCCCTCCCCTGGGCAACCCTCCTTTCCTCTGAGCAGGCAGTGTTCCCAGGTGGGAGGATAAAACTGTCCCGTGGGCTAGATATGATAAACAGTTTGCTATCCCTGAAACAAAAGAAATTTTCTGGTACCTCAATTTTGCTTCAACAGGAACAGCAATGCGGATGTTATTATTAATATTATTAATAAGGAGTTAATTGTCAGTAAAGGGGGAAGAAACACTGGATAGAAAGAATGGCGTCAGATAAAAATAAGATTGCCCAATAGTAATGTTAGAAGTAGTTCATTGCAAGATGAAGATGGTGTCTGACAAATAACTTTTCCTTTCTTTAAAAAAGCTGTAAACTCAGAATTAACCTTAGTTTATTAGAGTTATTCAGAATTACACTTTTTGCACTGCATGTGTGGAGGCTGCAAGGAAGAAAGAGGTCAGTGCTGCCCCTTGGACACAGCTTGTACAGATTCTCTCCTGCGCTGACGGGATGATTCTGGAAGGACTCTGCTAATGGCCACATGCAGGAGGCTGCTTTGTCACCCATCTCCCTGACCGCATTTCAAACTCTCCTTTTTCTTAGAGCTTGTTTTTCTGCTCAGCGCTTTGTATTCTGCCCACAACATCTGGCTCTGACTCCTTTCCCAGGACCAAGGCCTCTCTCAGAGCACCAATGGGGCTGTGTGAGATCTTTCCATACTTCCCAGGTTTTCTACACAAAGGCCCCAAACTTCTGCCTGTTTTGCATCCAGTTCCTCCTGGGAGCGCTGCTGGCTCAGTCCCTGTGTGGGCACTGGGCAGGGAGCAGACCTCAGTCTGCTGCGGTCAAGTGAATTATTCTCTTGCTAAATAGTGATGAGGGAAGGGATTCTTCTTGCCTTAACCTGGCAAATGTGCAGGCTTCACTCTTCACCCATGTCCCAAATATTTCCATGTCCTCAAGATAACATCAGAGATAAGAGGTTACTTAACTCTGACAAATTGTGGTGTTTGTTCTACACAACGTATAACTGCCAAATATTTATGTGATTAACATCTGAATTCAAGCATACTTTAGTAGCACAAAGATGTGATTAGTCTCACCAGAATATGATTTTTTTAATGGACGTGGCTCCTACTTTCCAGCAAAGATTTAATAGCTGAGTCCTGCAGGGAAGTCTCCATTTACTGAACTTTTGTAGCTGTAAAAATATCCTAGGGTACACTTCCTAGCATGCAGCATGGCACGACGCAGAATTTAAATGATATGTCATGTTCACAATGAACGAACAAAGTACATATTGTCAAACGGTATCCTTTTTTTTTTTTTTTTTTTTTGCCAAAATCACTTAAACTACTGGTACTGACGATTAAGAGGGTTCAGGTGCTTGGGAACCCCTTTTCCCTCTTCAGTCCGTGGATCTGGAATGGGGGCTGAGAGGCTCAGAGCAAGCTTTGGGAGAAACGCTGAGTCTTCTCCACTGCCCTTACTGCCCTCTTTGCACAGGGGAGCTGCCCGGAGGCAGCTCAGCTCCCACAGCCAAAGAGAGAGAGCATCCCGTTGGAGGCAGGGCTGCCCTGGGGAGGGCTGTGGGGCTGTGGCAGTCCCCTGCTTGCTGCAGACAGGACAAAGGTCCCCAGGGAGAAGTCTGGTGGGGCAGATGCTTGAAGCACTCTCCCACGTTCAGGGGCAGAGCACAAGAACCAGGGTGGCAGCCCCTCACGGACCTGAGAGGTTGTTCTGGGAATGTAGCAACTCATTTTTGAGCCTACTCAACCCCAGTGCACACAGAGAAGGAGGGGACAGTGGCAATGGCATGGGCCCTTGCCATGAAGGCTCTGAGCCCTACCAGGCTTCCCAAGAGACCTGGCTTTCTGGTGTGCGAGCTTGAACCAGAGGGGCTCCTGCAGCACTGGGTGTCCCCTGAACTTATTCCAATCTGTTTTTTAATTGAACATACTTTTTTCCACTTTCACATCATTGCCATCAAGAACAAAAAGCAGCTCCTGAGCCATGTGGTAGAGGGCAGAGGTCCATTTGCATGTCAATGCATTTGCAGATGGAGAGATGGAAAAAAAAAAAAAAGAAAACAGCAGAATCATGTTAAAATCAAAACTCTGCTATCCTCNGACAGTGGCAATGGCATGGGCCCTTGCCATGAAGGCTCTGAGCCCTACCAGGCTTCCCAAGAGACCTGGCTTTCTGGTGTGCGAGCTTGAACCAGAGGGGCTCCTGCAGCACTGGGTGTCCCCTGAACTTATTCCAATCTGTTTTTTAATTGAACATACTTTTTTCCACTTTCACATCATTGCCATCAAGAACAAAAAGCAGCTCCTGAGCCATGTGGTAGAGGGCAGAGGTCCATTTGCATGTCAATGCATTTGCAGATGGAGAGATGGAAAAAAAAAAAAAAGAAAACAGCAGAATCATGTTAAAATCAAAACTCTGCTATCCTCTGTGTTTTTTTTTTTTTTTTGCATGGTTAAGTCAACGACAAAAAATAAATAAGTTATTGCTATTGTAGGGAAAAAAAAAAACAAACCAACCAGAACATATGTAATATGTGTTGTCAGTAATGATGGTGAGGACTGTTGGTGGCCAGCTGAATTGCCTTTCACCAAGAACTGAGGGCTCAAACTATGTGTCTGATACAAGTAGCCGGGTGTGCAATAACTGCAGAATCAGCATCTTGTTTTGAAAGGACTCCTGCAAATCTTGCAGGAACATTTCAGTACTAGATGGTGTTGCTATGGGCACCAGAAGGAAGCTTGATATAAGAGAAACTGTCTTAGGAATTCATGGGGGATGGGTGTAAACATAAGACGCAGGTAGTAACTGGAATGTCCCTGGCACTAAAAAAGCGAATGCCGTTTTGGGGTTTTCAAATGTTCTGTTAGTAACACCTTAGTGCAGTTCTTTCAAGAGGGAAAATATAAGGTGGTACCTATATTCAAGTTGCCTAAAGTGAAATATAGGTAAATAAGTAATAAAGTTCAATAAGCTGTATCTGCATCCCACGTAGCATAAGCATACTGAAGCCTGGATGCTCCAGAAATAATTTATCTGTAAAAACAGGTGTTATAAGCAGGAACAGAAAAAGAGGGAACTATAAGAACTGCAGTTGCGTGTAGGACTCACAAATTAGAATCCCACTCTACCTTTGAGTACAATTCAAACTTCAGGCAAAAATCACACTGGGAAAGGACATCCGGCTGATTTAATTCATGCCTAGATTTCTTCCATTCTGACCGTCTCTCCACCAGGGTAGACTACCTAAGTGGACGAAAAGAAAGAAACCAGCGTAGAATAACTGCAAGTATATCTCAAGACAGACAAAGAGAATGCAAAATTAAATTCTTGATGTGAAAAAGATGGGACAATGAGACCCTCTCCCCAAGATACCTTTAGAGAGGATTCCATTTCAGTACTTTCTTTCCTGCTTGCTTGCATTATTTTTCATTGACGTGTCCAAAGAAAGCCTGAAAGCCTTTTATTATTTCTTTTCTTTTTCTTTTTATATGCAGCATAAATTCTTTTTATTATTATTATTATTATTTTCCTGCCAATGTTAAAGCAGTTCCCATTTCTCTAGTTTGTTTCTGACACCTAGCTGTGATCAACAATGCTTCCCACTGAATCACTTCTTTCATCTATTCAGCTTCTGTTATTTCCCTTATCTCATCTCCCCCTTCACCAGCTTACCTCTCATTAACCCTCAGGGTTCCAAACACATTGCATCTCTCCCAGAGATACGTATTTTTATTCAGACATAAGTCATTTTTGCTTGCTAGCCTCAGTATCCATAATTCCCTACCAAAATAGCTGTGTGTAGTACATGATCTTTATGTTACAGTGAACAATAAACCCAGATATTAATTTATACTTGTACATTGTACACTCTTTCACTTTACCTTTTTCCTCCTCTGAACTGATAGTCACATAAAAACTCATTCTTCTCTCATGAAGGAAATAGTTCACTCCACCTGTAAAAATCTTCTTGGCCAGTTTGACCAACAAAAGTGTTGTTTTAAAAGAGCCACTTTAGCCTATAGCAATGTATTTAAAATCACATTTTAACTTTTGAAAGTAGTGGTAGTGATGATACATTAAACTACCTTTCTGCTAACATAAAATACACGGGGTTTTCTAGAAAATAAGTTCTCTCCTGTATGACAATACATTTAGAACTCATTTTCCTATGTACAACTGTGTCGACTTTTCTGAGGAAGAAAAATGTGCAAACCCCAAGAGATTTATCTCCTGAGCTTTAGCTTTAACTTTTGTGACTGACACTGGCGAAGGGAGCTGGAAATATGACCAAGTATTTATGCAGATTTCCCTTTTTATTATCACTCAAATTGACTGTGTAACCCAGTTCCAATCCTGAAGTCCTTTCCCAGGTAAAATTCATATAATGTTTTGGAATTGTATGATGCATACTGTGAGGGGAGAGTGCATATTCTTATACACAGACACACAGAGAAGGCTCATTGCTCAACCCGTTAAATAACACACATGTGTCAATAAGCTTATGTGGTCATTTATATTTAAAAAAAATTAAAGTAATATATTGAAGATTATGTAGATAATTTTAGAATTCATCATGAGTGTGTAAAAAGAAAACATATTTTGGAAAACATAGTTGTTCCTTTCTACTTCAAGCATTAAAAGCATTGGTCAACAAAATTATTTAATACTAATGAAAAGTATTTGCTTTGTTAACACATTAATGGGCATATTTATTGGGATCAGGTGAAAATTTTTATGTATTATATTAAAAGAAATTAAAATGTGTGAATGGATTCATGTATCAACTTAAAAACTAACGGTTGGATGATTTGATGTTTATAAAAGACAAATGATTTTTTTTAATTTGGCAAAGTTTCCCCTGATTTTATTATGTAAATAATCATTGTCACTTAACTGCATATATAATATCTTTCATTAAAAAAAAAAAACTTGTAAAAAAAAGAATATAGCTTTCACATTTTTAGGTAAAGCATTTATAATAGTTTGTGGTAAACTTTCTCAAAATTCAGTAAGGTTCTAGCACAATTCAGTGCAGTCTTCTTTTGAGCAAAAGCAAATTACAAGAACATTGTTACAGACATCAAAAATAATTGGCATCAGTAAAAATCTCAAGTTCATGCCAGGAGCAAAATAAATATTTTAGTTACGTTGTTTGCAAGTAGTCCTTGCTAATTTAATCATCACAGATACTCAGTCCTGTATAACTTAATCTCTCATTCCTCTTATATTTGTTACTTCAAAAGGTTAGTTTTCTATTATACAGGAACTTATTGCTGCATCAAAGGTTTAATTGAGATCCTTTTAAAGTATCATGATTGTCACTATAAAATCATGCATCTGCAGAAAGCTCATTTATAGAGAACTTACAGCTTTAAATTTCACTTAGAAAAGAAGCCTTATACTTTCCTGCAGGTTTTGAATGCAAATTTACTATAAAATAAGTGAATAATAATACTAGGTTATTTTGGAAAGTGTTCTTTCATGCAATCACTGCATTTAATACAATCCCAAAATGGCAGCCCAACAGGTGGTCTTTTCACAGGGTTAAGCCAAAACAATCGGAACAAAAAGGACACCAGAATCTAATGTTCTTCAGAATTTAAAAAGCTGTTCACTTTCCTTTGTTAATTTTCAGATTTAGCCATGTTCATTATTGTTGAGCCACAAATGCAGGACATTCTTTTTTGACATTTTGCCATAAATAGACACTGACTGAGGCTGACTAGCCAGCTAGCTGTTTTGTCACATGCAAGCGGAAACTACTTATTAACAATGAGTATGCATTCTTGGTGCCTCAATGGCTGAGGAAAGCACCAGTTTTAACACGCTGCAAATCTGGCAAAGTCTAGGTTAACAAAAGTATGGCTGACAAAGGATGAAGTTTCTCTTCCTATATTTTCCTCAAAAGTAAGTATTTAATTCTGGCCTAATGAATTTGCCTGGAAGACTGGGTGTCACTTTGACAGGCTCTTGAATGTCTGAAAATATACTTCTGCATTGTGGACTCTCTTTGGAGGGAACTATTAGTTAACCAGTAATTATGAACATCGGGGGTGAAATCTAAGATGAAATACTTGTTTCTCAGTATTTTAAAAGTTTTAAAAGTTCCTTGTTACAGTGATCTCAGTCTCTACATATGTAACAAAGGATGGACCCAGTCCTATGAGTCTTTAATGATGCAAGGAGCCTTTACAACCGCCTGTAATGCACTGCAAGGAATTACTCACACAAGTAGTGGGCACGTAGGCGGATCAACCTTTTTTTCCTCCTGTGTATGAAGAAATGTGTAAAAGCACATGTTTTGCATAAAAGGCAGAGCTAAAACAGTACCTACCTGGTTGAATACAGTAGTTGAATTTATCTTCAAAACTTTAAATTTACTGAGTCAATCCTCTTCTGCTGCTGTATATTTTAAATGAATGGAGTTTTTAAAAGAATTTAATTCATTATTAGTGAAGTAAGTGACTATTAGTGAAGTAAGTATTTTTAAATGAATTCATACTTTTTGTTTCGTTTTGTTAGTTTGGTTTGGTTTGGTTTGTTTGTTTGTTTGCTTTGTTTTGACATTTCCAGCTGAATTCAAAACTTTCAGGCTTTCACACTGCCATTACCTTGGGGATTTTCCCCACGCTGAACTTGGGCAAGCAAGGGATTGCCAGGCTTCTTGCAGGCTGGCTAGCCATGCATACAGGGGACTTCTGTCTTGGAGAGGGACACATCAATATCTTGTATGTCCTTCTATCTCTACTGCTGGTGCACAGAGTATTGCTGAGGAAATTGGCTGCCCACCACGCTCTGAGCAGCGCCTGGCAGCAGACGGGGACCTTCAAGCCGCTCCAGACAGAGCCATTATGGCTCCACCAAGCCAATACACCAAGGCAGCTCTACAGGGGTCTCTACTGTAAATGCATTTCCATATTAAAGGTATAATTTGCTGCAATACCAGACTTTCCTCTGTTGTAGGTTGAGATACTGGAACACTCTCCTGTGTAGCAGCACAATGCTGGGCAGTGCACGCCATCCAAGGCCCATGAGAGTTGAGGGGTTCAGACATCTGCTGGGGTACGGATGAGATGTGTGTCTGCAGACAACCCTGGTGTGGTGTGAGGGTTTCACACTAGGTCTTTGTTAAGCTGTTGGGTTAAAATTAGACCCTGTAAACCTCTTACTTTCAGCATTCAGTTTTTGGTGGAAAACATAACTTGCTTCGAACTGTCTTATGAAAAGATACGCTGTAGATATACATAAACGATTAATGTACTTGAATTTTAAAATATCTATGTTCATAATCACAACGGTAAAGAGGTATTTTGATCTCTGCTTGTAAGAATTCAAAGGCTTGCATAAGGAAACATGTCACTCAAGTCCTACTGCTGCCAAAGACAACAGCACTGTCTAGAAGAAAACGACCTTAAGATATAGACACAGCAGTACCTGTTAGTAAAGTGGCGGCTATGCTGGGCAGCAAATTTCTCCTCTTCGGCTCAAAAATTTGAAACAAGTAATGAAAAACCTGAGAGTTGAGTATGTTAATAAATTAAGCCAATGTTCAGTGTTGTTTGGCATTCTGATGTTTTTTTCATGGTTTACCTGAACCCATTGCACAGGGAGGAATCAGTCTATAAATGAATGAAAGGGTGAAAGCCAAAACCTGTAGTTGAGACAGTCTCTTGTGGTCCTGAAAATGCTTTGGCAAACTCCTTCACAGAAGATCTCCCCTGCCAGGCTACCGAACCTGCAGGGGTGTTCTTGCAGACCTTCTTGGTGGGCTGTGAGTCTTCACAGTGTTCCTCTAAAGGAAGAAGCTCCCACTTTTTTTTGTAGTACCAAAGGTAAAATTGTTCATCTTTTTTTAATAAATGTAAAATCCATAATCATCATAGATTTCATGGGGAATTCATTAGTAAAATGTTTAGGCAACCACCACCTAAAATGATTGTTGGGTGCTAAATGGTGAATATGTTATAAGACGACTTTGACTTATTTCAACCACAAAGTACACACGGGCCAGAAAAGTTGGTTTGTAAAAAAAGCATATAATGTCACAAAAGTGGGACTTCATGCTCTTTCTAATCTTATCCTTATTTTCAGTTTTATTCTAGCCTTATTATCATTCCAAAATTCCTTAACAACTTATTTAAATCAAGATACCTTTCATAAAAATATATACTTATACAAAATGTCATCTTTTTCTTTTAAAACCTAAGTCCAATTTGAAGTTAAAACTCCACAAAAAAAAAAAAAAAAAAGAATTCTGCCTGTATGAAAGTGCTTGTTTAAGGGAAGAAAACTAAGAGTCGCAGGACAGAGAAATTTCATTAGAATAAATCAAATAGCACTGGAAGTCAATTAATGCTGAGGTAAAAGCAGGGAAGCATCCAGCTTTACCTCTCTCCAGACAGCAATAAGTCTCTTGCAAATTTAGCTGTCAGAAATGATTGCTTTGTTTTCGACAAGTGGCATTACTTCCTCTTATACTAGAATTAAAATTGATTGAAATGGATTCATGACTTTTCAATATTTTCTGCATCCCTTCATTCCTTTCAATTTGAGAACATTATTTCAGTGAAATAAACACAGATATAAAAGGCTTTTCTTTTTCTTTTTCTTTCTCTTTCTTTTTCTCTTTCTCTTTCTTTTTCTTTTTTCTTTCTTTTTCTTTTTTCTTTTTCTCTTTTTCTTTTTCTCTCTTCTTCTTTTTCTCTTTCTCTTTCTTTTTCTTTTTTCTTTCTTTTTCTTTTTTCTTTTTCTCTTTTTCTTTTTCTCTTTCTTTTTCTTTTTCTCTTTCTCTTTTCTCTTTTTCTTTTTCTTTTTTTTCTTTTTGTCTTTTTTCTTTCATTTTCTTTGGGACAACTAAGTATTAAGATGCAGGAATGGTATATCTAGTAGTTTCTGACTGGGTAGAAATTCATTTTCCTTTAAAAACAAATACTTTCAGAAATGATGTCTTCCTAAGGGAATGAGGATTTAAGAATTTTTTTTTTATTGGTTTTTCTGAAAAAGAAAAGTGAACAAAAAAATATAAACTCTTAAACAACCACACACAGAAAGGTTGAAATCAGATCTAAGGTTTTGCCATGACACTTGGGAGGGTTTCCAGTTTGAATTCCAGCTCCTGCTTTCAGATCCACCTGGAGCCAATGCAGCGAGCAGGCAGTGCTGCCAGGCCAGCAGCAGGCTGGCTGAGGGGGATGAGGACCTTGTGCCGAGCAGGGAACAGCTTTTCCCCATTGCAGGGACCCACAGGGATAGCAGAGGATGGCAAAAGTGTGCTGATGGTTCAAGGAGCTTGCAACGACATTTTGTGGTCAAACCACCTGCAGCATAGCTCTTGCCTAAACGTCTTTGGCTTCAGTAGCTGTAAAGCTGTGTTTGTTTGAATACAGCTGCAAGATGAGCAGTTTACCTAAAATCTTGCAGCAGAACACAACATAATACAGGCAATTCTACTCTGCAGCATTCTTAAAACGAAATCCTACTAGAAAGTCTGCTTATTCTAGATAATACAATACGTGGTAGCAGTATTTTAAGTGCTGAAGAACCCAAACACATCCTGAACGCATCTTGATGTATGACCACAGCAACCTTGTGAGACAGAAAGACTTTATGATCCCCATTTACCAGCAGGGAACTGAGGGATAATGCACAGAAAGATCAAATGGTTTGCACAGAGCTTCACCAGTAAATTGTAATGTGCCAGGAACTGGACCAATCTCTGCTAATTCTCAACATAGAGCTCTGACCATGAGAACATCCTCTCCTCCAGAACATAAAAGTTTGTATTAATCTAAGTGAATTCTTCGTTTTCCAGTGTTTCTGTCTCCTTATATTTCAAGCCTTTACTGACTTCTGGTTGACTGCAGAACCCCACATGAAACCAAGATACTTTGCTGTAAAATGGAGACCTCTATGTCACCCTTATACAAAACCACCAGGCTTTTTCACATGGTCAAAGCAGTGAATAACGGGAAGACCACCAAAAGCACAGCAAAAAAAGGGAAGGACAAGAGCAGCAATCTGAGCAAGGAAGAGCAGGTGGGAACGTTAGCAGTGATTGCACAGCTAAATTATCAAGCATGGGAGTGACTAAAATAAATCACAGCAGCTGCAGTCATGGGGAACATGCTGCGATATGGTGAGGAGTGCTGGATGGTAGAAGGATGGTAAGTGGAAGTGCTTCTTACTTGTAATAAAGGTAAGCATATGTTCTTGGTGCTTAGTACCTGGTAAGCCTGTTTTTCTGATGCTTTTTGTAGTAAATCTATTGCCCCAGAAGGAGGCAAACAGGCAAAATTCATTCTTCTTGCACAGCAGACTCTTGGTGACTGATGAATTGAAAGGATGTTATAAATATTTTGTATTTGACCAAATTGCTGTAGTTACAAAAATGACCATAACAGTCTCCTTGAAACCTAGATTGTGAAGCTGATTCCTTCCTTCGCTAATCCTCCAAGATCTCTGAACCCTGCCTGGTTATGAGAATCGATATTAATCTGAGAGAAAGCCTGTTCCTGAGACCTGGGGAAGCAGAAACCTGGGGCTCTCTGTCACAAGGTGTCAGAAATATCTTTTGCACCGTGATGTTCCCTGGGTTTCTTCTGCATGGAAACAGCTCTCCTCTAGGTATTTTGTGACCTGATACCCTTTAGACTTCCTGGTGTCTGTGTAACCTTCAACAGCAGCAGCCTGGCTGCTGTTAAGAGTCACGTAACCAGAACTGGTTCCTTCCACTTGTGTCAAACAGCTTTTCCTTTGTTTACATCTCCTCGTCCGTAGCATCCTGCAAGGTCAGTCTCTGATGCTCTCCTTTGGTTCACCTTGTATCGCGCTGGTCCCTTCCTTACCTTCACGGCTGCCTCTGCTGGGTAAGTGTCTTCTCTTCTGCTCCACCATCTGGAACAACCTTATTTTGTCTCTTGTTTACTCTGTCTTGTTTCAAACAGCATTTGAGACAGCTTGTCACCCTTGCTATACCTCTTTTTTTTTTTTTTTTCATTCTCTGCTGCCCACTTACCTGGTAATTGCATTAGAGGCAGTCAGTGCACACTTCGGTATAGATAAAAGACGGGTCCACATATGCAAATGTTATTGTACTGTGTTAAAGCAGAATTCACAGGCCAGGATGGTTTGCTTGATATATGTTATTGTTGTAAAATCAAAGCAGAGGTGAAGCACTTCCTGTAAGTGTGGGTTTTGAATTGATGCTTCCCTCAGCCTTGCTAGAGTGTGGATCGGTACTGGTTCTCTGTGGGTAAGAAGCAATTAGCCTCAGCGCCTTTAAACATACTGGCTGTTTTAAATGCTCCAGAACACCTCAGTCTTGCAGTGTTTTTCCTCCTTTGCTGTTTGGGGCATGCAAAGTGAGTAACTGTGACATGGACCACTCTAAAGGAGAACCTCTGATTCCACAGCGTAAGAAATGTTTTTGTCACGTGTGATTGCAACATGCCAGTGAATCTTTCCTGCTGCAATGAGGAATTTCTCTATTTAGCTGCCTTACGTTAAGCCGTGGTGGATAACTCAAGCAAGCATGAGGCTTCTTGTTGCACCTGTAGCTGAAGTTAAATGCAGCAGGATCTGCTTAGCTGTGCCATCTGAACAGGCTGCCTTTAATCTGTACCAAACACAAGACACTTTCTGCTCTCCTCCCCTGTTTTATGATACTATTCTTTGGTGACAATAAATTCTGAAAAATTGACACACACACAAAGGCAATAATCCATATATTTTCTTCATAGGTTTTGTGCAAGGACTGTAGCTCAGGATTTGAGCTTGCTTCATGCTGCGTACCCTCTTGGCCACAGAAGCATCTGGTCATTAAAACTCCTTATTAGTTTTATGCAGATTAATTAGTGGTGGATGTTGTGACAGCTCACAGAATGAATGCCCTGTGTGGTGTTCAGCAGAGCATGCTTAAGCATACACCTAAAACATAACGTGCAAAGTTACTGAAATGAAAAGTGTGCCTCCCTTTAATGAGTTAACTGCATACATTCCTAGCTATTAAACATACAGGTTACATGCATGAACCCCCAACTACCTATTGCAGAGGTGGGACTATTGGGCAATTAAGGACACTTTCTTCATTCTTTGAATGATTTGGATGATTCATGCTCTGTGGTTAATAACAATCCTTATGTCTAAAGACAACTAAAGTGCAGCTTATTCAAACTAATCCCCATACACCCAGAAGACTCCTGGAAGCAAAACAGAGCAGGAGCTAGCTTTGCAGGCCAGGGCTTGTAGAAGACTTGCTCATGCTGTGCTTTCACAAGAGAGACTCTACAGCGGAAAATACCTAGGCAGCTTCCGATCATTTTGACAACTCAAAGGGAACAGTCTCAATCGCATGCAAAAATTTACATGTATGAACTGCGTATAAAGTAACATAGCGTACGCATGTACAGCTGTATGAGATATTCTAGTAAGTTTATGTGCAGCCTTACCATAGGCACAGAGCAGGCTACAGAGACGGAGCCTTTATTCTCTCAGAAGTGTTAGCAGGGGTGTAATTCTAGTTTTCAGCCAAATGAGTTTGTGACAACTGATTTAGCCTAGATGTTGCTACAAAACTTAGTAATAACAGAGCATATTGCAGAACCGGTAAAATAGGTCATAATTAAGTATGAACTCTTATTATATTTATGTATAAACAACTTATTTGTATTCATAGTGGATTGTCTCTGCAAATCTATTCTTGTCTCAGAGCCAAATAGAAATTTAATGTCATTGTTATGTTTAGGTGAACATCACACTCTTATATTCCCCTCTGTTTGGCCTTGAATAAAAATCAGAGCAACAATAATATAAATGGTACAAAAGTAGTCATGAGCAGTAGCCCATCTGTACTGGACAGAATTCTACAAATCAATTAGGTGGCCATAAAAAGCTAAACAGATGTGGATGAATCAACTGTGGAAATAAAATGGATTGAACTCTTGCATTTATTGTTCATGTATAACCCTTTTTAATAACTAAGATGGGTAAATTACACTAATTAACCTTTAAAAATTTAGATGATTTCTAAATAATAGCTTTAAACAATGCCTATTCTTTCCATTGTTACTTTTAAGTGTTTTGTCCATGACAAGGCATAGTTTCATTAGAAGACCTATAGAGATAGCTGTTTAA
>VXAL01007997.1:1925-21691 GCA_013399475.1 Chauna torquata
CGGAGCCGTGGGGCGGGCGCCGAGGTCACGGCCCGCCCGAGGCGCAGGGGGCGGTCGAGGGGGTGCGTAGGCTGCGGGGAGGGGAGAGCGGCCGGGTCCCTCGTGTTTGTGGTAGGCACGTAAAGGTGCTTCGGTATGTGGAGCTCGACAGCCGTCGTCAGGGCAGCCCCTGGCCCTGGGCAGCAGCCCCGCTGACAGTCACGTAAATCCGTCTCGTTTTTACACAGTGCTGTCGCAGCGAGGCGGTGCCACGCCGCCGCGACGCCTCGCCGTGATGAGGTCGGCCCATGGTGGCGACCCGAGCGCACCGCGAGGGCGGGCGGGCTGCCTTCCCCGGCACCGGTTCGGGTGAGAGGGGACTGGGAACCGCGTCCGCGGGGCTCGTCCCAGGCCCACGTGCTGGCCCACCTCGGCACTGCCTGTCCGGGCTTTTGCGTGGGACGTGGTGGTCCTCTGGTAGGTTGGGACTCTTCGAAGTTAAATGTAGGCTTAAATCCAAAGACTTACACAGAAAGGATAAGAGAAAAGGATAAGAGAAATCGTGATTTATTCCTAAACATGGAAATCAAGATCTTCATCAGATTCAAAATTACTGCAGAGTGAGTCTCTTTGGCCTTCAAAATGTTTTGAGAGGTATAATGATGAACGTGCTGCGGGGAAATCAGGAAGAGACTGCACGCAAAGAAAAAATGATCTCCCGTTTGCTGCATGTCGTACAGCTTTCTCATTTACAGATCCTTCCAGACCTTGATCAGAGAGAATAATAGCTTAGTTTAAGCTCAGCTCTGATGTATTTTGGCAACCCCTGTGTTACTAACAGGTTGAAAGCTCCGCACAGCTGAGACTAAAGGGGTTGTATTGTCAGTTAAGATTGCTATTGAAACACAAAACAGCACTTTATTCCTCAACATTGAAGCAACAGGGAACTTCTGCAAGACATGTCATTAATAACATCAAAATGACTCACTAGAATTATATTAAGAAAAAGCAAAAATCACAAATATTTCGAGAGAAATTATTTTGAAAAGGGCTAGATTGTTCTGCAAAGTAACTCAAGGGTGTGTACTGTGAATTGGTTTGAGCTGATAGTCACGAAATGCTGACAAATACAAAACAAAGGTAAATATAAGTCTGTTTAATTTTTTAAGCAGTTGCTTAGGTGGGAGTTGCTTAGTACCTTAATTTATTGAGACCAGGTTCACCAACCAAAGCTATGAGCAGTTTACAGGATCCCAAAGGTCCTGCCCCGGCTTCCATTGAATTGGTGGGAAAGCACATACTGACACTTCAAGAGCTAGGAAAAAACAAATGTGACCAAAATGAGAACAAAACTGTATTCTCCTGAGCTGCCTACATGTGTACATGCAAGGTGCAAATCTGTCAGATGCCTTAGATTGCGTAGACTTTTCTTTTTGTTTTGTATACATGGCTTCACAGTAGTGTTTTGCAAATGGCATGTACGAGTATTTGCAGTGTGGCTTTGGGCTCAGTGTACTGAGCCCACGATGGGCTCACAAGTCACCTTGCTGCTGGAACTGGCATACCTCAAGATCACCTGAAAGGACTTGGAGGCCCTTTCGCAGGGGTACATTTCAGTCTATCTCCAGGTGACCTTTGGCAATGGCGTGAATCAAAAACCAGCATTCAGTCTCCTCTTCCCATTCGTTCCTTTCTGGGAGCATCCCACCATTGACCGGTTGGTTCGTTATTGTTATGTTTGCTTAGAATGTGTTGTGTGATGCTTCAGTTCTCATATTCTCCATTTAGTTCTTGAGACATGGTAGGACATTCACTGCTCTCTGAAATGACTTGGCTCTGATTTATGCTGCCTGGTACTCTGTTGTGTCAGTAGTGTAAGTGACAGCTAGACCCAAAGCTTGTTGAATCGATATATAAAATCACTGAATCTTAAATATGCTTAGAAATCACCTTTGATGGCATTTTGTAAGTATAAATGGCTGTACAACATACATGGTGTGGTGTGGTTAGGAAGTGTTTGTTATTTAGTCAGGCTAGAGAAATAAAAGCTGAACAGAGAGCAGAAAACCTGTGCAGTGAACCAGGTCATACATTTGAACATTGCTAGTTTTCCTTAAAAACACAAAAAAAGGCATAATGGACTTGACTTTTTTGAGGGATTTGAGGCCTTCACATGCTGAACAGATTAAGGAAAGACAGGGCGTTTGTTGTGGGAATTTTCATGTGGGCTTGCCCCATCACAGTAAGTTTGTCTCGGTGAAAGGGTTGCATTGCCAGGCAGAGGCTGTGAGCAGGGCACTCGCATTCTGCACCACTGCATGGGGGATGAAATGGCAGACGGAGATGGTGCAGGGCTCTTTCTGCCTGTCAGTATGGAATGCCCAACTATAGATGGCTTAATAAAATAGCTGTTTTAATAAGAATAAAAAGAGGAATACTGATAGGAAGTAAATCTCACATCCCTTCAGATGGTGGAAATGCTGCATTCATGCAGCATCAGACAGACTTCAGATGGATTTTTCCACAGCACACTGCACAGATCCCATCGTGGAGGGAGGTTCCTCCTTTTTGGTCATTGGAGCTATTACATAGTTTTCTTACAAGAAAACAGCTCTATTCATAGCAGTTGTTTGCATGAGAACTTCCTGCTGCACTTGAGATAAGGGCAAGGCCATGCAGGTGACAATCTCTGGTATCAGCTGGGAGCTGCCTGCAGGCTCCTCTGTTACAGTGAGCTCTCTGAGGTTACTCTTTGGCCATGAGACCTGTGCAGCAGAATATGGGCCAGAGGGCCACACTGAACATGCAGCACAGCGCAGGTCTGCACCTACTCAGGTCAAAAGTTATGTGGGTCACCGACTCATCAATGTACAGTGGTCTCTGGGCAGGATCACTGCATTCCACCCATTGATCCATATACCCATCACCTTTCCCAAAGATGTTGTAAATTGCAGATTGCATTAATAACCTGCAGCCTTCTTCAACCCAAAGTATAAGGCCCACTAGAGCAGACATGGCCTGTTCAAGATCAGTAACTCCTCAGATGCAATGTCTTCTGACACTTCATCAGGTCTCTGCCTTGCATGCTGCTGGGGCAGACAGTGGGTCAGTCCCAGCTGCGATCAGATCCAGTCTTGCAGTAGCAAGTGTGAATGCATTTGGTGTGCTCCTCTGTTGTTTTGATTCCTGTTTTTTTTTTCCTTGCCTCTATAAAGACTATTTTTTGTTGTTGTTGGCATGCAGCCTTTCAGGCAGCCAGCTTTTCTGTTTTTGAAACTGCCACTTTGCAGAGCTTTCCTAGACAGGTAAAGTTTGTCTCAGTAGTAACCAAGGAAACCTCTGTCCGTGTTTGAGCTGTTTTATTCCGAGGAGAGGAGACCCCCTGGTCTCTGTACATTACTAAAAGTCTGCTATTGCCCAGATGAGCACTGGCCAAAATGGTTTTCAATTAGATGAAGATTGCAGTGAGGTCTCTGAAGAGGAAAGGAGCGTATATCCTTTTGAAATTTTTTGATGCTGAAAGGTCTGATTCTGTTTATACTGAGAAGCATCTTTCTTTGAGAAGCAGCTCACCAGAGTGGCTTCATGCTTGGCTTATGGTATCAGCAGTATCACATTCATTCTCTGTATTCATTAACTCTGGTGCCTAATTCCCAGGACTGTTTCAAAATCCTGAGTTTCCTGGACATTGATGAATCAGCTGAGGACACTGATGAATCAGGGCATTAAATGTAGGAATATATAACCCTGACACTTTTACAGAGTGGATTTGGTAGCTCCAGAGAGTCATTGCTTGAGACAAAGGGGTCTGTCTAATCCATATGGAGCCATTTACTATCTTATGCTCTCTATCTGTATTAATAACGTTTTCTTCTATGTCAGGATCTCAGAAGAAGAAAAAGAGCAGAAGATCCCTTAATGGACATGCTTAAATTCATGCATAGTGCTTTGATTGTCTTCCAACTTGCAGGTCTTCTGGATCCTGGCTTTTAAACTGAGGTATATTTTCTGTCGTTCCTTTGAGTGGCATCATCAGCTTCCAAGGTCTTCCATTAAAATAAAAGAAATACTTGGGAGTCATTAGAGCAGCATCAGTGCCAGAGTTATAATTGTGTTTGATTAATAGGTGCTCATACCAGCTGCAGATTATGCTGCCAAATCTGCATTTGGTAGTTAGAATCAAAAGAAATTTGATGCTTCTGGGAGGTGTCTCCAATGTTGTTTCCTGCTGGTCTTAATGTGGCCTATCTATTATACAGAAAACAATCAACGTAGAACTCAGTTAGGTTGGATTTGGCTCCCAAATAGGATTACCACCCTTCAGTTCCTGAGACAAGAGATGTTGTGAAGGTCAGTAAATACATGAAAACTGCCATATTGACTGGTCTGTGAATTCTGTTCCAGGGAGATAAACTGCACAGGAGTCATTGGCTCAAGTTACACTTTTTCTATGATTTTCTGAATCATTTTATCAGGGGAAAGTCATCTCATGAGGGGTGATGTGCCAGTAGCACTCTCCAAGAACTGCCAGAAGGTTCTCTTGGCAGCTTTTGTTATGTAATGTGAGATCTCCCAGTGAAGGGTATTATCCAAATGAAAATCATACAGTAAAAGCACTGATAATGGCCTAATCTGCATACCTCATTTCTTATATCAAGTTTTATATCAGCCAGAAAGCAATTCTGACTTTAAAAATGAAAGAAAGGAGTAAGGAAAGTCCCAGTTTAGAACAGATTACAGAAATCAATAGTAGCAAAGCCTGCCACTATTAAAATTTACTTATTTTAAATCTTTTAAGCCTGATAATATAGTTTTAGCAAATGGGCCTAATCAGCTGTATCTTCAGCCTTCATTACTAAGATTAAGGCTGATTTAAACACATTAAACTTTTAGATGCAGCTGCTTGTACTGCAGACTGTGCTCAGCTATAAAGGGCCATCACACCATACACACACAGCTTCCATGGGCTTACAAGAAAGTTCAGCGTGTAGGATGAGGGTAGAATTGACCAAAAAGTTCCCGATTTGTGTCCTCCAAGATTAATTAGAGTTGAAAGTGCCTAACAGCTGCCAGGGAGTGCTCTTTAGCTCACAAGATTAGGTTCAAAATGCCTTCCAGAACTTCACAGGTGCGTAGATAAAAGCTGTCTTCGTATTAGTGCAAGCAAGACCTCCAAAGCAGGTTGGATGCATATAACCATAATACACTTGTTTTGTAGAAGAGTGATGTAGAAAGTTTGAGACATATTCTTGGTAAAGGCTAACTGATATCACTGTTGGAGCATTTCAGTTTCCCATTGGTTGTAGTGGCTGGCTGAGAGTGCCAAGGCTTGTAGTATTAAATCATAAATATGTCAACATTTTCCGTTAAACAATATATAACCAAATTGCCTTTTCTCATTTGGTACTTTTACCTGATTTAGCTCTCATGGCTTACCCAATATGAATTAAAATACATGTATTTGTAATTGTTAGTTCAAATGTGCCTGTAAAGTGAATGCCAAATGATGTTATTTTATCCCTTACTTCTGGTTAGTTGCTCCAACAAAATCTGATAAACCCTCAAGGCAGCTATACTTATGTGTAGGGGCATATTTCAGGGTCTTGTGGGCAAAGACATGATACTTCTTCGTTTCTGATTCCACTTTAATACTCACCAGGAATTTTTCTTCATGCATTGTGTCATCATTTGATCTTGCTTGGGAGCTGACTGAGTTTGCCCATCTACACCTGAACTTCCACTGCAGAGTATTTCCATAAGTTACTATATTAACGATCCTGTTTTTGTGACTGAAACAAAATAACTGGTTGTAGTGAAGGCTATTCAAGTGAATGGTGGTTGGCATTAGGACCATTTTAGGCTGAGCTTGCAAAATTTCGAGACACAAGTTACAATTTTGAGACACACCATGTTTCCTACATTCCTGCAAGAGGCACCTTTTTTCTGCTGGTGTTGTTAAGGGTGGCTGTAAGGTGCTACTGCATTGATGACAGGTTTCGCTGGTCAAGTAGAGCTGAAGCCAGTGGATGACTTCTTTCTGGTGGATTTCAGACCATTAATGCAGAAAATCTGGGGCAAAATTCTGACTGAGTAAATTTCTTTGTAGTTTCCAGTAAAAGTAATTAAGTGGCTAACAGAATGATTTTTTTTATGTTGAGGAAATAGT
The DNA here is from genome assembly GCA_013399475.1 of Chauna torquata. Lineage (NCBI taxonomy): Eukaryota > Metazoa > Chordata > Aves > Anseriformes > Anhimidae > Chauna > Chauna torquata. The sequence continues at coordinate 8,071 of VXAL01007997.1, forward strand.
GCTAAATGTTTGGCTGAGAGTTCCTGGGTTGCATATACAGATTGAATGACAGAACTGGAAACTGGCCTTCAAATGCACACATGTTGCATGTGGTGTAAAATGGCTTTGGATTTGTAAGCATTGTTGCACTTGACACTTTGAGTCATGGACAGAAGCGGCCAGATGGGAAGTGGCAGTCTGCAGCGGCTTGTTTACATCGAGCTTTCCTCTATTCTCCAGCTGGTGAGTGGCTAGTGGCTGGAGCATGTGGTCCGGTCACCCGTCCTGTCCTGCAATGAGGCCCTGTCTTTGCTTACTAGACACTGAGATGTCCTGTACAACAAAGTTCTGCGTCACTTACTGTGTGCAGACCCTCAGCCCCCTTGATATGGTCAGGGTCTTCCACACCTGCAGTTTTTTTATCTAACAGCAGAAGGAAGTTTCTGTTTTGCATAGACTGATTTAAATATGAAAAAGATAAAGTCCAAGCCCTTTTGGAACATAATATGTGTATATTCAAAAGAATATTCAGATATCTAGTGTGACATATTTTCTGTTTGCTGGAAGGCCAACAAGGTAGCTGTATCTAGCTTCACGGTAAGAAAGCAATCTAAAAAACTTGAATCTACTCCTGAGATCCTGAGCACTTGGGATTGCTGTTGCCTGGATGGAGTTGAGGGTAATTAGCTGCTCAGAGGGATCAGCCCTTTCTTTGGTAGAAAGAAGGCTCTGCATGCAACTGGGGAGCAGACACAGCGGGCATACCACAGCAGCTGGACAGGAAGGCAGGCTGGTGAGGGTGGCCAGGGTCAGCCACAGCGCAGCCATACCCAGTGATGTGGCAGTCTGGGATGTAGCCAAAAGCTGAGCGTGCAAGTTCAGGGTCTGGACCAGCGAGGCCAGGCACAGGGATGGCTGCATGGAAGTTCAGCAAGGCCCGTGGTGTGGGCTGTGCTGACGTGCAGCTCCTGAGCAAAGGAAGGAGGTCCCCACGGTGGGACTTGAGGACACATTCAAAACCCCAGGGTAGAGGGAAGGCCCTGATATCTGCTACATGGTTGCATGGAGAAATTTCCTGTCTACTCCTTCAGTATTACTGTTATTTGCTCTTAAGTTTGAGTGTGCCTGGGCATTGCTAAGTTATTTATCTGGCTGAGCAATCTGCTGGTATTTATACATTTACTGATTTGTTAATCTGATTTTGGTTTTGAGCACATAAGAATGAAAATTGCAAGTAGATGTAGATGCATGAGGCATGACTGTGGCTAAAATAAAGGGATCTCAAGAAGCTTTTAGTATTGTGCAGGTTCACTTTAAGTATTTCCTTTCTGCATTTTGCAGTCTGTTTTTTTGGAAGAACTCTTATTTGCTTCCAACATTCCTGCCTGTAAAGCTGCCGTTGGCTTTGGGAGCACACAGTGGAATTTCTAAAGTGTTCTACCCCAAGGAAATGGACTTGTCATCTTGTAAGCAACATTTAAAATATCCTAATACCGAACTGCTTTTTGAACCAAACTTACACAGGCTATCCCACTAATAATTTCAGTAAATGTCTTCAATAGTTTATCAGAATTGCTGATTATTACATGAAGGTGTGAAACTGATCTTCAGCTGCTGTAAATAAAGGTAGATCTGCTGAAGTCTGTGTGACTTCTCTATCTTTTTGCCTGTAATCGTGGAAATGTATTTGCGTATTGTTGGAGATCTGGGGACTTGAAGTGCATAATAATGCAGGTACACATGGGAATTCCCATGTTAGATGTTCCTGGTTTATGGCTAAAAGGGTGGACAAAGTGGTGGACATGAGCTAATTTTACTCATACCGCCACTTTACTTCATGATGCCCTGAATATGGGATCAAAAGCACAATTATGGTTCATAACTAAGATGGGGAAGTAATATTTAGTGCTAAATTTTGGAGCTCTGTTCAGATGCCAATTGCGATACTTTTATCCCATTTCAGAAGTGAGAAACTCAAGGAAAAGAGAGAAAAATATTTGCCTATAGATTCACAATAAAACTACAGTAAAATAAAGTGAAGGTTAGAGATTTGGTTTAGTTCCAAGTATGTTTAATCCTGCCTGTGTGCAGAGGGTTTTACTAGATGATCATGCTAGGTTCTTTCTATCCTTTAATTTCTATGACTGGCAGCATTTTTCTTTTGAGATATTTCAGTGGGGAGATTGCTGAAGTGTGTATGTTTTTCACTAGGACATAATGTATAGACTTATCATGATTTTCTGTAAAATTCATATTGAAAAACTAAAAAATAGCTTTCCTCCAATGAGCAATTTTGTACTTACTCTGTGATTATGATGGAGTAGGCATGCTTGCAACTATATGAAGTTCCTAGTATGTTTCAGAAAAGGAGAGCAATGATGGGTGATTCCTGGTGACAAGAAGAATTTTTAAGGTTGAATGGATATTAATTCTTTAATATTTTTCCAAAATGTAGGAAAAAAATCCATTTTTTCCTCTACATTTTACAACTTACTCTGCTTACTATTACTATGTATTGCATTAGCATGGTTTTAATTTGTAAGTATGAACACCCTGTGCACACAGAATGTGTCAGAAACTGATAGCCATTGCACTGAAACAATGGGCTGAATAGAACCTCCTGCCTGTACAAGTTGGCAGTCATGACACTAGATTTGCACAAGCTGGTGTCAACAACAGGAAGGACAGTACTGGAGAAAAAGAAGGAGGGGGAGTTGCCTTTTTTGCGAGAGAGCACTGAGAATGCTTGGAGCTCTGCCTTGGTATAATCAGCTGAGTGCTGGTGAGTCACAATTAGATGGCACACTAACATGGGAGACATAAAGGTGGGTGTCTGCTACAGACTGCCTGATCAGGAAGAAGTAGATGAGGTCTCCTTCAGACAACTGGAAGAAGACTCATGTCTGCAGACCTTCAGCAGAGAGGAATGGAGTTAGGAAATATTTAAACAAATTGCACATAGCCTAGTCCATGAGACCTGATGTGATGCACCTATCAGTGTTGATGGAGCTGGCTTATGCCATTGCCATTGCAACACCTTTCAATGATCTTTAAAAGGTTGTGGTGATCAGGGAGGACCCCTGAGGACCAGAAGAAACTAAATGTTACTGCATTCTTCAGGAAGAGCAAGGAGGAGGATCTGGACAACTGCAGGCCAGTCAGCCTCAGCTTAATCCCTTGTAGGGTGATGGAGCAAATAATCTGAAAAACATGAGAGGGTGGTCAAGCACTGGAACAAGCTCTGCAAGGAAGTGGTCACAGCCCCAAGCCTGTCAGTGTTCAAGAAACATTTGGAAAATGCTCTTAGATACATGGGTTAACTCTTAGGTTGCCCTGTGTGGAGTCAGGAGTTGGACTTGATGATCCTTGTGGGTCCTTTCCAACTCAGTATATTCTATCATTCTATGATTCTATGCTAAGGACAGGAAGGTGGTTGGGATTAGTCAGCATGGATTTGTGAAGGAAAATCATGCCTGACAAGCCTGATAGCCTTCTACAATGAGGTGCTTGCTCAGTGGATGTGGGAAGAGTAGTAGATGCTGTTTATGTAAGTTTTAGCAAGAATTTCAACACTGTCTCCTACAACGTTCTAACAAACCGATGAAGTATGGACTAGATAAGTGGACAGTCAGGTGTACTGAAAGTTGGCTGAACTGCCAGGCTCAAAAGTTTGTGATCTTCAGCAAGTCTAGTTGGAGGCCAGTCGGTGGTGGTGTAGACCAGGGGTTGACACTGGCATCAGTACTCTTTAACACTGTCAAGAGTGATTCAGGTAAGCTCAGTTACATTCTCAAAGAGGATTTGTTGGATCAGATTTTTAGAAAGAACATTGAATGCCTTTCCGGAAAGCTAGAATAGGACTTTGCTGCGTGCATACTTACACAACCATAAAGTTAAAATCTCCTTGGTGTTTTTGTAACACAGGATGATCAAAGTAACAAGATAACATCTTCTGGATGCTCATTCGTTGTGTGACTATTAATAATTATGAAGAATCTTTATCTGGACACCAGAATGCAAGTGGGAGATTCAAACCCAGTAAGTGACCTTCACAAACATGTTACATCTTTTAACAGCTAAGTGTTTTGGACATACTTCTGCAAATCCTTGATGCCACCTCCCTGTCTACTGTTACATTCCCATCAGTTTCTGAAGTCCCCTAAAGCTGTTATTTTGAAACCATATTTCCTCTTATGGGAACACCTTGATTAGTAATGATCTTCTAGATTCTGCATTCAAGATAAAAGATTGCCAGCTGCAGCAAACCAAGTCACAAGACTGGGGTATGAATGAAGTCAAAACAACAAACTGTGTTTTTCTTTCACATACGCAGCGCAGCAGAGCGAGACATGAGAAGGATTCAAGGAATGCAATTAAGGATGAGATTTAGATTTTTTTATGCCTCAACTACACTTTTTATGTTTTAAAACATAAAAGTGCCTACCTAAAAAAAAAAAAAGTTTTTTTTTTCTTTAAATTTATCACATTTCAGGCTAACTTAAATTAAAATCATGGGCTTTATCATTCCCTTTCNAAGAATCTTTATCTGGACACCAGAATGCAAGTGGGAGATTCAAACCCAGTAAGTGACCTTCACAAACATGTTACATCTTTTAACAGCTAAGTGTTTTGGACATACTTCTGCAAATCCTTGATGCCACCTCCCTGTCTACTGTTACATTCCCATCAGTTTCTGAAGTCCCCTAAAGCTGTTATTTTGAAACCATATTTCCTCTTATGGGAACACCTTGATTAGTAATGATCTTCTAGATTCTGCATTCAAGATAAAAGATTGCCAGCTGCAGCAAACCAAGTCACAAGACTGGGGTATGAATGAAGTCAAAACAACAAACTGTGTTTTTCTTTCACATACGCAGCGCAGCAGAGCGAGACATGAGAAGGATTCAAGGAATGCAATTAAGGATGAGATTTAGATTTTTTTATGCCTCAACTACACTTTTTATGTTTTAAAACATAAAAGTGCCTACCAAAAAAAAAAAAAAAGTTTTTTTTTTCTTTAACTTTATCACATTTCAGGCTACATGAGATTAAAATCATGGGCTTCATCATCCACTTGCCCGCAGTCCTGGTAGTCACCTGATAACCTTAATTTCTTGGATAGCTCACTTCAGAGCAATATGCCTGTACAATTCTGCCAATTGCAAATGTACAGGTGTGTCAGAAAAGAGGACTGTATTGTGTCAGCCAGCATACCCATTTCAATTATCAGAATAATCCTCTGTGATTCTTTTCCAACAGCAGAAGAATCTAGTCAGCTCTGCAGCCAAGGGTGAAGGTGAAGCACTACTTGAGTATTACGGAAAAAAAAAAAACCTGCTTAATTTACAAAATATGCAAATAATGGCGTTTGTTTCTGTGTGCTCAAAAAGCTCTGCAACTGGATTAGTTTTATGGGTAGCTTCCAACTTGGGGTGAAGGGCAATACTGGGAATTCCTATGATCAGGACAAACCTCTGGGTTAGGTTTTATATGAAGGACAGAACTACGATACAGCTTTTCAGATGCAGACTTCTTTGGTGCTGTGCAGAGTCACCACTTCTCTGCTTCCCTGCAGCCACAGTCAGGAAACTACAGAGAAGACGACAGTGCAGATGATGCTTGTGGTGCACAGGGAAGCATGAATCAGTGACGGGGATTAAGATCTCTTTAGTCTTAAGCAAGAGTTTAAGTTTATTGTTCCTATTGAAGTCCACTGGATTTCACCTGAACAATCAATGCAAAGATGAAAACTAAGAGCTGGTGTGAGCCTTTCTCGGCAAGGTCTGTGAGTACTCATACTTCTTTTCACATAAGCAATGGTAGTGATATGAAAGGCACTAAGCAGTGTAAGCGAAGACTAGTGACATAAGTCAACTCACTTGTTCAGTGAAGCATGCTGTTTTTGTCTTACTGCTTAAGGTGCTTTTGTGTTTCTGTCTTTTGCTTCATTATTAATTTTTTTTTTTTTGCTATCTTTCCATCTCTTTTTTTTTTTTACTGTCAGTTACGTTCTTCAGGGACCTTTTAGAGCAGTGCTTCTGATGGCTTATGTTTTCTGGGCTCATTGGAATTAACAGTTCCTCTGGCTCCGTTTGAGACAGCAATCTGGAACCCTGAAGATTTTCATTCATTATTAACACAATCACTTGTATTGAAACTATTCCCAGTGTTTGCACTAAGATCCATTATAGCAGTTTAAACATTTTTTGGAACCAAACTTTCCATCTTTTGTTGGCCCTACAAAGTGACTCTGAAACTTATTCCCACTGAAGAGAGGCCTTTAGAACAAGCAAATTCTGGAATTTGGCCCCTCTTCCTGAGGCCCTGCTCTGAGAACAGATTATTTATGACCCAACTACTCCCCCAAAAGACTTGCATGCCTCCTGGTATCCATTTTCATAGGTAGTGGTGTCCCTTTTTACCCTGATGTGTCTCAAATATTTCTGTTCAGAGCAGGATACCAGTACAGAACAGTGATCAATGATGCTCTGGAAAACTATTGCTCTTTCTATGTATTTGTGTATGCATGTGTCACACATATATTTGTATGTATTTGGAGTTTGAAGCAGATAAAACTGACAGTTGTGATCAGTTTAAAATGTTCTGTGTAGGGAACAGATAAACAGGGAACAGGTGAAAAAAGAGGCAATGCAGTACTGATTGGTGGAAGCTGCAGTCGATCAGGACACCAAGTTTTTGCATGGAGAGTTATATCTGAAATTATAAATATATGGAAAAGTATCTGGAATTAAAGTCAGATGGTGATGGAAAGTCTTCTGATAGGAAATTCATTGTGCATTGAGGGGTGCCTATGATTAGGAGGAGTGTAAATGGAGTGCAGCTGCTCTACTGCTAAGATCTACTGAATTCAGTGGACCACACAGAGCTTATATGGAAGGGCTTCTGAAATCTCCATGGCAAATAAGAATGTGGAGGCTGCAGCTCCCCTCTGTTCCCTTCCAGCAGCTGGCAGAGTATTTCCACCCCATCCTAATTCTGCCTTGCTCCCCTCTGTGCCTTTATAAAAATTACCTCCAGCTTTCTTGTAATGCTGTGATTACTAGCTGGCTCCCAAACTGGCTCCCAAATATCCATATGTTTAGCAGTCTTGCTTTACAACTTTATCATGTGTAGAAGTAGCTATTTCTTATTCATATGATTTCTATTTAGATTTCTGATATATGCCTACCTAGCTTCTAAGACCAGACTTCTGCAAACATGTACATAATATATTTCCTAAACTTTGCAATGTTGTTTCACATTTCACGTTTGTCAAACATTTCTTATCATTCAGCTAGCTGTGAATTTTGCTGTCTCTGTTCTCCCATGCTACTTTTGATTATATATTTTTTTCCATTTTTTCCATCTTTTCAATTTTTCCTTTTTTTTTTTTTTTTTTTTAGGGCTAAACTTTGTCCTCACTGGGTTTAACTGCTTGCTCCACTGCATAACTTCTTTTGTTTTCCTTAGGCAAGTCATTTAATCTCTTTTTGTTTCAATTCCCCATCCATTAAGTGGGGCTAAAACTACTTTCTGAGTCATAATGATGATGCAATGATGAGTTCATTAAAGAGGAGGACAACTAAGACTCTGTGGTTATGTGAGTACATGTCAATGATAAATAATTTTGCTTTTCCTCATTAGGTTATCCCCAAGGTAATGCTAACCCACTCTAGCATCTCACTCACTTTCTTGTGATACTGCGAGTCAGGAAGGTTTGGCTGTTTTGTGATTCGGGGCACAAAGTGTGAATACAGTATACTCAACCTCTCTGATACTCCTGTAACCAAGCTCTAGCATATGAGAAGTAGTCAATGCCCAAGACACAGTAATCATCTTATAAATAAACTCCTGTCTTGGGCTATGATCAGCTTACATGAATAATATAATGGCCAGGACAAGAACCTGATGCAGAGTGAGGACAGTAACATATGTCCTTTAATTCTGTCGTTTATTTCCAGCAAGGAGATCTCCCTTCAGGCAAAGAACTGAGCACACTGATTTTGGTAAAGTTACTCCGTAATAACTTCTTTATATGTGTGATCAGATTGTGTCCTGGCTACGCTTGTGGAAATCTAGAACAGGTTCTCTGAATCTGGTCATTACCCAGGTTTAAACTGACTACAGAACTTGATTGTGTTTGTTTGTATAACAGGTGTATTTCCTCTAGGGGCTAGATCATTGTGAGGAAATCAAAAACTAAATACTTCCTTGTAGGTCTCTCAACAAGACTTTCCACTCCAAACAGATTTCCTTATGTGTCCCTAGAGGCCTTTAATTTTATTTTATTTTATTTTATTTTTTAACTTCTACACTGTAATATTGTGCATAGCCAATACTCCCTTTTTATATTTATCCTCTGTCATTACTACCTCCTTCTGAGGTGGTGAGTTATAAACTATTTTATATTGTTTTCTAAAATGTGCAGACATTGCTCTTAAAGATCTTTTCCATTGACTAGTGGTTTAATATGTTACCAGCTCAAGTGCTTATTTTCTCTTTGATTTGTGAGTAGGAATGGACAAGCCTATAAAACCTCAAAATAGGCGTGCACTTGGCCCAGGCTGCTCGTTGTTTGTCCAGCCTATATAGCTAACTCAGAGAAGAGCCAACCTAGTAAGAGTATTTTGCCGTTAGTTCCTGGCTGCCAGTGTGTGGCATTACAAAGCAGCTCATACATATTGTTTGTCATATGTGTAAGATCAGCTGTAGGCTCATTTTAAGTTTTGGCTCTGGTTCAGGCTAGCATCTTAGCTTTGCAATCAAAGTATTTGACTTGGAACAGGACTGGGCTATGATTTTATTTGTCGTCTGCATAAGGAAATTAAAAGATCTCAAATAAAGAGAAATTCTGACTGATGATATATTTAAAAGGCATTGTGGTTTCCTTTATCACCAGTAATATTAGCTGTTTCAGCTAGTTGCTTTTTTTAAACATTTAAAAACAAGGCCATGTAAAAGTCAGTCCATATATTTGAGTCACAAATAATGAACTTCAAAAAGTTAATTTTAAACAGCTGTGTTTGAAACACTGAAGACAATTTAGCGTGTCCAAGTGACTTGGGAAACAATTTCATTTTTACTTACACGAGACATTTCTGGCTTGTTTAAGAAAATAATAAAGGTGGTGTTCCTTTCAGCCTTGTGTGGAATCAGCAAGAGTATAGGTATGAAATGTGGCTGCTGTTAGGCCAGATGCGGTGCTGCATTTGCACAACTACACAGCTTCCAGAGTTAGCTGTGCATGGAGCTGAAACGTTTACTCATGTTCCTTCTAAGACAGGGACCTGGGATCTGTGCATCACACTTCACGGCATGGCATAGGTACGTGTGGAGTTGTCTGAATATAGGGTCTGGTGCCTACTGGGAAGCCTGAAGGATCTCAGCAGACATAAAATGTATAAGGATTTTTAGCATTGCAGTGACTGACTGCAGGAACCTTTGGGTAGTTAAATACCATTAAGAACATGACCCAAATGTCTCCCATTTTCCAAAGGGAAACTGCAGCTGTATAATTATTCCGTGATAAGCCCTGGCTTAACAATACTAGACAGTACTACTAGGAAATTGCCGTCACCTTTGTGACTCTGTAGTTCTTTGACCCAGAGTCCCTGCACTTTCATATGCACATAATTGCATCCGTCTGCCATATTGAGATAAAAGAATGGTTGTTTTAACTGTTTATACAAAATAAAGAAAGTGGTTGCACCAGTTTGTCAGTTAACCAGCTCAGGATCATTCTTTGATTCTGCTTCTGTCAGCTGAGGATTATATTGGAGTGTAAAACTGATACATTTTTTAAATGTCTATAATGGCATCACAACCTCTTCAGCTTAAATACAAATGCTATTTTTTAAATATATATTTTTTTAATCTAAAAAACATTGCTTCACAACTGATGTATTAAATAACTCCCTTTTCTCTTCCAAATTTGAGCCTGAATCTGCAGGCATTTGTGTAATCATTAGTTAACTGACTGGTCTCAGTTAAATAGTTAAAAAGACTACAAGAGCCAATAAAGTCAGGTGGAGGTGTTTCCACCGTTACGCTGCTGTACAATACAGGAAATCAGTCTGTATTTTCTCAGTACTGCTTGTATTGATTCAGCCCTGTTCTAAGTCAAGAGGAAAATACTTTTGTCCAAGTACGTAAGAAATAAAAATCAGCACAGAGGACTCCACAGGACCATCCAGCTCCATTCCTTCCTGTAGATTCCCAAGTTATGGAGATGATTATGGTGTGCAAGTCTGTGCCAGAAAATGCACCAACTTAAGGGAATCCAGAAAAGAGATTTGTCTCACAGATATCTTAAGAATAAAAGGAAGTTTTGCAGTTACTGTCTGACAACCTTATTTCATCTTATTCTCAACCAGCACACAAGCTAGAACCATCCAAGAAAAAACATCTCGTTTCAGTGTAAGGCTTTTTTTTACTCTTTTTTTTTTTTCACTCTTTACTGCTTGGACACCTCTCTCATTAAATGGGTTCTGATATCACCAGCGGTACGGGAGCTACAGTAAAAGCCTAATAGCTATTCTGTTTGCCTGCACTGTTATGAAAATGTCATGGTTTTGCCTGGGTTAGAGTTAATGTTCTTCGTAGAGACTCACATAATGCTGTGTTTTGGCTTTTTGATGAAAACAGTATAGATAACACACCGATGTTTTGGTTGCTGCAGAGCAGCGCTTACACAGAGCCAAGGACTTTTCAGCTTCTCATGCTGCCCTGCCAGCGAGGAGGCTGGGGGTGCACAAGGAGCTGGGAGGGGACAGGACCAGGACAGAAAATTTCTCTCGCTTTCTTTCAAAGTGACACGATTATTGAAGCTGTTTTACTAATCTATAATTCTGTTAAAACAAAAATGCCAAAGATATCATAAAGTCAAAAGACAAGACTGGCATTGGAGTGGTTATAGTTTTAAGGTTTTCAGGAAAAATCTTCAGAGATTCAGATGGGACTTTGGTTTCTTTACTTCAGCATAAAAGCTAGCAGAGCACATAAACGCAGACTTTGTGGAGACAAAATACAGTTCTTTCACATGTATGATTTGTTCTCCCTTGCAGTATGTAGACCTGATGCTGCCAGACCTAAAATAATTATTCCTTTCTTAGAAATTATTAACTTGGGAGGAAAGAAAGAAATCAAATCCTATCTTTAGAGCCTCCTGAGAAAACCACAGTAAATAAATACATCTATGTACAGATGTCAAACTATTATGTAAATAAGGAAGGAAAAAAACAGGCAGTCAAGAATCTTTGAAGAGTTGCCCAGGAATGTGGAGACAGAATGTAAAAGGATTATCTTTCTAGCTAGCAAGATGTATCGAAGACAGGAGCTGATATATAACGGGATTTTGAACTGCAGTGTCTCCAACATACATTTCCGTAATGAAAAAATGTCTGTACCTGAATATTTTAAGGTAGCATTCTGTAGTCCTCATGAGTTAAAGTTGTGGGTACACAGAGAAAAAACAAGGGATGATACTGTGGTCATTGAGCGTGGAAATAATTCTGTAGATCTGTTTTGGTAATGAATCTGTATCACTGAGCATTTTTCCGCCTTCCACATTAGTGCTGACAGTTCAGCACATTCAGTATGTTGAGCATGAACATGAGTACCTTCAACATATTCATAGAATCATAGAATATCCTGAGCTGGAGGGGACACACAAGGATCATCGAGTCCAGCTCCCAACTCTGCACAGGACTGCCCAAAAATCAGACCATGTGTCTGAGAGCGTTCAACGGCTTTAAACTAAAACAGTTTAGATTAGTCATTAGGGAGAAATTCTTTGCTATGAGGATGGTGAGGCGCTTGAACTGGCTGCCCAGAGAAGCTGTGGATGCCCCATCTCTGGAAACATTCAAGGCCGGGCTGGATGGGGCCCTGGCAACCTGGTCTAGTGGGTGGCGTCCCTGCCCATGGCAGGGGGGTTGGAACTGGGTGGTCTTAAAGGTCCCTTCCAACCCAAACAGTTCTATGATGATACTATGATGAAATACCTATGGGAATGAAACTACATACATATGAGCTCATGGAAATACATAATTTTGGGTGCCTACATTTAAAAATTGTATCATCTTTACAAAATAAATTAGGGTTTGCTTATTATTAATTCAAGTGCATTGATGTAATTTTCTAGGGGCAGAAATAAGAAAGCAGAAATACACATCATGACTGTCATAAAACACACTGTATCTGCCATGCTGACAAGGGAGTGGTAGTGCTGCTTTGACAGCAAAGAACTGTGTCTTCCCTGTCTTCCCCGTGAATTCTCTGCTCAGAATGGCAGAGAGGTTAATGTGTAATGCAAAGTGGGAGTATAGGTGTTGGGGTGGAAGAAAAGAAAGAGCAGTGGAGTAGTGATGATTTAAATATGATGCCCTGTTTCTACTTGAAAATCTTTGGTGCTCCACATTTATTGTAACAGTAAATTCAAGCTCTGCTCTGCGCTGATGCAGCCTCACCTCGAGCACTGTGTGCAGGTTTGGGCACCACAGTGTAATAAGGACATGAAACCATTAGAGAGTGTCCAACGGAGGGCTACAGAGATGGTGGAGGGTCTGGAGGGAAAGACCTATGAGGAGCGGCTGAGGTCACTTGGGTTGTTCAGCCCAGAGAAGAGGAGGCTGAGGGGAGGCCTCATGGCGGCCTGCAGCTTCCTCACGAGGGGAGCGGAGGGGCAGGCGCTGATCTCTTCTCTCTGGTGACAGCGACAGGACCCGAGGGAACGGCATGGAGCTGTGTCAGGGGAGGGTCAGGCTGGGTGTTAGGAAAAGGTTCTTCACCGAGAGAGTGGTCGGGCACTGGAACAGGCTCCCCAGGGCAGTGGTCACAGCACTGAGCCTGCTGGAGTTCAGGAAGTGTTTGGACAACGCTCTCAGACACATGGTCTGATTTTTGGGTGGTCCTGTTTGGGGGCAGGAGTTGGACTTGATGATCCTTGTGGGTCCCTTCCAACCTCATTCTGTGGGTCTATAAGAATCAAGCAACGTTTCCAGAAGTCATGTTCCCAAATAACAAAAGGTCGCATACAGTTTGAAATAATAAATAATAAAACGTTATGGGTCACCTTGTAATTTGTGGAATTTTCGTAAATTGCATTCATCCCTTTGAGGGGTGGGCACTGATTTTATTGTTTGAGGCTCGCAGCGTCCATAAGATACAACGAACACCTCAGTAGTTTCGATGGAATTAGTAAATTATGCTAGAACGTTTGACCGCGCCAGCACTTCTGTCATACGCGTTTCCCACCGGGCAGAGAGGCACAGAGCAGGGAGTCCGGGGAGGCCGGCCGGGGGGCCTGTCCGGAGCCACCGAGCTAAAACTGTGGAAAAAAAAAAAAAAAAAGAAGAAGAAAAGATCAAACCCGCGGTTACCCCGCCGAGTGCACGCTTTGTCTCAGCGCGGCAAGGTGCGCAGGCGGCGGGGTTCAGCGTTTTGCCCGGTGCGGCGCGGAACGGGCGCGAAGGCCGCTGCGCTTTGAAAGCGCGCCCGCCTGCTAACGGGCAGCAAGAGCCGTTAACGGCGCGGGCGCCAGGTGAACGGCCCTGGGCGACACCGCCCCCTCGCTCAGCCGCCGTTGCGCGGCCGGCTCTCCGGCAGCACTTGCTCGGCAGGACGCAGGGCTCGGGCTTCGGAG
>VXAL01007997.1:23005-41520 GCA_013399475.1 Chauna torquata
GGCGGGTCGCGTCCCGCCGGCCCCCGACGGTGCGGGTGTCCGGAAGAGGGGGGGGCGATGCCGCTCCATCCCGCGTGGAGTCGGGTAGCCACGCGTGGGCCGGCCCGCCGCGTGCCGCTGCGGTTGCTTGTCCGGTCCACGATACCGTCAGGGCTCGGCCGTTTGCTAAATTCATGAAAAGTTCCTGAAAGGCGTGCGTGTGTGACGGTACGTGCAGACCTCGCGCAGGCTGCGGGAGGTGCAAGCGGCCTTTTGTTTCCAGATCCGACTCCGTAGTGTCTTGCGTGTTGTAGCTGGGGTAGCGGAGGTAACGGTGCAAACAAAAGGAGGTGCTTTGTTTGCGAGCAGGTTTGTTCGTCTGTGTAGGCGCGATGGTTAGCAGTTGCCTTTCGTCTGGTCTGTAGTCTTTACTGGCATCTACAACTCCTGCAACCCCTTAGAACGGCATCGTAACAAATCCTTTCTGCTTAGGTCTGTGTAGGGGAAAAATTGGACGTTCAGGGAGCAAGAGATGGAAATTTCTCAGTATTGAGATGGGAAAGCTTTTTTGTGGTAAGGTAAAAACACATGTTTTTACTTAATGTCTCTCAGCTCAAAGATACCAAGCTGTCACTTTTTCATATTTTTACATCAGTTATTGTGGTTGTTCAAGAATATTTTGCTTCCCTTTAACCAGTGGACTGTAAGAATTGCAATACTTCAACTGCTGAGATTCTCGTCTAGAGTATAAGCTATTATTTCCCTTTTGTCGTCATAAAGCTGAATACATTTTAAAACCTGTGTGAAAGCAGAAAGGTATTGCACAAATAGTTTTCAGTGGCTTGTGTGCAATACTACGATATTTCTCGTGAATTAAATTGCCCAGATTACACTGTGGACTCTTCCTTTCATTTTCCGATTTCCCTCTTTCTTGTACAGAAATACATGACTCTAGGTCAATTTAAATAGTTTGGAAGTAAAACTGAGATTAGTTCTGAGAAGCCTAAAATAGGCGAGGTAGCATTGTCTGTATGTAGTGAATGGGATGATGTATTGAAATCAGTGAAAGAAAGTACGTTTAACACTTTGAAGCTCTGTCTCTGCATAGCGGGTGCTTATGACACTCTGCTTTTATTATCTGTGCTGTATTTATTTATGTACTTGTTCTTGTCTGGCCGCAAGGAACATGACTCTGCAGCCCAGACTTAGGGGTGATTGCTAGGGGTGATGTGGATCTTGCTAATAAGAATATATCTGAGGACTTTTGCAAGTGAAAGATGGCATGGTTTGCTCCTGTGAGTGCTTTGTGTCTCCAGCTGCTGAGTTTAGTTATGCAGCCATTTAAGCCATTGTTTTAAAGTGTCCGTTTTGGAGTTTTATTTGTGTGTATCTTCTTCATGATGTGGCAACTGCTGGGAAAGATGCCAGCTTATATAGCCCGGGAGGGGACTTGTCATATTGGGATTGCACATGACTCAGATCATTGGAGAATACGCTCTGTTCGATGGGAGCGGTTGCCGCAAGATCAGATGGCAAGCACTCCGTTCTCTTCTAGGCTTTGCTCAGCCGCCTAAAACTGCAGCGGAAGGGGGTGGGTTGGGGAGCACAAGAAATTTCAGGCCCTTGAAATCGCAGTGGAAAAGATGAGCATTGTGCTGCTGTGTTTGAATTATCTAGCACGCTTTCTTGTATTCAAAAGCGTTTAAAGGAATGCTGGTGACGTGTGCCTTGTGAATGGGAACATCTTGTGTGTGTGTTTTTCTAGTTTACAAATATGGTTAAAGTCTTTGCCAAAAATGCTCTGGGTTTCCTTAGCTCTGTAAGTCAGGGCTGCTAATTTTGTTTACATGTTGCATATTCTATTGGAATAATAGGCTTGCTGATAGCCTTAGTCAAACTTCTTGTTCTCTGTGGCTGTCTCTGAAGTTGCTACATGCCTTATTGCTTTGTTACAAGATAACTTACCACCTGGAGATACTTGATAAGTTCTCAAGCTAATCCTGAGCCATGGGTTTAATGAGCAGAAGTAAGTGAACAATATTAATCAAAGCTAAGTATTACAATACTGACTAGCCATAACACTTAACTTCTTGGTAAGTGATCTGTGTATCTCTGGATGCATGCTGTGAATGGCTGCTCTGATGTGCGTGCTTGCTAGGAAAAGTTCGAATTCATTAAGCCTATTTGTAAAACCCTTGGATCAATTTGAGAATAGTAAATGAATAGGCTATCATAGGTTTTATTAGCTCATAGTGTTTCTGCTACCCGCTCACTTTTTATTACTGGCGTAGTAATCCCAAACATCAAGGGAGGGGAGATGAATTATTTTCTGAAACAGCTTTTCTGTGCACTTGCTTTGCGTGTTTATGAGAATAGCTGGATGAATGTCAGGTTGCCTACAGATCTGGTTTTGCTTCTCTTCTGGCTGAACCAGGGATTTTAGAAATACTGGAGGTTGGTGGTGAGTTTGCCAACAAAGGTGTGTCCACGTGTTTGTTCTACTAATAGTTGCCGCAGGGCAATCAGGGTCGTATGTGCTGAAGTTACGTCAGTTTTAAGGTGGGAACATAGCTAGGGACAGTGTTCAGTTCCTGGAGTGCAAAACAGTCTGATTTGTGTGTGCAGTCAAGGTGGGAGGGCGGTGGTGGCGGATGGGGAACAGTGTGTATAATCTACAGTGACCTAATGAAGAAGTCTCCTTTATCCTTCAGTGTTTCTTACCTTAAAAACTTGAGCTTGGCACTGGTTTTATTGTTTTCTGTTGTTTGCCTTATGGTGACCAAATGCTCAAGTTTGTCCTTGCACAAAGGAGTGTACAGTCATTCTCCGTGGTTCCCTGTTTCCCTGCGCTTTGTACCATTTAATGGCCTCTTCTGCCATCTGACTTCCATGAGTAGTTTCATTGCAGGGTCTACAGGACTCTTTGTCTGATTAAAGAGAGTCAATTGTGTCCAGGCCCTGTTCTGGTGCAGAGTTTGCAAGACAAAAGGCTCTCTAAAATCATGCAATTACAAAAAAAACACATAGTTTTCAAGTCTTGCCTGTTTTGTGATGCTCATGTGAATTGGTTAACAGAAGGCATGGAGAATTTCTAGGTTACTAGCTTTATTTCAAAGCACGTGTTGCTTATCTTTCTCAATTCATGTGAAGAAAGTACTGCTGCGTGCAGAAGTGCAGCACTAAAGGACATCTGTGGAAAAATATTTGTCACCAGGTTATGGTTAGTTTTGACCTGCTGCATAACTAGTGAGCTGCCTCCCAAAGGTAATATAATAATGATAATGTCTTCTGTTATTTCTTCAGATGCTAAGCAATTTAGAAATATCTTATTCCCCTTCTTATCTAATGGATGTTGGAGCTCTGCAGCAACAGTCTAGCTTGCAATTTGCCTTACAGCAGCATTTCAGTTGAGTAGGGGAACATGTCCCTTAATACCTTTCTTTCAGTGGCTCATTTTAAGTACTTGTCAAAAACTGGTGTGGCCTCTGTGGTTAAATTTCTGTTAATTAGTGATATATTTTGACAAACTAGATTTTTCTT
The DNA here is from genome assembly GCA_013399475.1 of Chauna torquata. NCBI lineage: Eukaryota > Metazoa > Chordata > Aves > Anseriformes > Anhimidae > Chauna > Chauna torquata. The sequence continues at coordinate 26,525 of VXAL01007997.1, forward strand.
CTTAAAAAGGGGTGGACTAATACTTCTGTGTGAATAATTTAGTATGAAAGTGCGGGTTTGGACACCAGAAAGGTGTAACTTAAAAAGTGGAAGGTGTTGCTTTGCCCTATGGACTTGAGGGGAGCAATGGTTACTGCCTCACACTGTAATATCACTAAAACTTCTTGTACTAAGTGATGGAAGTGGAGCTGCTTGTTATTCTGGTATAGGATGGACCAAACCATAATATTCTTTAGAAAATCCACATTTCCAGTATTGCTTGTTTTTGTTAGTGTTGTCCTTTAGTGCAGAATGAGGCTTTGGTGGACCATAACAAATCATAACAGACTTAGCAACTGTAAAAAGTGCCCATGATTGCTTTCCAGTAAAAACAGTCATTCCCTTCTCATATGATAGCTTTTCCAGTTTTGTTCCTGCAGTTCAACTAGGCAGTTTTTCTGAATAATATTCCTTAGAAAAGTTAGAAAATCTTTTGTGAATCCATCGTGTTCTAGGAGTTATAGTGAGGAGGAAGAGACTCTAAAAGATGCAGTCCCTATTACTGGCATTTTACTGTTAATATATTTTTTTTAAGGTGACTTTGTCCCAAAGACCGTGGTACTTTGCACCGTGGCAAGATATGAATCTTTTGGAAGGGGAAGCATAGTGTGAAAGACAGCAGTGTGGGTGTACTTTTCCTCATGGAAGTGGCTGCCCCGTGAACCTGCGAGCAGACTTCTGCTCTTCCATCTCGTGGCACACACCTACCTGTCTCTGACACTCTCGGTGTACAGGAGTGCAGCTGTAGAGTGGAAACTGCGTAAAGAGCCTTCAGTTTGCTTGTAAGCACATCTTGAGAAAATATATCTGTATATAGACTATAATTTAGTATATAGATTCTTTGTTTACGAAGCAGAGACTTCTTTTCAGTGGAAAAAAAAAAGACTCATGGCTTTCTTTTAGATACAAACTACCTGGAGAATAAAAAGTGCCAGTCAAATTTTGTTCCTGTGCATTTAGGTTCGTTGTACAAAAAGTTGTACGAAGTTGACTGTATCAGTTGCTAAACTTGAAATTGCACCAATCTGTCCATCACAAGATGTAGTCAGGCTACTCCATGGAGATAATTTGATTTGCTACTGAAAAGGATTGTTTAAATTGACACTTTTTTTTACAGTGACAGCTTATTCCTGTTATGAAAGTACATCAAGTGCTATATTTTAAGAGTCTCTAGTGGTCTATATTATGGCTGTAAAAATGCTTCATGAAGGTCCCTAACAGTATTTATTGAAAATATGCTGGCTGAAGAAATCAATAAAATGTCTTAGAAAGAACTTTAATTAGGAAAAACTGATCAGTTTTCCCATGGCTTTTTTTTTTTAAATTTGCTTTTCAGTGTATTTCGCTATGTTAAGACTTGTGTGAAAGAAAAGGGAAAGATCTTTGATCTTTCCCTCCTTTTGTAGACCCATTTTATTAATTTGTTGACCGCAATGCAAAAGCTGCTGCTTTTAGTAGCTTGCATGTTGTCTTGTGAAAGGTTGGAGAAATAGCCAGTCCATTATTACCTCACTCATTGTTCTTACTTAATCACCAAAAGAATAAAAAAATTATCTTTTTGTTTGTTTTTTAAATGCTAAGTATGAAGAGATACTAGCCTCTCTCTGCCCCATATAAGGTCATTGACAGACTTAGCTCTCTATCAATTTTAGTAAATAGAGAGGTGTGAGGATAGGGACCCACAAGCAGCTTCTTACTTAATGTATGACTTGAGTTTTCGCTTAGTACCACCTAGTGCAATGTATGGTCAAGTTAAAGGAACTGGCAGTCAATTTTCTGTTGGATATTTAGCTACACTTCTAGGAACTTAGGTTAATATTTTATCTTTTTTTTTCTGAGGTCCGTCCCTGCCCCCCCCCCAAGCCTAACCCTCTAGGTGTGATGGATGCATGGGAATTTCTTTTTCTATCAGGTTCACAGGTACAGTGTTCAAGACTACCTGGTTTGATACCACAACTTTAGGGCAGGTGTTGCTGTTTTAATCACAAAAGTGTTGTTATTGGCCATGGACTGACTTATCAGTGCTTTCAGCTGCGTCCAGATGGAACTTCAGATGTATAGTGGACAGTTTTGTTTGCCTAACAGGAACTCTTGAGATTTCATGTTGTTATTGGTTTAATAAGTGACTGAAGAGCTTTGAGAGTACATAGGTGTTTTCAAGTGCAGTTTCTAATTCAGCCACGTGTAAATCACAAGGGCATTTCACACTGCTCTTCCTCAAAGAGACTGAGAAGAGGTTGAATATACTGAAGCTATCAAGTTTCATCATTATGTGACTGCTGTTGGTAAATACTGGCAGCTTTGACAATAAGATGCTACTTGTATATGAAATCTTTCTTCTAAGAAATAATTTCACTTCTCTGATATGTCTCTAAACATGATCAAGTTCAATATGGATGCTTTATTTAGAAGTATACAGTGTAATAAGGACTTGATTCCTAGATTGGGTGGTATACATCTGCTTTATGAGTATACAGATCTGATGATCCCTTTCCATCAGCTAAGTAATGCTTGTTTACAATTACTGCATGTATGTGTCAGTCTTCATCAGAAGTGATTTGCTATCTGGGATGACTTGCATTGCATTCAATTGAAATGAAGTTTAAATGTGAAACGATAGTGTGACAATGGATTCTTACACACTGTAAAGGTAGAGACACTGCAGACTGTGCAGTCACTGAGTGTAATAGAACATGTGAATAACAGGCTGCTACCTTCTCCAGCATCATTAAGTTACACTTTTTTTTAAAAATTGCTTGTCCATTTGTTATTGTTGTTTAGTTGTGTGTTTTATATTTTTAATTTTCTTTATAGTTCCTGCTAGATTCTTTTTTTTTTTGTATGCCCATATAGCATGTTTCTGCAAGGGAGAATGCTGATTTCTGTCATTTTGGATTCTCATTTGATAACCCATAAAAAATGAGCTTATGTTAGTGGTAAAGACATACAGTATTTATCTTACAGCAGGGTAATGTTGAATAGCATTTCATGGCTAATACAGTATTTTTAGTTTTAAGAAGTTGTGGTTAGGTCTTTCTAAAGCTACAGTGTTAATACTCTGTAACTAAGTCTTCCAGATGTTAAAAGGTAGGAAATGAAATGCAGTTTCAGGGCCATCGTACACAAGGAATTGCGTAGCTGTAGAGCAATACTCATTTGAAAGAAGTGTGGAGAACTAGGTTGCTATGTGTGAGATTAGGTCTATTGCTTCTTCTGTAAGATGAGGGGGCAGATCTCAACATTGTTGAATCAGTAGACAATTAAATTTATTAGCCTTTATTTGAGAAAATGAAAACAGCTGGTTTTGCTGTTTTTTGTTGTTACTCAGTTTACTGCTGTGCAGTCTTTATCCTTAGAAAAAAGTAGGTGGTTTAAAGATTTTTTTTTTGTATATCTATTTACTATTACAGGTTAGATAATATGAACTCCAGATATAATTGTCTATTAAGATTTTTCCACTCTGTATTAGTAATCTGTAAGATTTTGTTGATTTGTTTTTTGTTACTTTTTTGTGATATTGTTTAAGGTATGAAGGCTGTTCTTATAACGACATGCAGTATGATTAGGGGTTTTGTTTTTCTTGTTCGTTTTTAACTTAGGTTTTGGAACAAAATGCTGAAGAGTTGTTCTGCCCTTTGTTTGCTGGAATATGTGGAAAAGACCGAAAGCTTGATAGTTGCAACCTGGTGAAGCCTGTTGATAATGCTTGTGATAGCTAAACAGATGAATTTATAAAGGCTTAGTCTGATCTGTACGTTGCTGCAGTTTGACCGCATTCATTTTTGTGAGATTCTTTTGTTGGACACCCGCATGTTTAACACCGCTGAGTTTAGTTCATATGGGATCATTCTGCTGCTTCCCTTCCCAGCAGTGATTGATATGCACATGAGAACAAGGTAACAGTCAAATTCTAGCACTTCTGTACATTTGCATGAAAATTATGGCTCCTCATCCTGCTGCAAAACACTTGGTTTCTAATGGAAAATGTTGGTTTGTTTTTTGTATTTCTGTTGGCTTTTTGCCGTACTTTCTTGTACATAAAGGGGAAGAAGAACAGAGTGGTATTTAAAATATTTGTTCTTAAATCTCTTTCGGGGAAGTTATTTTAAAATGAAATGTCTTATACTGCCTATTGGTAAAGGATACAGCTAAAATATTAATTCCTCAACATAGAAAATAATTCATAAAACTGCACATTGCTGGGTAAAACCTGTTTTTTTTTCAAACAGGTCCTGAATAATAACTTTTTTCTAGGGTGCCTTTTTTTATTTTATTGTAGGTTTTTTTTTTTTTAAACAGTATTAATGGATGAGTCGCTGTTGCTACCGGGCAGATTCAGTCATTGTAAGAGCTTATTTCATCAGCTGCCTTGTGATGGTGCTCCTACATAGAGTACTGATGCTGACCTGTCTCTGTCGCTTGCCAGAAAAAGGCCGTATCGTGCCATGGGTCTTGCTCAGAGCTCCTGTGCAGGTGGTCTCCTTGGAGGAGCTCAGGTCTGTGTCTCTGGGCTCCCCAGTGCTGGAAGAGGTCTGCTTTGACATCTGCGCCTGCGGAGGTCTCGCCTGCTGTGGCATCACGGTGGCAGATTAAATGTAACTGCCTTCAAACGCAGACCTAGTTTCAGTGGTTGATCTGTGTGAATTGCTTGTTTATGGCTTCAGCATTCTGTCCATAATTTTATGTAAACAAATGTATGTCTGTACAGTAGGGTGTGTATTTTGCATATGGAACCTTGCTCATGAAGGTAAATTCCAAGATACGTGTTTCTCTTTTCAGGTGGTTGTGACAGCAGGGATTACAGTGGAAACTACATTATTACTCATTAAAAAGAAAAAGCAGAACTGAATGAGGAATGTAAGGCGGATTAAAATTTGCTGATGGTTAGGATACTGAGCAGTTTGTAGTATGTCTAAACTTACTATTTGTGGTTGCTTTTCTAAAGCTTATACAGGAAAAACTCCACCCAACTCAACAAGACGCTAATTATTTTGCCCGTTCTGGGCAGAAGTAATATGAACATAGCATAGCATATCACTTAAAACAAGGGTTGGCAGACAAAGTGTTCTGTATTTGTACACTTGTAAGGAAAATCAAGGACTTTCAGTGTGTGTTTAGAAGGAGGTGTTATTTTACTTTTCATATGCTGACTTTAAAGGGCAAATAATTCAGAAAGGAATAAAGTTGAGATGTGAGACGGAACTACTTGATACCATGGGCTGGAAGCCAGCAACCATGAAGTCTTCCATCGTGTGTGGGAAATAGGGCAGGTCTGAAAAGGTTTGTGGTAACTCTGAGGAGCCTCTCTGGTGGAATAAGGAAAAAGTCTTCTTGAAGAGTTTTGATTAGTAAGTATTCTCCTCTTAAATAGGTAAATAGCATTTGAATTCCTCTTGAAATTCAATACTGGGACCAATAATTAACAACCACAAAAAAATCTTCATGCATTTCTTTCTTACATAATCTGAGCTAGGGTGAGTATTTTACTGAAACACTCAGTAAAAAATATTTACAGAATGGCTGTTCGTCAGTGATCATAGCACTGATACTGTGTTTTACTGAAAAGCAGGAGAGGTGAATTGTTTGAAATCTCATGTGCTTTCTAAATGTAGAGATGCATGTGTACTAATGTTTTTTTTTGTGTTTTTCTGTGGTGCTCTTTTGTTTTTCTGTTTTTTTTCTTTTGCATGCCTGACTTGGGACACACTATTCCTGGACGTGCTTGGTGCCTCAAAATGATTTAATATTAATGCAAGGAAATAGAAAACTGTGTGAAAGTTCAAAGTATATTGAAGTGTATGGAGTCATATGAATGGGATAGAAATCAGTCTCAAATCTATGTTTCTATAACAGGATCTTAACGAAAGTTACTTTGTTAGAACTGTTCCAAAATTTTTCTTTAAATACGCCTAAATGTATAAAGCTGATCAGCTTTCACTTATAAGAGCATGCTGTTCATTTTAAAATATTTTCAAGCCAACATTGCAGTGTTTCCTCTCTGAGAGGGTAAACTTGGGGAAATAAACAGACAACATAAGCACAGTTTTGTTATTTTTAGCCAAATCCAGCACCTAGCCCTTTTCAGCGAACACGTAGCTGATGCCTTTTATGATCAGAAGGCCACACGGACATTGGAGGCACCACTAGTGTTTGGGATCTGCACAGTGTGTATGCTCAGTTACTGGCGTCTCAGTGTTTGGGGGTGTTGTTTTGCTTGTCCCTGCCTGAGCTCTTGCTGCGCTCCAGCCCTGTGCTCTCAGGCTGGAGGGGATGAGGAGGAGGAGGAGGAGGAAAAGGAGGTGGAGGAGGTGGTGGTGGTGGGCACCCACTGCCAGTGGGTAACCCCATGGGAGACCTGCACCCGGGTTTTGAGAGAGGGCTTTCTTGTGCTTGAAACCTGAACGCTGAAAATACTTAGGTGAGTTGTTGCCTCGCCTGTGTGGCTGATGAGAGGATGGGGGTACAGTTGTGCTAGTACCACTAATTGTTGCTTCACTTATGTCATAAATGACAGCATAAAAACTCAAACCAGATACATTTCGGTCATCTCAAAAATGATAAGCGATGTCAAGGAATAAAGACAATCTAATGATGCAGGTAATATCTGGAAAGTGTAAGCATACACTTGAAGCAAAAAATTGTGTGTTTTGTAAGCATACGCTTTTGCATAGCCATTCATTTAAAAATCCAGTCTTGAAGAAAATTGTGTGCTACACTGGAGGCAAAAAATCCCATGAATTCTGTAGTACATGAAGGTTCCTGGTATGTTTTGATGCTGCTCCTGTTAAAGTTATGCCTTTCTTAGCTGTAGAAGGCTGTTCTCATCTGTGATACAATTTCTATATTGTTAAAATTTTCAAGCTTTTTTGACACTCCAGTTACTATTTCTTTTCCTGGCTGTTACTCTTTCCTCTAAAGTGTCTTTTTAAGTGTGTGGTTTTCTGTGAGTCTGAACATTGTAAAGGCTGCCACTTGTGTGTAGCAAATGTTCCAGAACAAAAACTATAGCTTCTGTAAATTTGATGAGGCTATTCTTTTTGCATCCTTCAGTTGAGCCAGGTGTTATCAGAATTTTGCAGAACATTGCTGTGATGTCTTGTCTGAAAAAGAATTTTACCTATAACATGTATTCTGCTCAATAACACATTTCAGCTGAATTAACAGAAGCAGCAATATAGTAATACAATTGGATGTCCTTATTGTGTGAAGAATAAAGATACTCTAGGGAGTTTGACTTCTCAGTCTATAAGTAACTTTTTCTTTTATTTTTGAAGGTTGGTCTTGGTATGAGAACAAGTGCTCTCCCTTGCTTAATAAAAAGGCAATTAGAACACCTACATGTATTTTATGTTGTGTGGGATTAGCCTCGTTTGTCTCTCTGTGTAAGTATGGGGAGCTAGCACCATCACAACCAGCATCTCTATTTACCAAACTAACATCCTTTCTTATTAGGTTACTGGCTTTTGTTATTATTTAGAGCAGGTCTTCCCCATAATGCTTCCATAGATGCATATCCTTTTAATACAGGAGACTACCTATGGCTGACTGTTAAAAATGCTGCAAGATATTTTTTACACTACTGTGAAGGGACTCCGTCCAAGTTCTTTGGGGGCCTTTGGCAGTGTTGTGTAAATACACTAAGACCAGCCCCTGAGCATAAATCAGACAAGGTAGCCCAGCAACACTATAGCCGATCAGTTTGCTTCTGCAGGCACTGCTAAGCTGTCGTAGCACTGCTCTTCTACTGGGTGGGTGGAAACAATGAGAGTTGAGCTATCCATCATTAAGGCATCCATCATTAAGCTGCACCCATGCAGGGAGGTTCTTGTTGCGAGGATGTTCTGTGTGAATCTGGTTATTGCGTTTTTGTAGCTCAAGCTTAGCAGGAGCAGTGACCAAACAATTTTAATGGAATGGTGAATTTCGGAAACCCACCACAAATACATGCATACACACACTTTTGACAAATATCGATGGCATGGAACAGTGTTTTTGTGTGGATTCTGTAGCTGTCTGACAGTCTGAGTTGAGCTGGTGTGTTGCACCTACTGTGTTTAAATACCTCTGCTTTGGGAAACCTGAAAGCATATGTGGGACGTTACACTTAAGCAAAGGCTGCTTTTAAAATGGTAGTCATGAATTATTTTGGAACTTAGTTCTGGCTTTTTTGTTAAATGTTGGGTCATCCCACACTGGAAAGTTTAATTTTCACCTCCAAAATTCTTTCCAAACAAAATATTGAAGGTACATGAGAATAAAAGTTAATATTTGACAAAAATAAGGTTGCCAAATAAACTGCGGAATGATTTTGTTTTCATTATCCTTTCCATTGCCTGGAAACTAAATAGAAACAATCTGGTTTCTATGGAGCAGAACTGCATTAGGTTACTTCCTTAAATTTTTAGTACTGTAAAAGCAAAGTTAAACAACTGCTGCAGATATTGCAGGTTTTGTAACGAAGTTTAGTTATACTAGTCTACTAATATTGGCCTGCAGGGATATTTCCTTAGGCTATTTCTGTGTTAATGGCTGAACTGCAAGTTTACAGGAATTGGAATACTAATAAAGTACTTGTTGATTGACATTTTAAGTATACAGTCCAAATTCTCTATCGATTTCAGGTGGAATGTTAAGGTTTTGATTTCTCTTTTGTGTGTTTAGAAATGGCTTAAATCTGGGAAGCTGTTGATTTGTATCTAGACAATTGAAAATTTTACACTTTGGTTTTAGTTTTTTCCTTTGTGCTCTATTTTGAAGTCTAGATAACAGTAGCTTCTTGATCTAAGTCTAAACTAATCTCTGTTTTTTGCACGTCATCTTAATTATGCATTCAATATATAAATATTAAGATTTAACTGTCTAGCTACCATGTACTCTATAAATGTGTTCATGTGTATTGTAGTGTTAGGAGCTTAACAGCCTGTTTTTTTTTTTCTGACTTGAACCAGAAGTGTTTTGAAATCTAATGCAGTGATTAGATCAGTGTGTTTGCCTTCAGGCATCTGTAACTTAATCTAAACTCTGCTGAAAATTTCTGGCACATTCCTTATTTGAAAATAATACTATTCAATAAAACAAAACTGGCACCTGTAGGTTTATATGAAAAACACTGAAGCAACTTAAGAATGGCATGCGATGGGGCACTGAAGATATGACTTACTTTCTCCTCCTCCTCCTGCTTTCCCAATAGGGTTATTTTCTTTCAAACATTTAGTGCAGCCTGTTGTACTTTATATTAATCTTAAATAACTGGTCTCTAAACCGTTTCTCTAATAAATTGTTTTCACTAAGCCATAGAGGGGGCCTACCAGCTTAACTGCAAATTAGGGATACAGTAAGTACAAAATGCCTTCCAGCCACGGCAAGCTTTTGCAATTCTTTCTCTTGCCAAAGTTAAAAATAATGGACTTCATAAAAATTAAGCAAAACTCTAAATGATCATGAGAAGCATGTTTCTTCAAAAGTGCCATGAAATAATTGGGGAAAAAAAATCAGGAAAAGACACGGATTAAAGTTTACTCTTCTTGTTTTGACTTCCACTGGGACTTTATGAAACAATGCTTTCCCTTGCTAGAGACTACTAGGTTTGTGCCTGTTTTTAAAAAGAAGGATTAAAAACAAAACTATGGGTTTTGTTAGGATGTTAACTTTATGCAGCAGCTGTTCTACCTATGAATTCATCCTCAGTGGAGAAAAAATGCCACAGGTCTGTAGGAACCTCACTTGTACAAATTGTAACTGTAGAACAGAGTCCATAATTCTAACCTAGTATTTTGTGCGCGCGCGCGTGTGTGTATTTGTGTGGCCTGCTCACAATACTTGTTAATAGGAAAAATGTTTTTAGCCTTCCACTGGAAGCCTGTGCAAATCCTCAGGTACCCGTTATAGTTGACTTCCAGTGTATTTGTAATTTTTTACTGGCAATGTTGGTATCTTAAAGGGGAAAAATATCTTCACTTCCTCTGCACGCTTAGGCAGTTTCACCATTTCCCATTATGTTTATGATTATTCCCTATACCTTTCTTTGCATTTCACACCAGAACGGGTAAGAGGAGTGCACAAATATGAAAATGGGCTTCCAAATTTGCAATAAATTTTGGAGAATCGAATGCAGATGTAGTATACTTTCTCTTCCCCCTTCTAGTTGTCTGTATTTCTGTTTTCAGTGAAGTAGTGTTGATGTAAACTGTTGCTGTATATTGTCAGTTTCCCTATGTTTGCTTAAAGTCAGCTTACTGTATTGATTGAGGTAACAACCTTGTAATAACTTTCTTAGTTGGATTAAAAGAATAATCAACTCTGGCTGATACTTATATTCTCAAGCAGATGGATTACAGTTCAGGTCCTATTAAATTGCAGCAAGGGATGCTTCTCTAGTAAAGCAGAGAACTTTTCTCTAGAAATCCAACTGGCAATTTTTAACTGATCAAGGTGATGCAAGGCTCATGAAAATCATGTGGTATATGGATTTCATTGCTGTGGCAGAAGAGAATTCAAACAACTTTCCTTTCAAATATAATTATCCCATTGTTAAGATTTTGGTGCATTCCTGTTAGAATGTCCAGGAATTGAAATGTTTTATCTGTCCTCTGTCTTTTTGAAGTTAGACCTTAGCATTGCCCCAAAATGGCTTTGAAGCCCTGCAGGCAAGCTGGGATATCAAAGGGGCTACAGGAATTCAGCCATAATTGTTTTATGGCTTGCCAGAAATCAGACCTATTTGTATAGGTAGCACAGAAAATAGCTGTGATTTGACAGTTTGGTGCCATTTATATCCACCATAAAAAAAAAAAAAAGTTCAAGGGGTATTTTGGAAACAGGAACTAAACTGTAAATGGAAATTGCTTCTCTGTTTTCTCAAAGGAACAAAAAGGAAACAGTTTAGGAAGCTTTTTATTGAAGCAATGTTAACAAGGACCCTATCTACTTTAAGAATATTTAATACTGTACTTGTGCTGTGAAGTTACATTTTGTTTGTTTCCTTAGTACAAGGTCACATAGTCGAAGATGTACAGAATAAAAAGGACTTAATTGCTAAGAAGTCAGTAGGATAGGTTCATGGAAATTTATGCTGCAGCGTGAGTAAGTAGTCCAAGTGATGTCACGTCTGGAAAATTAGAAATAGTTCATTCTTCTGTTGGGAGTAAATGCATGATGCCCTTGCTGTCTTCTGAAAGTCTCAATCCAAATTACTGTTCAGGTACCATTCAAGTCTGAGCAATTAAGCATGCAGACTTGAAACTGTAGTAGGATGCTTTCTCAGTTGCTCGGAGAAGACATATTCTAGATGTGTTGGCAATCTTATTTGAAAAACCAGGGGTTAAGAAGGACTGGATCCCCATAAAGGAGTTTTTGTGTGTTCTGCTGCTTTCCAATATGTTGATAAGCATCTGGTGACAGCAATTTACTTGCATTTGCCTTGCTTTTCTGTTGACTATACTGATTACCCTGGTGTGGTTAAACCCAGCAGGCAGCTAAGCACCACACAGCCATTCGCTCGCTCCCCTTGCAGTGGGTTGGGGAGAGAATTGATAAGAAAGGTGGAAGAACTTGTGGGTTGAAATAAGGGCAGCTTGATAAGAAAACAAAAACCCAAAAATAATAACAGCAAAAAATATACAAAACAAGTGGTGCACAGTGTAATTGCTCACTACCAGCTGACCAATATCCAGCCAGGCCCTGAGCAATGGCAGCCTGTCTGGCCAACTCCCCCAGTTTTATGGTTGAGGATGATGTCGTATGGTATGGAACATCCCTTTGGCCAGTCTGGGTCAGCTGTCCTGGCTGTGTCCCCTCCCAGCTCCTTGTGCACTCCCAGCCTCCTCGCTGGCAGGGCAGCATGAGAAGCTGAAAAGTCTTTGGCTCTGTGTAAGCGCTGCTTTGCAGCAACCAAAACATCGGTGTGTTATCGGCATTATTCTCATTCCAAATCTGAATCACAGCACCATACCAGCTACTAGGAAGAAAATTAACTCTGTCCCAGCTAAAACCAAGAGAATGTCCACCCCTTATTCTATCCTATCTATGTCATGCTCAGGTCTTACACTTTCCAATACTTCCCAATTAATCACCGCTACCCTTCCTGTCCATTGATATACATACACATATCATTCCCTCACTCTATTGGCCATCCCTTCAAAATGTCCATTTAAATGTCCCTTTAAAATGTCTGAGTTCATTTTAGTCCATGACTTGGGGCTCCCTCTGTCATAATGGTCCTTTAGGATGGTGCAGGGTGTTGGATCATTGCATGCTTAAGCCCGCTCTGGTCTCATCACTGCTACACTTGCCTGGTTCCATCAGGATTCATTCTTCATTAATCTGGGTGACTCTTGCTATGTGTCACATCAGTGATATTACTGTAACCACAGCAATGATGACATATAGCATTATATAGCAATTGACATCATACAATTCAAACCGTTGGCTGTTCTCACCCAAAATCAAATCTCCTTGAGGAACACATTGGACTTCCCCATTCTTTTGCATTACCCACCAAGGGCACCAAGGTCCTTGAGCAAAAGCAATTCCACGGATGGGTTTGCCTTTGTCTGAGGAAGGAATAACCCAGACTATCTTCTCCAACGTGTTTTTATGTGCACTACAGGGACTTTATCCCCTTTTACAGTACGTAAAAGGCTTGATTGGGCATGTCCAGCTCAGCTGGCAGATCCCCTAGTGTTGACTAACCAGGTGGCCTTTGCTAAATGTGTATCCCAATGTTTGAATGTCCCAGCACCCATGGCTGTCAGTGTAGTCTTTAGCAGTCCATTATATCATTCGATTTTCCCAGAAGCTGGTGCATGACAGGGGATGTGGTATACCCACTCAATGCCATGCTCTTTGGCCCAGGTGTCTATGAGGCTGTTCTGGAAATGAGTCCCGTTGTCTGACTCAATTCTTTCTGGGGTGCCATGTTGCCATAAGACTTGTTTTTCAAGGCCCAGGATAGTGTTTTGGGCAGTGGCATGGGGCACAGGATATGTTTCCAACCATCCGGTGGTTGCTTCCACCTTTGTAAGCACGTGGCGCTTGCCGTGGCAGGTTTGGGGAAGTGTGATATAATCAATCTGCCAGGCCTCCCCATATTTATATTTCAGCCATCGTCCTCCATACCAGAGAGGCTTTAGTCACTTGGCTTGCTTGGTTGCAGCACATGTTTCACAGTCATGGATAACCTGTGCAATAGTGTCCGTGGCCAGGTCCACCCCTCAGTCATGAGCCCATCTATATGTTGCATTTCTTCCTTGATGGCCTGAGGTGTCATGGACCCACCAAACTACAAATAATTCACCCTTATGTTGCCAGTCCAGGTCCACCTGAGCCACTTTGATCTTAGCAGCCTGATCCACCTGTTGGTTGTTTTGATGTTCTTCAGTGGCCCGACTCTTGGGTATGTGAGCTTCTACATGACATACTTCTACAACCAGTGGTCAGCAATATCTTACCACCATGTGGCAGCCCAGATGGGTTTGCGATAGGAGTGTTTGTGGGGTTAACACAGTGCTCTATTTAGGGGAGTGATGCAGGTAAGAAGTGTTTTCTGGGATGCTGTTCCTTGGCGTGTAGTAATGGCAAGTGCTGGGAAACCTTTCCTTAGTTAAAACCAGTGTTTAAAGAGATGTGAACAGGCAGTGGCATTAGTATGGGGTAGCAGAGCCTGTCACCATGTCTCATGATATATCTAAACTGACATGGAACTGCAGGTTATTTGGGAAAGTAACAAATCTGGTTGCTAACTAATGTAGATTCCAGTACTTTGCAGCTACAGGGTCATCAAGGCATTAGTGTTGCTCACAGTGAGGACTGTTGAGGTAGATAGTGTTTAGCCGGTAATAGCCTCCGCTCTGTAAATAAAGCAGAGCACGTTCAAGATGGTGAAAGGAAGAAGTGCTCCAATGTACAGGTGGAAGTCTGAGGACCAGAAAAACAAGATCTCAGTATGCCAGACTGAGCATAGCAGAAACTACCATTGAATTCTCTTTCAGCGCTCTTCCTTTGTTGCTCTAAGTGAGCATGTTGATGCCCGAGCTATTTTTATAAGCTAGGCATGTCTGATTTCCTTGTCCCTGATTTTTCTGGTTCTCAAAATCACTGATGCCTGTATGAACATTAATACCATCTAACAAGCAATGAGTCTGAAACATTTGTATGCTGCTGGGCTTAACATAATATATGAATAAGTTTGGCACCTGTAATACTGGCCTGCCTATACAAATCTCATACTATTGCTGTTAACCTGTACTCTGTGAAGGAAGGAGATTTTTTTTATCTCAAGAATTAATGCTGTTCTTCCTGCTACTAGTGGCACTCCTGCCACTACAAAGACTACTTTCATTATTATCCTCAAGCATCTTTGTCTTTGGTATCTTTTAGAGACTGGACATTACTGAATGTTTTCATGAATTTGTCTTAAATTACTTTCATATCTGTTGATTTGAAGCTGTTTGCTCTCAACAGTTTTTGGTGTCTGGTTTTGCCCTTAGTTGATTTCTAGCTTTCACATTCATCTGTAAAAGGTGGAAGAAACACTTCAAGATTTATAGTTGAGCTAGAGTCATAGAATCATTTAGGTTGGAAAAGACCTCTAAGATTATCTAGTCCAACTGTTAACTTAGCACTGCCCAGTCTACCACTAAACCATGTCCCTAAGCACCACATTTGAAGACCTCCAGGGATGGTGACTCAACCACTTCCCTGGGCAGCCTGTTCCAATACTTCACAACCTTTTCAGTGAAGAAATTTTTCCTAATATCCAACCTAAACCTCCCCTGGCGCAACTTGAGGCCATTTCCTCTTGTCTTATCGCTTGTTGCTTGGGAAAAGAGATCGACCCCCATCCCGCTACAGCCTCCTTTAAGGTAGTTGTGTAAAGCGATAAAGTCTCCCCTGAGCCTCCTTTTCTCCAGGCTAAACAACCCCAGCTCCCTCAGCCGCTCCTCACAAGACTTGTTCTC
>VXAL01007997.1:42841-92118 GCA_013399475.1 Chauna torquata
AGCCTCCTTCAGGCCAGATCCACCTGCTCCACCGTGGGCTCCTCCACGGGCTGCAGCGTGGAGATCTGCTCCATGTGGTACCCCATGGGCTGCAGGGGGACAGCCTGCTCCACCATGGGCCTCACCACAGGCCGCAGGGGAACTTCTGCTCCGGCGCCTGGAGCACCTCCTCCCCCTCCTTCTTCACTGACCTTGGTGTCTGCAGGGCTGTTCCTCACTCCTCTCTTAAATCTGCTCTCCCAGAGGCACAACCAGCATCGCTCACTGGCTCAGCTCTGGCCAGCAGCGGGTCCCTTTTGGAGCCGGCTCGAGCTGGCTCCTATCTGACATGGGGCAGCTTCTGGAATCTTCTCACAGAAGCCACCCCTGTGATCCCCTGCTACCAAACCTTTACCACGTAAACCCAATACAGCTTATCAAGACACAGTTGCTTCTTCTCAGTTTATGATTTCCTGTTTGAATGTTCCCTTCTGTCTTGAGCTGTCTCGCTGACATCTGTAATGTGTTCTGGCTGGTAAATATCTTCCTTCTTCTAAAGCAGTGCTTGAGTTTTCATTCCTGGGCTTCTCATTGAGCTAATTGTGCCCTCAGTGGGCTGGGGTTATTCAGAAGCAGTTGATGAGGATTTGGATTCTGTGAGCTTTCTATGGCACTGAATGGTTAGCCCAATTCCTTTTCAAAATGCTTTGCCAGATGTGGAAATCATCTATCGGATCCAAGATGCAGGCCAAATAGTTCGTGACTGCAAACCAAGGGCATGCAAACTGTTGGAAAACTTACTATATAGCTTACTATGCAGAACTGTAATCTGACTGACATGCAAATTGTGTCCTCAGAGGGTTAGCAGTTTACCTCTCTTCAGGTATATGCAACTTGGTAATGCTGTTGAGCACTGTGTAGCTTAAACTGTTTTTGTTTCTAATCTTATTTATGTTCTAAATTAACAACTGTTTCAGCTGTGGAACAATGAAAGAGTGGATGCTGGACATATCTCTAAACTTTCAGACTTGTGGTGCACTAAAGTTGACTGGCATAAGAAGGGAGACTGTCCAGCTGTTTGTTGCAACAGCATGGCTACAGTCATTTGACATTCAACAAGTTCCTATTAATAAATTTGTCTGAGGTCTTATTTGGGTTGCATCCTGAAACAGGTTACAGTTAAAAGGTGATGTAGTTCATTCTGATTAGCGGACATCTCTGAACTATAAGTAAGTCAGCTAGAGAAGAGGAGGTGCATCTGCTGCAGTCTGCACCTCTGTGTGCTTGTGTGGTCTCATGTGGTTGCAGTTTGCCTCTTTCCTCATTGTGTAAAGGCAGGCCAAGGAGCTGTGCACATCACGTGGTAGGTGACGTGCCTTTGTGAATTTTCCGTTTGGTAATGTCCCTCTTCTCATCTCCTAAAACATAAATATTATGGCATTTCTAGATATTTTGGTCTCTATGCACTGGTTGAGGCGCCCAGAGGAGTTTATTTCATTTGCTAGTATGTGTTATCCTGCAGTTGAACATGCAGTGTTGTTCTCAGGGAAAAATATGAAGTGCATCTGTTCTTATTGTGAGCTTTAAGAGTGCCTGAGAAACTTGAAATGGTAATGGATTGTTACAAGAGCTCTTGTTTATACCACCCCTTTTAATCTGCTGCTGCTACGCCATTAGTTTCTGTGTAAAGATTATAGCAACAAGCAACATGATTCCTTTTAAACATCTATAGAACAAGATTTCTGGTAAAAAANTTCAGCTTGCGAGCTTATCTACCAAGCTGGACTCCCGTGTGGCTAACCTTACTGTGCCTTAGTGAAGGCTGAAGGTAGGCTCTTCCAGACTAGCTCAGCACCTCCTCATTTAAATATTTTATCCTCCTCTTCCTCAAGGACTGCAGTTATTAGATAAATATTTTTGTTCTTAGGGCTCTGTTGAATCCAATAATTGTATTCATACAAAGGATGAACAACTTCTTAATATAGTTTTGCAGTAGGCCTTGGTAGATCTGGGTGCAGACTGCTGCCAAACTGAACAGCTGCGCTCGTCTCCTGTTTGCGGGCTACCACAGTTTTTCATGTGACAGTGGTGTGAGCTGGGCCCAGTACCTTCGTTCAACAGAAGACAACTTCCAAGCCTTTCCTACTGCTTCCGACTCTGAACTCTGCGTAAGTCATTCTCTGTTGGGTCCATGGGCTGAAGTGACTGGCTGTAGAGCTACAGAGTAAGTGTAAATCTAGTGTAAATGGGAGAGGTGGGAATGCATGGCTGAGAGTTGGAAGGAAATGTAGGACTTGCTCTTTCAGTGGCAGCTTGCAGTCAAAAGAGGTGAGATATTATGTTTAAAACAAAACGCATACTTAGATTTCTTGAATACTTAATTGTTGCATTGACACTGCTGCTGATGTATTCTGGTCTTGGCTTTGGAACTTGTGCCTTTGAATGAGAGTCTTTAACTCATTGTAAAACCGTACTTACTGTTGATGACTTCTGTTATTTGTACATACTGCAGATACGGGAGATACAGGACACTGCAGTATTAATTCTAAGGTCTAAAAGAAATTGCAGATCTTGGGAAAAGTTTGCACTGTATCTGACAGATTATCTACTAAGAGCTATGCAGATGTATAATAAGAAAAGCTAATGGAATGCTTTGCTTTCCACTTGAGGAGAAAGATGTGATACTCTAGAAAGTTTTCTTTGATTTTTTTCTTCCAATTACACATGTTCTTTCTCTTAAACTGGCGTATTCTGTTTATTGTGGGTATTGTGTTCGTTCAGTAGATAAGGAAGGCTGGTAAGAGCTCTCTGCCTTGTATTTCTAGGATTTGTACAATTCCAAAGAGCCATGAATTTATTTTTTTTAATGCTTGCAAGGTTACCAGTGTGCAAGGCATGAGGCACTATTCCAGGAAACTTCGCTGCCCAATAAAGTGAGGGGTTTAAAGAGAAATTGTCTACAGTGGTCACTCCAAAGCTCGGCTTGCTGTTACGTCTACCTATAATATTTGTGCAACTCTTTCTGCTTTTTACGTTCCAAGTAAATCCTTGAATTTTTGCTTTTGTTTCAGTTGGTTTGTCTTTGTATCAGAGCTTTTAAACTATCTCAGTGGTTTCTTAACCGATAATCTTATATCCCCAAATAAATGATTCAGACTATTTCTTGGGTTTGGTATTTGCAGGGGTAAAGGAGAAGTGACCTGGCAATGTCTTTTCCTGTACAGCGTTTAATCAAAATGAACAAGCATTTCATCTTCTGCCTCCAGAGACAAAACTCTCCAATGCCAGAGATGAGGATCAGTACAGTGAGAAGTGATACCTGAAGATAAGCTTCTTAAATTGATGCCACTGTGCCAAGTGCAATCTTAAAAACAGCGCACATTGATAGCAGTGTTACTCAGCTGAACCACTTAACAGTGATACAGAGTACGCTGCAGTCTATCAGTGATATGGGAGCTGAACTCTGCCTACCCAAGTCAGAGTTTTCTCTGCTATAGGTTCATAATTCAGGAGTCATTTACCACATTTTGGCTGAAGATGGACTGTAATTAAAATGTGACTTCTTTTTTGATTTGGACTGTGTGTGATAAGCTTAACTGGATGCAAAGGGTTGGACCCGAGGGAATGGCATGAAGCTGCGTCAGGGGAGGTTCTTCACCGAGAGGGTGGCTGGGCACTGGAACAGGCTTCCCAGGGCAGTGGTCACAGCACCGAGCCTGCTGGAGTTCAAGAAGCGTTGGGACAACGCTCTCAGACATATGGTCTGATTTTTGGGTGGTCCTGTGTGGAGCCAGGAGTTGGACTTGATTATCTTGAAGGTCCTTTCCAACCTTGTGATTCTGTGGTCCTTGTGGGTCCCTTCCAACTCGGGATATTCTGTGATTCTATTCTGTGATTCTGAAGTTTTTCTTTAAATGTTGGTCTCTAAGGATAAACATAAGAGGCCAGCACGGACTTGAGCTGCTTCTTGTAGTTGTGACAGTAATGTACCAAACTACAACTTTAACACTCTCTACAGGGGAATTGATCCATACTGAAGCTGAATCAGCTATTCTCTTTTCCTACAGAAATTCATAGCTTTGAAACAGTCCTGGCTTCATAAAAGCAATGTAAACTTTTTATTTCTGATAGTGAATGCTTTTACTGCTAATTTATTACTTCTTAACTCATACAAACAGCCTATGTTTGGTAGATATCTGAAGTCGAGAGGTTCTTTGTTGCTGTCAAATCTTTGTTTAAAGAAATAGGCTCCTCAGACTGTATTGCTTGCTTTCTTCTACTGCCATTTGTCATCTTCCAGATCCAAGAAAGTAAAACAAATTTGTTGGTCCTGAATCTGCAGGACATTAGCGTAGGGCTTCTTGTGCTGCTTCCAGCACTTGTTAAACCACATCAAATGCATCACTCAAACCAAGGAGCAGTGTTGTTAGGAATCACAAGGTGTTTTTTATGTTGCTGGCAATGGTAGGACTTGGATGGACTAGAGGACTGCAAACACTGTTGCTTCATGCAAAGCTAAGGACTCTTGCCAATTGCTTGGCAAAAACTAAATTTTTCTGCCAAAATGCAGAGCAATAGCTGATTCCTATATATGCTTCTGTGTCTGCCAGTCCAAAAGCCTTTCCCACATTTCTGCCTGCCTCCGAATGCATGACTTTATACTCATATAATATAATCTGTTTTCACAAAAAGATATGGTCTTCTGTTAGTTTCTTGTTATCTTACAGATCATGCATTTTGGTTGCATGACTAGCAACAGAAAAAAAAATCTTGACTTTATGTTGCAGAGAGCAGGCACAAATGTTGGGGCTGCTTTCTGTTTAGTAAGGCTGGCTGTTATCTTTTGTAAGCCTTGTAACAGGTAAAATCATCTGCTGCCTTCTCTTTTTGCTCGCTCCCAGGCTATGAGTGTCCAAAAGACAGCGATGAGTGATGTCAGGACAGAGTCGAGCCATGGAGAGTTCTAGTGACGTCAGGATAGGGTTAATGTGCAAGTATAGAGTACCGGAGGTGTTCCATTCAAGCAAGTTAAGGGAGGAGAAAACTTTTTAAGCTGCACACCTAAAAATCTCATGGTCAGAATGGTCAGTTGGTTTCGTTTGCATCTATCATGATGTGAATGGGGCTGGATGAAGACATCTTCTGACAATCTTTCAAAAAGCCTATTTAAAGTTATTCCTTTTTCATTGTAGGTTACAGTTGGAAACAAATCTATTGGACTGTTCCAGAATGAAATATATGCAGTGTTGGTACAACTGAACCCCCTTATCAAGCTCTCAGACTAGTTAACATGAGAATGCATGGACTTAGAATTGATGAGAGTACAAAAAAAAAAAGGTAGAAAGAGTCTTCATTGTCCAAAGACTGTATGTGGAGGTTAGCCCATGCTGATGTTTAGTTTTTATATTTTAAATGCTTTTTGCAGGTATTTTCTGGCTTTTAGAATTGACTTAGATAAGATAAGGGAATTGAAGAGTGTTTTTATAAAAGCTTGTATAGTAAATGCATGGGCTTTCTATTATTTCTCCTTTCATTCTCTGGAGGGAAGGTATGCTGTGTGCATTTGTCAGCAAACAAGTGTCTAAGGGAAATGTGTGTGGAAAAGTGATGACCAGACTTATCAGTAGAGTAGGGAGACCAGAGTTTTAGGGTTAGTATTTTTCTTTCTTCTAAGCTAAGTGAAGTGGATTTAGCAGAACTAACTGTGTAGGGACAGGTGCGTCTACAGATGCAGCTCTGTATTAACTCTCCTAGTGGAAAAGGCAGAAGCTGCTGTAGTTGCCTACAAGTGTTGCTGTTCTTGTGAACCAAGTTCTCCTGTGATGTTCCAATTTGTCAGGGAGAGAGAAACTTAAGCAAAACTTAACAGATTTGAAACCTTGAAGAGGAAGAGATTGTTTAAAAACAAAAACAACTCAATTAATGAAAAACTAAAATGGAGATTTCCCTGGTTTGATCCAACTGGTGGTTACATAGCCTATATCTTTTACCTGTTGTAAAAACAATACCTACTTCTGACATAAACAAGATAACCTGTTCCTAGAACCAAGCTGGGGGGTGGAACCATTCCACAGCAAAGTCAAGTGGTGCAAATTCACTTGTCTGAAGCAGATTTGAGATAAATGTCATAAGGGAACCTTCTTGCATGCAAATTAAACTTTTTTTGAACAAGATTTTGTCATTTTGTGTGTTATAACTTTGTCAAGCAGATCCCTTTTTTTTTTGTTCCAGATAGGTGTTGAATTTCAGCTTTTTTATAGTTTATTTTTTCCTCACTTTAAAAATCTTCGTTCTTGGGAGGAGGAAAAAAAAAAAAGAAAAAAAGGAAAAACACCTTATCTGCTTTGGAAAAAGGTGGAGCCTATTAACATCTGTGTGTTGTCAGTGGTAAGAATGTCCCCTACATAAAATTGGTAAGCAAGTTGCTCATGTAATGTATGTGACTAATCCTGCTTTCTGATATATAAGCTTCTGTAAAACGGGAACCTAACTTACCTTTATTGAGGTTATGAGCTATCACGGCCAGCTGTTTGAGTACAGTGAGAATTATACTTTAATACCTGGAGATTATTTTGAAAAATCCTCTCTTCCCACTGCAACCTTAAAAGACTAATACAGTAGGCTTGCATTTTTATTTGTTCTGAGAAATATGTCAAAAACCTATAAATATTTTTTTGAGATTTGTTAGTTTATTGAAAACTTGTAGATCTTTATTTGAATAGTTTTATTTGAAACAAGGTTTCTTTTAATTAAAAACAAAAATACCTTAGGTCTTGAAATTACAAATTCATGAACACAGTAGTAAAACCCTTCAAGGCATGTGTCTAAAGTCTTTTTTTAAAGAATTTTTATCATTCTCTTTCCCCTTTGCCTTGCCTTAAAAACACTATTAGTGAGTTTTCTGTATTATTGAATCTGTGCAAAATATGTAGTGTTGATTAGTGATTTAAAGCAGTTTGTTTTTTAATATAATAATTAGTACTTAATTTTTCTTAGCTATTTCTTTTGTACCATCAAAAAACCCTTTAACCTCCTTCCAAAACTTTTTTTGTGTTTGTTGTTGTTGTTGTTGTTATTGTCCCTTCCTCACCCCCCTAGTAGCCTGACTTTAACAGAAGAATAATGTATTATTGCCTTATTTACTTAGTGGGAAACCTCTGCAGCTTGTTTCTTTTCATACTTGCATTCAACTTTGAACTGCTGGAAGTTGTTTGGGGATGATTGATACAAATGTATTTTTTTTATTACTGAAATATTTGGAGATTATACTATTGATTTAGTTCATGGCATGATTCTTTTATTGGTAAAGGCTTTTCTTTATTGGTAAAGGTGGCTATTTATTAAAAATATTTATGATGTTGATTTAGGTTTTGCTGTTTTAATACTGTAACTCAAAGAAAAATATCTATGCTTATTATGTCATAGGTATGTAAGTCTAACAAATAACTGGACTTCATGGAAGATCTCTGCCAGGAAAGTTCAGGTATCTGTGTGTTAAGTGTTAGTTTGTGGTGTTGATGGCTGAAGGTGCTAGCAGTACCTTATGTATTCAAAATGTAGTTGCTGACATACCAATACACATATGCTAACTCAAAATACATTGAGTGCTGGATGTTGTTAAATTTCATTATACAAAATGTAGTAAGGGTAAAGGAATGTAGCACATGGTTAACGTGGAGAAATGCACAGGAAGAGCTTATTATTAACAGTAAGATCAGCACTGAGTTTTGATGAGTTTTCCAATTTTGTTACCTCAGGTAACAAACAGTTAAGCAGCTAACAAAATGAAGTGAATGAGCCCTGATGGGATGCACCCAGGAGTGCTGAGGGGCCTAGCCCATATTACTGCTAGGCCACTGTTGATTATCTTTGAAATAGTGGCAAATGGGAGGTTCCTGGTGACTGGAAAAAATGCCTGCCTCGAAGAAAGGCAAGAAGGAGGATCCTGAGAACTACAGGCCAGTCAGCCTAACCTCAATCCCTGAGCAGGTAATATAGCAAACAGTCCTGGAAATCATGTCCAAAACATACCAAGGTGATCAGAAGTAGTTAGCATGAATTTATGAAGGATAACAATGCTTGACCAGCCTCATGTAGCCCTTGCTGATGAGATGGCTGGTTCTGTGAGAGAATGGAAAACAGTGGATGCTGTTTTTCTTGACTTTAGCAAGATTTTCAACTGTCCCCATACCGGTCTCCCATCTTCTCATAGGCGAACTGATCTAAAGTTGACAGTGAGGTGTATTGAAAGCTCATTGAACTGCCAGGCTTGCAAGGCTGTGCTTAGCAGCACAAAGTCCAGCTAGAAACCATTCTGCAGTGCTGTGCCCCAGGGGCTCATGCTCTTTAACATCTTCATGAACACCCTGCAGCTATGGCAAGTTTCCAGATGATACAAAAGTGGGAGTAGAGACTCATATACCAGATGCCTGTGCTGTCCTCCAGGAGGATCTGGACAGGCTGGTGGAGGTCAACAGGAACTTCATGCCACTCAACACAAGGAAGTGCCAAGCCCTGTACCTGGAGGGTAGTGACCTCATCTACCTGCACAGGCTGGGGGCCAACCAGCTGGAGAGCAGCTGGTCAGAAAAAGCTTGTGGGGTCTTGGTGAATACCAGGTTGACCATAAGACAGCAAAGTGCCGTTGCAGCAAAGAATGTCAACAGCCTCATTGGCTGCATTAGACTGAGTATTGCAGGTAGATCAAAGTAGGTGATTTTTCCCCTTAACTCCTCACTGGAGAGACACATCTGGGTCTAGTTCAGCCCTCCCCAGTGCGGGAGAGACATGGGCATGCTGGAGTGAGTCCAGCAAAGGCCATGAAGATGACTAAGGGACTGGAAGATCTCTCATATGAGCATATGAGGAGAGGCTGAGTAAGCTGGGACTGTTCAGCCTGGAGAAGAGAAGCCTTGGGGGTAGGGGGGATCTTACTCATTTGTACAGACACCTCATGGAAAGTTATAAAAAAGGTGGAACCAGACTTTTCTCAGTAGTGCCCACTGACAGGATAAGAGGCAATGGGTGTGCACTGGAATACAGCAGATTCCATCTGAATGCAAGACCGCTTACACGGTAAAAATGAGGTTAAAACCACTCTGCAGAGAGATCTTGACAAATTAGAGGGCTAGGCAACCACCAGTTGCATGAAGTTTAACAACAGCAAGTCCCAGAGTCTGCACCTGCGACGGGGCAGGCTGGGGGACGATAGGCTGGAGAACAGCCGCATGGAAAAGGACCTGGGGCTTGTGGTTGATGGCAGGTTGAACATGAATCAACAGTGTGCCCTGGCAGCCAGGAGGGCCAGCCGTACCCTGGGTTGCATCAGGCATGGCATTGCTGGTTGGCTGAGGGAAGGGATTGTCCCGCTCCGCTCTGTGCTGGTGCGGCCTCGCCTCGAGTGCTGTGTGCAGTTTTGGGCACCCCGGTATAACAAGGATGTGAAATATTAGAGAGCATCCAAAAGAGGGCTATGAAGATGGTGAAGGGTCTAGAGGGGGACACACATATAAGGAGCGGCTGAGGTCACCTGGATTGTTCAGCCCAGAGAAGAGGAGACTGAGGCGAGGCCTCCTGGCAGCCTGCAGCTTCCTCATGAGGGGAGCGGAGGGGCAGGCACTGATCTCTTCTCTCTGGTGACAGTGACAGGACCCAAGGGAACGGCATGGAGCTGTGACAGGGGAGGGTCAGGCTGGGTGTTAGGAAAAGGTGCTTCACCAAGAGGGTGGTCGGGCACTGGAACAGGCTGCCCAGGGCAGTGGTCACAGCACCAAGCCTGCTGGAGTTCAAGAAGCGTTTGGACAATACTCTCAGAGATATGGTCTGATTTTTGGGTGGTCCTTTATGGAGCCAGGAGTGGGACTTGATGATCTTTGTGGGTCCCTTTCAACTCAGGATATTCTTTGATTCTATGATGATTGAAACACTAGACTAGGTTGTTCAGAGAGGTTGTAGTGTCTCCATCCTTTTTAATGCTCCAGTCCTGACTGGCCAAGTTCTTGGCAAGCTATTGTGGTTGGGGGTGGTGTGGTGATACTCACACTGACCAGAATTCAACAAGAAACAGGGAACCTAGAGGTCCCTTCCCATCTCACCTCTTCTGTGGTTCTGTCAAGTAGCAGAAGTGGGAATATGCTAGGGGAAGTATTTAATGAATGCTAGTGTTTCTGGAAGCTTTAGTTGTACAGGTTACAAACTGTGCACACATATGTGCGCATGTACAGATGTTGGAACATGACTTCTCAGTTGTCAGCTGTCTTCTACTTTTTTTCTTTTGGCTCTGTTTTATAATTTGGGGGGATTTGTTTGTTTATGGTCCATGAGGAAGAAAACCTTGAAATGTGGTATTTGTTGCATTTCTAGCCAGCTAGGATACTCTAAGAGAGTGCTTGGTTGAACGGATGAGATTCTTCTTATGAAATTTTAGTGTTGCAGAGAAAAAAGTAGATATTTTTTCTCTGTCTCACCTTGTGCCTTTCTTTAGTTCTGGAGTTCCTAGATTTTATAGTTCAGCATTCAGGAGACTTTATTCAGGGTCTTAAAATCTCTTTTTGAAAAGAGTTGTGCGGTAATATAGATTAAATGACCTCTCCATGATACTGCAACAAGTTTGTGACAAAATCAGGGATTCATATATTAAAGTAAATTACTAAAGAACAGATAATGTGTTGGATTCTTTCTGGTATGCTGAAATGTCTGTACTCAGAAAGAGACTGAATGCAAGCTTATGCTCGGTAGTCTGTCCTTACCTAAACTAATACAATCGCTGGAAGCTAAATACTGAACAGGAATATCAGATTTTTTGTCAGCCTAGTAGTGCCAGTCAGATTCTCTGTATGTTAGGCCTCAAAAAGAGGCAGATGAACCAGTTAGATGTTTGGTGCCTGAGACAGTAACATAAAGTACCATGCAACTCTGACTTGCATTGGTAAACTAGCTGTGCAGCTATCTTGCAACAAAGGAAAAGATTTGGGTCTATTCTGTCTCCATCCCTCCTCCCCCAATATTACTGTGTTTGAAAAGCAGCCCATGGCAGGTAAAAGGTCTTATTCTTCATTCATCAGTTACCATCACTGAAGCGTGGGAGGGCTAACTATGTCACAAGGCTTTCAATGGTGAGAAAAATCCAGTTTTGTTAGTAACAATTTTTTCATAGCTCAAAGTTAAAACGTCAGTTCCTTAGCCAGAGCTTTCCTGGAACAACAAACACAGGACTGACAGTGGATAGCCAAGGATATTATAAGCTTTTTGGTTTGGTTAAGGCAACTTGGTCAGAAGACTGTTTGACCACTTAAGTTAGCCAGGCCAAAGAAACCAATAGCTGATCACTTCGCTCTCTACATTTTAGAGGCCCATACAAGCAAAGGTATGGGTGGAAATCCATGCTTGTGCTATAAGTAGGATGTATGATTGTAGAGGCATCTGGCCTTGCTGAATTCTAGTTAGCTTGAGTACTAAATGCTGTGAAGCCACATGTTGTCTGCAAAGTTGATATACTGTTTCTGTTCCACGCAGGATGTGGTTTTAAAAGAATGTATAAGTTCTCTTTTCATTGTTCACTCTTAAAACTTAGATTGGAAACTTCAGTTTTGTACTTTGTGTACAAAAGAGATAGTGTAAGATTAAAACGAAAACTCATCTTCTAGAGTTATGATAGATTGGGCAGAGATCCACTAGCCCTGTTCCTTCAGAAATTTTACATGTTGATCTCTATTTTTCTGAACTATGATGCTATTTAAATTATAACCTCAAGGTGGAGTTTTGCTGATATTACTCGAGTCCAATAAATGTTTGTGCTGCTAGTGTTAGGTAGCAGCTGTTCATCAGTAATAATTACTTCAGTATTACATTGTTCCTGCTTCTGTTGCTAACAGCCTTTACTTTACTAACTTTATTTGATTACCACTTATTTCTACTAAAAAGTAGAAAGTACAGTGGTTACTATTGACATTCATGTATCTTTCTTTGAAGAGAAGCACTATGAACTTCATTGTGTCCTAAATATTTTTGAAGAAACATATCATTATACCTTAGACTGAAGTTTAAACAGGCAAGCATCAATTACCTGTTTTAGCAACTGAGCAGGACATACAGGATTATCACCACAAGTCCAGATTGCTCAGTTCTGTGGTTTCACCTGAAGAAGTGGTATGGCTCTGCTTCTATGTCAAAATCAGTGTGAAGAAACATGAGCAACGAATAGCAAAAAATATGGTACACACGGGCACTGAGTAGGCATAGTCAGCATTTCAGCACTGTTGTTTTCTGACAAGTTCACACCTACTTATCTTCTGGTTAAAGCACTGTAAAAGTTGTTTAGTTTTTTCCTTGTTTGCTGTCAGAAGAGGTACTGTCAGAATTTCTTAGGAAGAAGAATGTACCTGATGTAAATGCTTTCTTTTGCTACTTGTCCAGTTTCTTGGTTTGAGCTGTATTCTGAGCTACCTGATAAGAAGATAAGGTGTTACTTGAAGATATTTTGCTCAGCTAATGTCAGTTTTGTGTCCAGTAAAATTGAATGCCATGTTCACAAAAAATACACTTATTTGTAAATGATCATTTTTCTAGTCATCCATTACTTTGGAATCAAGTGCCTTACATACAAAAAGATGGAAGTAGACCAATTCACTGTTTAGTGAATAATTTAAAGAATTTGGGCTCAGGCTGAAAATAGTTGAAGATGGCTCCAGGGACAAGAAAGAATTGAGATACTCATCTCTAGTTCAGTTGTACAAAGCTGATTCAGGTAAGTTGTGATTGGAAAATTTAATAATGATTTGAAAATACTCATTCCACTTGACTCTTAGATGGTGATTAAACCCAGGGAGCAGGAAGTTCACCATGGCAGTTGACATCTGATTTCAGCCCTGTGTTGTTCCTATCCTGTATTTGATGCTGACATTCTCTTTCTAAGGAACAGAAGTATTTCCTGTCTGAAAAGGAGTTTTCCAACCAAAACCTAATTTGAGAAAACAAATCCACCCTCTTTTCTTGCGTTCATAATCCTAGTTTTTCTCTTCCTGCCTGTCGTGTCTAGGTGATTAACTGTATATGAAAAGCTGCCCTTGAGATTTGCAGAGATCTGAAATATTAATCCCTGAAGAAGGTAGATGATGCTGAATGTTGACAGTCCCTTTATTAAAGAAAGATCAAAGAACTGAGGAAATGAACATAGAGTTGTATAGAAACCTAAATTTGTGCTTGTTAGGTACAATTCTGTACATTTGGGAGTGACGATGAATCAGTGCCCAATTTTTTATTTTGTTTTTCTGTGTTAGGTAACAGGAGCCAGGTTATGTAGCAGGGCTGCAAAAAATTAGGGTTTGTCTGTCTGAGAGCCTTTTGTCTCCTGTTGCTTCTCACCAGGCGCAGTCAGTTTCTTGCAGAAAATAACTGAATAGAGGAGAATGGAAAGGGTCACTTTGCCATCTCAATTCAGCTTTTCTGACTCTGACTGTTAGGCGATCAGCCTATATCAGGGTGTTCAGAGCTTTTGGCCCAAAAGAGGTGGTGGGGGAAGAGTGCAAGTGAGTTCTAAGGGAGTGCCTCAATGCCATGTATACAAACCTAGAAACTATGAATAGATCTCTATATCTGTGCTAGACTATCAAAAGGTAAAATCATGCCTTACCCATTTGGTGTGAGAAATATTTTAATCTGTGCTGGAATTCTTGTTTTATATTCTGAGAATGTGATTAGACTTACTCAGGACAGACTATGAAAACCCAAAAACAAATGATCTAGCAATTGGATGAATACAGTATTGGAAATTTTGATTTATTGTATAAGGAAAAATTGTCAAATGATTCTTCACATACAAAGAAAGTGAACTTTGTTCTCAGAGTTTTTGAGTAAAATGCTGCATATGTGGCAAGTTTTAGAGAAGAGTTGTCTGGTGAAAATTATTGCGCTGTTTATCATTTGGATTGTTTTTCGTAGAGAACTGGGAGCTACAGCACTTTGGTAATGAAACTTCCAAATAATCTGGTTGTTTTTTGATGATAATGCTGTACAGTGAAATACAATTTTGATGTTGGTTTCTTTCAGATTGATAGGATTTTTAAGCTCAGTAATAATTAGGTTGTTGAAACTTACCATTTTATGAAAGAACTACAAATATTTTTCACTTGTCCATGAGCGATGATTTGCAGGTCTGCTTTGTTTTTTTAAATTCTCCTCGTTTCATCCTTCCTTTTGATGTGACTATCATTCACAGCTTTTCCCATAGATATTATTAAAAATAAAAAAGTCCATTTCTGTTAATGTTTTTTCTGTTGCAAATTGGCAAGACATACATACTTAGAGAAAGCATACAGACGTGATGAAACTTGGCTTTGATTCAAGCAAATGTGCTTATCAAGGTGCTGATATTTTTGCTATCTTTTTCTTTATAGTGACCTTTGAAATACGAGTAGTGCTCATTACTTGGCTTTCCATGTTAACATGGGTACAAAAACTACTTATCCTGCTTTAAATTAAAGCAGGATATTTTAGTTTAAAATATGTACAAGAGTAAAAGAAGCTACAAAGAGATTGTCTTTCCCTTTCCCCTTTAATGTTTCTTTTCTTCATCGCTGATGATAATCTAGCTGGTGAGATGGTCTTCAAACTGTATTGAGGAAGCTGAATCCCACACCCATTAAGATCAAAAGTCACTTCCACAGTCATCTGTGGAGCCAGAGCTTAGCCTTTTAAAATGGCAAATCTTTATGCTGGAGAGAAAACTGCCTAGTGGAAAAGGCATTGAAGAACATGTAGGCATACCAACTGTAAAACTTAAAAATAACTTGTTCTTTGTGGTAGAGCTGGTTTTGAAAAGATATGAGAATACCCTTTGAAAGGACATCCTTTGAATTGATAGCTTGAATATATAGAAAAACCCTAGAGACTTAAGGATATTCTGTTGTGTTACCATCCACTATCTGGGAAATTGCTACAAGGAATGTGACAGGTGTGTACAATGTTTACATACTTGTGTTTAAATTTATTAATTAAGAAAAATGGTGGTTCTTTCCAAACATCTGTGTTACAGTGTAGTCTATGTATTAGGGAAAATAACTGAAACTCATTTTCACGTCAGGAAGCTGTTCTCGATTTAACTTGTCTTCAGACAGTGCTGTTAACCAAGGCAGACAAATGAGAAGTATGGGCAACTTCAGTCGTGAAGTTGTGGCTTCATTTGGTAGTTAAGCGTAGAGCAGCTTAATTTGGGTGTGGATAGGAGATGACACACAAGAGGCCTGCCAAGCAGCATCTTCCCTCTTTATGACTGTTTTTATGCACCGCAGATGTATTTTAGAGTATGCTGCTAGTACTTGTAGTGGAGTGGCTCTTTGGTTTCTTCAGATGCCTCTCAATGTCTGTGGTGAGGGAAGGTGTATAAGTGTAGTGGGGCTTCTTAGTCTTACCTGTTTCACAGGGAGACCATATTTGTCAGGGCATTTAGAGGATTCTTGTGAGTCAGTACAGTGTTTTCATAACTGTTAACTTTTTGGATGCTTTTACTCAACTTTTTTTTGTTGAGGAAAGTAGGAATTTGGTGTGTGCAAAGTTTAGAAGGCTAGAAAAGTAGAACAGCAGAAGTTAGGGACAGAAATGGGAGGTTGAAGAGAACTGGCACTGAAGAATAACTTCTAGGAGACAGGAGTGCTAAAAAAGGAGAAAACAGGTTGTGGTGATAAATAATCTGTGGTTTTATTTTACCATAGATAGTTTCCCAGTGCTACTTTTTTTGTCTTAACTGCTGTGTTGCAATTTTGATAGTTAATCTTTGGAGACACATGGTTTATACCTTTTGAAGTCAGTACAGTATTAGTGTAAGTTTAGTAGATGGAGTTGGCAGTGGTGTTTTACAGATGTGTCCTCTTGCAAGAAACAAAATTTCTGAAAAATTCAGTTGTTCAGGCTAATGTTTGCATGCTTTGTGTCAATTTCAGGCTATTTTTTTCCCAGGGGAAGAATTCCCCAGAAGTAATTCTGCTGGATTTTTCTGAGGAGAGAGAAGAAGTGTTGAAAACAGTCTACCTGAGTTACAGTGGCTCTACTGCTGTCTGGGAGGTGTACGTTTTTCCATGCCGTTGAAGCACATGCACAAAATCTGGTAGAAGTCATTTTGATTCTGGGGTTCTTTGTCTTTTGCTATTCCAAATTCAGAGACTGTCCCACTCTTCCCCTTGTGAATCTTCCCCATTTAATCATAAAATAATTTTTTCATACATGCATCTGGTTGTACTTTTTCTTATCTTTTTTGCTTTACTGTCATGCTTTTATGGCTGGATGGAAGATGTAATACAACTCTCTTCCATATGTGAAGAGGCAGAAGAGCTTTTAATTATTTCATGGTTTTAGCAGTAGGCCCTATCTGCCATGATGATAAGGAGAAAGTTGTAATTTTATCACATTTTAACTTCTCTGAGTAAAGTCTTCCATGTGGGCGTATAGCATATTCAATGAGTTATGTAAATCTGAAATTTTGTCCATTTTATACAAAAAGCATGCTAGTACAAAAGGTTGTACCACTCAAAATGTTGTACCACTCAAAATAGTTGAAGTTTTTTCTTCAAATAAAAAGGTGGGAAACTTTGCTATTTCTAAAATGTCTGAAATGGTGATCCCTTTTCTGCTGTTCTTTTTGAGGTAACTTGCTGACTTGTAACTTGCTTTTAGGTTATGTTAGCAGTATGACCTGCAAAATCAAACTTTATCCTGTCTTTTCTATTTTGTGAAGAACATTCTGTAATACCATCACTGTGGTATGAATGCTGTAGCCATCTTTTTAATTATGTAATGACTGTCAAGCACAACAATCTGTAATGCTGCTGGCAATTATTCTTTCCCTCTGCAGACTAGAGGTGTAGACAGGTTTCTAGTCAGAGGGGAGGCAAAGCCTCCAGCAGACTTTCTCCCCTAGCAGAAGCTCAGAGACGATGGGAATTATTCATGACTTATGACATCAATCGAGAGTAAACCTTATTCATGTGTGAGTTTATTAACATGAGTGTTGCATGCAGACTTACCTTGTGGTCTGTATGGATCTTCCTCTGAGCTTCCAGAGGTGTTAAAAACACGGCAGCAATATTTTAGTATGTTGCCCTCCTGGATTGCATTTATTAAATGGTAAAGTAGTACGGAATTTTACTGATAGAGAACCAGAGGTGCAGGTTAAGCTGCTGTGTGATCAGCAAGTTATTGGTGTGAAGGTTTGAAGAAATGTTGTTCTTGGCAGTGCCTGTTTTCACTTCGTCAGGCTCCATGGAACCATATTAGAGGTAAGGCATATAAGTGCTCAGAGGTAGTTGAAATACATCTGCTGCAACGAGCCTTACTAGTTGATCACAGATTAAGGAATAGAGGAACTAAATCCCAAGGAAACATGATCATTAGCAAATGGGATTGGATCAGAGCCTGTTAATGAGACAATGGATTTGCACTCTGAAATCCCAGCCGTGCTTACACTTTCTGGTGTATGTAGTAACACAGAATAAGCTCATAAATGGTGGACAGCTGTTTAGAGATGAGACTAAGGTATTCCCACTCATTCCTGAAACATGCCAACTTGTTGTCAGTGGTTTTCAGTACTGTAGCTGTAGATAAGCTGTAGTAAGTTCTGCCATGCGCAACCATTGTATGTCCTTGTAAATATGTAAATTTAATTGAGCTGTCAGATTAAATGTGGGGCATTTCAGAAAAATGTCAGTTTCCACAAAGTCATTCACAAGACTGTTCGTATTATCATCTTCCTAGTACCTAACCAAGCAGTTTCAGCCTTTGTCGTGTTTCCTTTCTCCATCCTTGTGTCTGGAGTTAATTGCATGTGGGCTGCTTTGTGTTTAAGTTTACTCTGCTGTCACAGCCCTTCTTCTCATAGCAAGGAAGACCTTGCTCTAATGCTTGTGCCGTCGTTAGTTCTACAACAGAATGCTGCTGTTCTGACTTACGCGGGAGTGCATGCACAATGTGTGCTGTCCTTTAAAGAAGGAGGACTCCTTTGGCATGCTTGCAGCTTCACCCAGCCTCTCATCAAGCCTTCTGTGGTCAGTACGTTAAGCATGTTAAATACAGCTTAATCTGCTGGCAGGTGATTCTTGTTGGCTGTTGCTTGCTCGTGGGAGGAACGAAGAGAGGGGAGGCATAGCAGGGTCTTGCAGTATATCTTTCCTGTCCCATTCCTGATCTTCATGGTTCTGAAAGTTACTGGCTGTGGTGTTCTGGAGAGAACGTCTTAGTGGGGTTCTCTTTAAGATCAAGAATATTTTTTTGACTTGTGTTCTTATTTGAACACAGTATGGGATAGTTAAAGCAATGGCAGCTATTTCATTTTTAGCTAAGGTTCTGTGGAGTTCAGCCATGGTAACACTTTGCTCTTGAATTTTGTCTGTGGAACTCAAAGCATTTCACAAAGAAATGTATCCCTATTTACAGATATGGAGAGCCTGAGACATAATGGCAAACCTTCCCTTGAGGCTCCTGGCTGAACCTTAAAGAGAGTACAGCTCTGCCATGTGCTCAGTCCAGGGCCTCCCACCGGACATGCGATGGAAAGTCTATGGCCCATTCTCCACTGCAGTTACGTGTTCCTGTAGAATAATAAATCCAGTGTTTGTGTGTTCAAATTGTTCAAGGGGAGGGGTTGAACTGTTACAAAAGCAAGGAAGAAATTTTGTAATAATAAGAATTGCAAATGTTGTACTAGTTCCCTAGAGAGAATCACATGCTTCAATTTTGTGAGCAAAACAGAGCCGCCCAGAGCCCTTCCTGGAGAACCTGTAGCCCATCCCTTCTATTCCTTTTCCCCACTTTTCAGCTATGCCCTTTTGACTACCCAGTTGCTGTGAGGCTGTTGTGGTCACGTTTGAAAGGCCCTGCTGGCTGCCCAGCCCCGGTATACAGCAGGGCTTCTCTGTGGCAAGAGTGTCTGTGTGTTTGTGCATCTATGTGAAGGAGGAAATTCTCAACTAACACATGACCCATTTCGCTCCTTATAATCTCCTGACTGAAAACTTCCTCCTACTGTTACTGTACCCTTTCTGTCCTGTAAGTGTTCATTTTCCAAGAGAAAATTATCATTTAACTTTTTTTTAACAATCGCATACTCATTCAAGATACAGTACATTACTCTTGGGGCATGAGCAGCCTTAGTCAGCTGCTGTGCCAGCTGAGCTCAGCACCTTGTTGTGCTCGCACAGCAAGACTGTGCATGTTCCACCTCACTTTCACCATGGGCAAAGAGGGTGTGGGCGTTCCCTAATGGTGCCTCAGCTGACTTAAGTGGTACCTCAGTCATGTTTCCAGCCCCTCAGGTGACATTGCTTTCTTTTCTTCTCCTTCCTTATCATTTTTTTCCATTCCCAACAGCTTCCTTGACAGTCAGACTTAAGCAAAATTTTCTGTCTTCTCAGGACATTGAAGGCTACAGTGCTTCAGTGTAGGTCAGGTTCAGTGACCACACACAGTATTTCCCTCAGTGCTGCCAGTCCCATAAAAAACTGGGTAATATGTCCTTTAGTTTGGCTGTGCTATAGACTAACTGACGTGAATTTACAGCGCAGGCTTACCTTGGTCTGTAGTGCCTTTCTTAGTCCCAAACGGGCAGGAGGTACAGAGGTCACTTGCCCAGCTGAGGTTAATAAAGGGATGCTTGTATTCTCACTCCTATGTGCAAACAAATCTGTAAACAGCTTCAAGGAGCTGGCTTCATTTTATGACCACCTTTCACACAGTGCAAAGAATAGTAGGCAGGGCATTTTTTGAAGAGCTTTGAATTATTCTTTGAACAATGAGTACTTATCAACCTTAACTATGCCAGATCTGGCACTTAATAGTGGTCAGGTAATTCCAAGCTGCTGCAGGAAGTTAATCCTCCAATGTATGTTTCTCCCCTATTTTATGGGAGCATAGCAAGTTGCTAATGACCAACAGTTAGTGTCTTCTCAGAATGCCTTCTTTTAGCATAACCCCATTGAAGTTGTTGTTCTATAATTAATCTGAATCATGCAAAAAGTATTTGTGACCTGACTACTAAATACCTAGGGTGTAATCGTAGACTCCCTGTGCAAGGAATCTCTTGATTTCAGTGGAATGTATTACAACTGCAGAACTAACTTCATAACTACTGACCATTGGGCAGTTAGGTTTATTTTTTGGGACCCCTAAAATGCAAGCTCTAAATGCAAACTTTTCGTCCCCTGCTAGATATTCCCTTCCTGGACTTTCCTAAACGGAAACCTACACCACATTGCTTGTCTTTAGAAGAGACATTCATTAACTTCATATACTGTGAGCAGTCTTTGCCATTTCAGCATTGTTACACACGGTTCAGCCTCTCCTCTTCAACAGTTTAAAATCACAGCCACTGGTTTTATTACCCTGTGGCAACATGTAACTGAAGCTCCACGGAAATGGAGTGAGATGAGATGGCATGTTTTCTTTATAGAAGGGAAAGATGGAAGCTCAACTCACCAATGTGACTGAAGATGTGCCTGTTGTAAGAATTTTTTGGTGGTCATGTTCTGGACGCCAGAGGGCTGTTAAATGCACGAAGTAAGGTGTGCCAACATTTATTGCTCCCATTCTCTTGTTTCTTGCAACTGCCAAAATTTGTCTTAAATCACTGCAGCTAAAATATTTCTGGGGTTGTGACAGCTTCTTAAGATGGAGTACCTTTGAGGACACTAGAGTTGAAGTAAAGTTGGCAAAGTAAAGCAAAGAAGATTAAAAATAGAATCACTTGTAATTAATACATTGAACATAAAAAAAAAAAGCTTTGCTTCTGTCATTCATTTCATTTTGTATATGACATGTATGCCAGGACTGTCTATCCTGTTCATGAGCAGTACCAAAAATTAGTATGTTTTTCAGGTCATGCTTCTGTATTTTGCTTAGAGTTTACTGTTTGATTGCTTTTCCTTTGTTTCTTTGGCATTCTAACCTTGGCAAAAGCTTAGCTGCTCAGAACCAATCATTTTTGGTTTTATCAGGTTTTTTTTTCAGCTTTTTGATGGCAGTCCCTCCAGTGCAGAGGTTTTGTTTGAGATGCTCTGTAATTTTTTTTTGCTATGAAGGCATCTCTTTAAAATCGTTACCTGGCTCACTGATGCGTTGGCCAATGCAAGGCTTTCCAGTAAACCCAATCGACTTGAGCATTTCTGTAGGTCTTGTTTCAACAGAGATCTTTAGGACAGCGATGAGTGATATAGTTAGTTAGAGCTTGCAGGCTGGCCATACACCAACCACCAGAGGCTCTCTGACATGACAGAGAACAGGGGTCTGCTGTGCAGTGCTGGCCAACAAGGTGTTCAAAGTCTATCTGAAAGCCACACTGTACAGGAAATTAAATCACTGGGCAGGGAAGTGGGACTGTACTGATTGCGGTCATTAATGCCCCTCTAATGAGGAGCCTACAAGGAGTGTTACTTGGCAACTGTGATGTCCCTCGTGTGGTGCCAAGTAAATAACGCAAATGTGAAATTTCAAACAGTAGTACTTGG
The DNA here is from genome assembly GCA_013399475.1 of Chauna torquata. Lineage (NCBI taxonomy): Eukaryota > Metazoa > Chordata > Aves > Anseriformes > Anhimidae > Chauna > Chauna torquata. Next base: position 64,306 of record VXAL01007997.1, read on the forward strand.
ACATAAGCAGAGGAGATCAAAGGTTTCTTACGATGCAAAGATTAATTGCAGTGTCCTGGAGAACGTGGAGTGGTTGAGCTATTCCTGTGTGAAAATGTGTTGAGCAATGTTGCCTTTAGTAGAAACATGGAGAATTTGGTGTTGATTAAATAATTCAGATTGAGAACTGAGTTCCAGTGACAAGTTTTGATGGGTGAGGTAACTGTGTATTGACTCTGCTTCACTTCCCCCGGTGCTACTGTACCACTCCCTGGGTGTTGCTCTGGGAGCAGTATATAGTTCATTACCAGTCTCTGTTCAGTTCCAAACAGTACGATGTTATACATGCCAAATTTTGGATTGGTTTGTGTGTGTGGATTTTTTTGTTTGTTTGTTTTGCTACAGTCCCTTTAGTACTTACTCGTGTCTGTAGTCTCAAGCGATTATTAAATGACTGTGGTAGGGAAAATAATTTTTTCCAGTAGACATGGAAGTCAAGCACGATAATTTGAGCAAGTAAATAGTGCTGATTCTGTCCTTGCAACACGTCCCGCCCATAAGTTTTGAGCTAAATCATTTTAATCATGACCATCTTTAGTTGTCAAAACAAATGTCTATAAGCATTGAACTCTGAGACTAGCAAAGATAACTGGAGTAGTCCCCACTTGGCCTTAAACTGTTTACAAACCAATCACAAATGCTAGTTAAACTCTTTTCTTTCTCTCTTTTTGCATGCAAGTAAAATCTCTCTATATTCAGAACAAAAGCTTCATGATTGTTTTACCTAATTCACATTTCTGCATGTTACTTTGCTGATATGTTGGGGCCTTTTAATATCTGAATATAACAGGGATGTTGCAAAAGATGGAGATACTAGGCAGAAGAACTGCTAACAACAGCATTAAATATTGCCATCCCTAAGGTAGTGCAGTGTTTAATTATGTCATGCTCAACGAAGAAGGTCGAAGCTGATAGTTGTGGAAATGTGTGTTTAAGGAACCACATTTGGTGCCAGAACAACCCATGGGTACTCTTTAAGCAGCAGGGTGTTTGGGGAGGAATAGTGCATCTCACCGCTGCTCTGGTGGGACCTGTTTTCTTTCCCAAACCAACCTTCTCTGCCCAAGCAGGCAGCTGGGCTGGGGGATTGCCAACAGGAGTGTCACCTGATGTAAGGTGGAGTAGAGTGGTAAGCATCTCCTCTTCATCACAGGCTTTCCTGTTATTAAACAGAGTGGCTTCTTGTTTTGTAGTCTGCTTGCAAGGAGGCGTTTTTTGTACCTAAACTACTCACTTGCTTTTAAAATCCACTTATTCAACTCTGAGTGTGCATGTATCCCATCGTGAATTGACTTGCCCATGAGCTTGCACTATAGATTAAAACAGTCTAAGAAATTTGGTGTGGGGATCATGGCAGGGAGGGGATGAGCATTGTTTTTATTTGCCCTTTGTTTAGCCAGTGGAAGGCTAGCTGAGATAGTTACTATCCTGTTATGCCAAACTCTTTGGTGTAGAAGTGAAGGTGTCTTGAAATTTACATTAGAGGTGGCTGAAACTTTGAGAAAGTCGTCTCTTTAAAAGACAAAACAAAAATAAAAGCTACTCTTTAAAAGCTGTGGATTTTTGGATTAGGGAATTTCTTGTTCCACCTCTTAAGTTTCTGAAAGAACTGAGTGTAATTAAATTTAAAGTTGATGTTTGGTGTTTTTAAAAACAAGTTTTTTTAACACCCTCCCACCCACNTTTTTCGGGCCTTATTGTCCCAAAGACAGAAAGATTTTCAAGGGACAGAAGGAATAGACTGGCCGAGGTTTAGGTGGGAAAACAATGGCACATGAAGACATCAGAATGCACTTAAGAAATGGTTTCTAAACTGATGCTTCTGAACTAATGCTTTCTCGTGTTCAGAAAGTTCAGTTCCAAATATTGCCTCTTTGCAAAAGTACTGTAACAATGAGTGGTGCTGTGCAAGGTGTCCGTGGTGTTGAGCTCACTTGAGATGTGCATGCCTGGCTCTCCATGCTTGGAGAGGCGAGCTGTGGTGTTGAACACTCGCAAGAAGAAGGTCTAGTGTTAGCAACTCCCAGTGCATATGTTCTGTGGATGCAGGCATCCCTTGGCCTACAGGTTGGGCGAGGACACAGCATCATCATTGGCATTCCCAGTGATAGCCAATGATAGCTGCTTTTTTTCTTTCCTCGGAGCTTTGTGTATAGGATCTCTTGATTATTCTACAGCCTGACAAGCAGGCTGTTCAGTGCTGCACTATCCATACTGTTGAAAAACCCTTCTCCATTTGTATGCGTGTGATTTAAAATGAGGTACTATGGCTGTGTAATATAGAATATAATCTTCCTTGTAGAGTTGAGTAATTCTCTTCTCCTTTTGCGTGGTCTAAGTTGAGACTTAAATGATCTTTTCAGTCAGCTATCATGGGAGAGTGTGAAATTCTGTCTTTATCTTCTTTTCAGTCTTTGCAAGTATCAGAAGCTTTCTGTTATGCCTTGAATTTAAAAATTCCTCCAGGTAAAAATTCTGCTATTCTGTCTTAAAGAGCAAAGCTTTCAGAGGAAACCCACATGCAGCTTTAAATCAAAGTATGTATTGTTTGGGAGAACTGGGATAGGCAGTTGATGTTTCCTGTTAAAATTTTAAGATGTGCTGTTGACCTCTGGAAACTTGGCAGTTATTTCCTTATCATTATTTTTTGGGTGTCTGCAATTTGCTTTGTCTTTAGTCAGATACTGTGCAGAGTTTGTGAAGACAGATTTCTCCAGAGGAGAGGTTATCAGCTCCAGAGAAGAAGTGAGATGCAGGAACAGATTTGCACTATTAAAAATGTAGTAATGTTCTGTAAGAGTAGTTTAATGTTAAATTCAACTTTGTTCAGCCATGTAAATACAGAATATAAGACCAAGCAAAAAAGGATTTGAATTAATAATTGATTTTTTTTCCTGGAATTGAAAGATACTTTCCTTTCCTTCTATTTCTGAAGTGGTAATACTGGCAGAGGGATTGTCAGTGGAAATTTGTTTTAGCGCCTGATATAAAACAGTGGATAGTTACCACTACCTTTAACAGCCTGTTTTATACTTGTTCTGTTTAAAATCTTTTGAAAGTGAAATGTCTGACATTTCTCATACATATATGCTGTTCTGTATTTCTTTCTTTCCTTTTTTTTTTTTTTTGCAGTGCAGTTCCTTCAAAGTTAGCTTGTATAAGAATTCAGTGTATGGTAGCATATACTGAACACTCAGTTTGGTTAGTTTAATGAAAAATTGAATAGCAGTATGGGTTTTGGTCATGTTCTCAGAAGTTACCTGAGGTTTGTTGTAGAGGGAGTACTGTTGCGTTAAGCAGCATCTGTATCGCCCATGTCTATGTGACACAAGAAAACGTGCTAAAAAGAAAAGGTTGCTTTGTTGAGTACAGACAATTGTAATAATTTATACAGGAATTCTCAGCTAATTCTGTGAAATTTGTCTGTAAGTGGAATTCCATGAAGTTGAAATAAAGATTTTTCGTTAAAATTTTAACATTATTTTTAAGATAACATTTAAACTGAACATTTTTTTTCAGTATCATTGCTGATCCGATCAAAGGAAGAAAGCTGTGTTCTTTGCTGGAGGAAGATAGGGGTATGCGATCTTCTCTCCCTCTCGCTCCCCCCTCTCGATGCGTCACCACTAGGAGTATTGTGACATCAGAGTTAGGTCACCTGCCCATCACAGAGCTCACGCGAACACTTCCATAAACCGTGTTGCTTCTGTGTTTTAACCAACATCCTGAGTGTGGAAAGATATGGCAGTACCTGTAAATCACACCCCTGATGATGGAATTCTGCCCATACTCTTAACTATACTTTTCGTGTGTGGTCTCTTTACTTCTGAAGGTACTTTGTGGTGGGTGTTTCTCTTCTTCTCCATAGTTCTTCCACTGAGAAACCTCCTCAGTTCTGATGATTAACCTTTAAAAGGCAAGAAAACCCCCAAAGCAATCAAACATTGCTTTCAAATCAAACAAAGAACGTTAGGGAAGAAAACAGACACTCTTCAGACTTTTGATCTTCAAGACTTTCGGGAATTTGAATTCAAGGAAACCATAGAACAGACCTTGCTAGTGACTCCCCTTGTAAAAGAAGGTTAGTATTTTTGTTTAAAAGAAACACTTTCTGAGTGATTCCTTTAACTCAAACCTTGCAAAAAAATGTGGGAAGGGCTGGTGTCATGGGAAATACCAGCTTTGCTAAAGCCTTAACACATTAATGTAGTACTAATGCTTTGGTCTTGTAATTGCTCATTTTCTGATGTCTTTGGGTTGTGGAGTTTTGAGAGAATGGATATATCAGATGCCAGAATGACGTAAATGTCTGGAGACTGAGTTACTCCATGTCATTTTGATGTTCTTTCTCTCCCAGTCCCCCTTCACCCCGTGTGTAATGAGGCTGCTTGGAATTAGTAGACCAACTAACAGAGCTGGGGGAGCAAATGAGTGAGCTTCACGAATACTCTATTTTTTTGATGTGAATTATGAGGAAAGGTTGTGTACTATACTTAAAGTATATTGACTTATTATAAGTGTTTGAGGTGCTTGGACCACCATGGCTACAACTCATTGCATGTCTGCAGCACATTTGTGTAAATGAATGTTCAGATCACACGGGTGTTTCTTACAAACAAAAACATGCTACACAAAAAGAGGAGAAATTATTTTGAGACATGGAAGTACAAATTGTGTTGTAATGTGGGAGATGACATCAGAATTAATCCATATCTTTACATCTACCTTTATAATTGCTATTAGTTGCAACAGTGGTTAGGAAAGTGGCATCCTTGTTAAACTTCTCTGATGGTTTTATATAGTTTCTTAGTTGTAACGTGCAAAGGTATTTTAGAGATGCTAAACAGTATAATCTAAAAATATAAAGCATGGTAGCACAACAGGTCTATATTAGCATGGAGATGCAAGGCCTTAAGTGGTAACTTTTTTGCACCTAGGTAGTATGTATACACAGGGTTTGGAAGGTTCTTCTTTCCCGCTGTGTCTTTTGCTTGATTGACAAATCAGTTTTTTGTTAGCCAGATCAGACAGGCACTTACTAGATTAATTACTAGATGGAAAATGTAAAATAAAAAGCTGCTGGGACTTCTCTACTTAAATACTGAATTAGAGCAGATTTGCTTCATCTGCTTAGCTCTTCAAAGACCTCCTAGGCAGTAGTCTTCCTACAGATTTTAAAAATATCATGAGAAATAAGTTTCATCTCTCAGCAAGAGCAAAATAGGTAGGAAATGTAGAGTAGAGCAATTGTAAATGAAATTAGTTAAACTTTGGTGAATTGAAATGAAATTAAAATCTGTAGAAATCAAGGTGGATGTCAGGCAGAGCAGACTCTTTGAGACAATAAATCCTAGCACATCTCTGCTGGCCTACTCCAGGAAAGTAAACAAGAGGGGAGGGGAGTAATGAAAATTCAGTAAAACTGAATTTTAGCTTTAGCTTAAAAGATGATGATTTATACTTGGACGTAGGGGACTTGACATAGCAGGCGGACATTCCTACCATCTTTTATAGATGTTTATAAGAGAGATGTCTCTGCTAGTTTGTGTAACAGCAGCAGAAAATAGAGGCTTTCTCTCCTTCCCAAAGTTGAGTATTTCTTGTAATTTTTTTTCTCCTCTGTTTCTAAATATAGCTTCTGTACTCTCTTCCTGTTCCTTTGTGTGGGCAGTGTGGAGAACAAATCCTCTTTGAGAAAGGTGCTATGAAACTGCTATGAAAAGAAAAACTGAGGAAGCATTTTGAGAAACTGAAAAGCAAAGTCTTCCTTAAATAGGTTATGGTAGGAACAGGGACAGTAGTAGAAATAAAGTTCATGGAGGTCACGAGGTAATCTGAAGTCAACGGAAAGAACTATCACGGTAAAGCATCATTTTTTTTTTTTGTCATCAGTATCACTTTTCCATATTTTCTGGAAAAGGCAGAGTTTTCTTTATCTCTCTCCTTCAGAATTAATCTACTTTTTTTCCAGTTCTTGTGAATGGACATCAACTAGAGTATCTCCAACACATGATAGGATACTGTGCATGCTTTTTAAGAGATTACTGTGTGTATATTTGTCCTTAATTTTAATGAATGCCCTTTAACTTTAAATGACCCTTTTAATCTGCGGTTTTACGTGAAAAATCCTTTTAAAGCATTTCTCTTATACTGTCCAGAAAGTTTGTGATCATGGAACATGTCTCCCACATTTGGGCTTACTGTGTCATGCAGACAGGTGTCTGATTTGGGTGGTAGTTGAGCAGGGAGGAGAGGCAGGGTGAGGGACAAGTAAGAAGCTAACTCAAAGGCTGAATGCTGCTTGCCATGTGAAATCCAGTGCACAGGGAGAGGGAGTAAGGGCATAAGTTTCTATAACAATTTATATGCTGTGGTTTTTCTCCTTTGAGTCAGAGACATGAGTTACCGGAGAGCAACTAGCCGTCTGTCTCTTGCACTGGTCTGGTTAGAAACATGTTCTCATGTGTTGGGCCATTCAAAATACAAGGCTGGCATGTTTTCCTGACTAGTTTTTCTAAGTGGCTCTGGACAAGCTTTTCAGAAAGCAGTTTTGGAAGGTAGCAATTACACTGCAATAACAAAGGCCCATAAGGCAGTAATAAAGGCCTTTAAGGGATTTAGAATAACAATTTGACATGGTGAAAAGCCTTATTGTTGCTTCAATAAGACTGAAAATCCTCCAAAAATGTACCAAAACTGATTTACAGAGAGAGAGGAAGAGAGGGAAGTATGTGTTTGTAGTGACCTTGGGACTGAATGCTTGCTTTTGGGATTTGACAGGAATGGCTTGCAGACCAGAGAAATAAAAAGCATGTGTGGTAAGTATACAGTTACATTTGGCTGGAATGAAAACAGAACTTTAGCTCCTATTTTAAGGTTCTCTGCACTTTTTTTTTTACTACAAAAAAATGTGATTATTTTTTGTTTGCCAGAGTTGTTCTCTTCCATTGTAACAGTGTTCTTAAGCATGTGAAAATGCCTGTGGAAGTGAGAGAACAGAGATGTACCATGTTGTACCTCTCTGTTGGTATTACTGGTGTGTTTTTTCTTTTTTTGTTTGTTTCAAGTCAAAATCATTTATATGGCTGTGCTAGTAAGCTTTTCTTAACGGCTTGTATACCCCATAACAGAAATAGGAGAGGTGGGGGAATAAGACTGGGTATGTAGTATATATTGAGGAAGGGTATCTTTCGTTGGACTTGTTTAGCAGGTTGTGGGCTGCAGCAAGATAAAACCTGGAAGAAAGCAGCACTGCAGAAGCCATGTGCTGGGACATTTCAACACCCAGTGTCTAGCGTACGTGCTCAGTTGACCAGGGAATCAAGGTTCTTCAGACTTTGTTGCTTATTCATTACGTGACTCTGGATAAGTTACTTCATTTTCACATCATTCTTTTCTTTCCTAAAGCTGATACAGCTTTAGGTGCTAATAAACTAAACTCTCCTTCCCTTCCTCCCCCTTCCTTCTCGGCCATTTGGAGTTTTGACCAGTCACAGCTGGATATGGATCTTTCCTACTGGCCCGGGTCTCAGTCTTGGCTGTGAACCTCTGTTCCTTATGAATTTGCTGGTATTTGAGTGCTCAAGTTAATGTCCCTGATTTGTCAGCCAAAGAGAGAGAGTGTTTAAAGGTAATGAGAGCTCTTCTGCATGCTCCCCCTGCCAAGAAGTGTTGGTGGCTCCTGTTCATCTCGTCTCTAAAAGGAGCCATGGATAGTTCTGGGTGGAAAGTTACTAGAAAATACGTTGTTATGAAAGGAGTGATCAAAGAATTGTGTGCTAGTATGGACACAGGAGAAAATACACAGCATATTTAAGATGAAACTTCATAAATTTGTGAGAGGGTTTGGTTGTGTTAACGTGTGTCCCAGCAAGCTCCACTCAAGTGGAGTTAGATTCCTCAAGTAGGTTAGATTGTCTGTTTGCCTGTTATGTTTCCAAGTTGAAGCTTTGCAGTGTCTGTGATGTAATCAGATCTTTGAGTGGGATACTGGAAAATTTGCCTTTTATTCAGAACTGAGGATCATGTGAAATTGTTTGATCACCTTTTGTTAGATGCTGTAGATTGAGCAGTATTTATGCTAGATATGAAAGCAGTTTCTGTTATGGCTATCAAAGACAGAAGTTAAAGGTAGATAATAGAAGTCCTAGTGTTCCTGGCTTACCTTTTGATCTTTAACTGGAGGGTGGTGCTGTCTTTTTGCAGAAAATCTGTGCTGTTAGAACATTATATTTATTAAAGGTGAGAGTAAGGTAATTGCAGTTGTAAAAACATATAAGAATAGCAAACTCTAGGAAAAGATGAGTTATCCTTTGTTCTTTGGTTAACTTCAGATCTCTGCCTAATATAATAATAGATTATTTCGTAGAGTGCTGTGAAGTGGAAGGTATTATGAAGTCACTTAAAAAAAAAATCTTGCTGGTAAGAAAAATTTGGAAATCAAGCCTTATGCCAGAACAATGTAGAAACAATAAAGAGAGCTTGGAATGAATTCAGGTTGCAAAAACAAGGAGGAGACCAATTAAATTATCTTAACTGATTACTACAGTACTGAGTGCATACACTCACACAGCATTCTGACTGACTGCCAGATACTGACCTTATCCCTGAGGGCTCCCAGTTCTCCTAAAGATTGTCACTGATTGCATGGGGTATGGCGGGGAGAGGGGAGAGAGAGTGTGTGTGTGTGCTCTGTCTTGTCCACAGCATAAACAATCACCAGGAGATGTGTTAAACTCTTGCAGTGCTGTCATTGAGTTCTGTTTTACAGTTACTACAAGAAATTGCTAATGCAGTGCTAAGACTGCATAATTACATTTACTAGCGTCTTGTGGTTGTAACTGAGAGCCAAGAGAAGCATTAACTCAAGCATGTACATCTTTTCTCAAAGAAAATAGATTATAAAACAAATAGTAAAATATTAACTAGAAAAATCAAGAGCAGAAAATGTCACACAGATGTTAGACCAACTAACAACTCTTCCTCCTGCCTGCACACAAACTGTAACTTGGATAAATGAGCAAATTAAAAGTGCTGTTAACATAGTTCTGTCTGATTTTTGTTGTTGTTAGAGAAAAATCTCATTTGAACTGAGCTTGTTATAGAGCTTGCATGGGATAACTTCCTATTTTTTTCTTCAAATTAACTGTGTGGTTCTCTTCTGTGTGGTGAGGTTTTCCTCTTTATTTGGAGACCTTGTGGATAGAAACTAGAGTGCCTGTAAAATTAGTTAGGACCAAATGCATTGTAAAGGAACAGTGCTTCACTGAGCACCAGTGATCTGTAGAAATGTACAATGTGTGCTAAAGTTCTGCAGGAAGGTGAGTAAGCAGAGAAGTCTGAGCTTGTGAAAGCTACGTGATAGGCAATTTTAAATTTGACAAGCAGTTACTGATCATGGTAGTTATGAATAGTTATAAAACAGACTAAGCATCAGAATTTCATTGAAGCTTCTATTTGTATTATAAACTCATTGGATTAGGACTTTTGTTTTGTAGAGTGCCTTGGATGGCACAGTCCTTATGGGATCTCCCCAGGCTGTCACTGCATGAACAATATGGTTTGATATTGATCTGACTTAATTTCTTACCATCACTGTATTCTTTGAAAAATGACTTTTGATTTGGTAGCTGATTACCATCAATGTCATTGTGTGTGCCTGGTGGTCTATTACTGATTTGGTGGCACCGGTCTGCCTTGGAAGAGCTTCAGAAGTGTGTTATAGCATCCAGTGGGCAGGATCTGTAGGTAATGGTTCACTGAATCAACTCATTGTTAGGGAAAAATGGCTTAGATTTTAGTAAAAATGTGCTGAGTGGCCATCCCATGTGTTAGTAACGACTTCCCCAGCACATGCATCCAACCATAGCCAGAGAATATCAGCTGTGCTTTTAGTATATGTCTGCATGGGTTAAGTTGACAGGTGCTGAGGTAGCAGTCTGAGAAAAAGGAATATTCTCTAGCAGCACTAGTTGTGAAGTGGAGAGCATGACTGAGTAGCGTTTGGCATTTTTTATTAGACATCCTGTGAAAGACTGTATGATGTGCAAATGATGATGCTGGCAATTGGCCTTCTGCAGTACTCCTAGAAATGGAAAATGGTTTGCTTTGGGCACATATAAAGATGATTGTGTCATTAGCAGCTCTGCATAGGAGACAAGGAAGGAATACATTTTATGGCAGTCCAGTATCCTAACCTTACTATGAGGGGGAAGAAAGAGTGGAAAGCCAGAGCTGAATGGTTGTGGATGGGCGGAAAAAAAAAAATCCTGTATTGTTGAGATACCTCCATGTTTTCACTGAATTTTTCTTTCCTCATTCCTTTTATATGTACAAGTTAGACTACTACAATCACGAAATAATGTCAGACTTTCTATCCGCTTGCTACTCCAGCTTAAGTATGTTATTCACATGCAGAGCATTTAAGATGTACGGTGGAGAGAACATGTATTTCCACAGCCATGAAGATGCATATACCTGTGTGAGCAGACACCCTCCTCTGTGCAGGCAGTAGCACTTACAGACATGATTGCAAAAAGGAGAAGGTATTGCAAAAAAAATTAGTTTTACTTTGAAGCTTAAGATGAGATAGTGAAAATCTGGGGTGTTTGTGACAGTGAGTGGGGGAAGGAAGGGTCAGGGATGCTTTAACAGAATCATGTTTTTGCAAGAGAGCCGGTAGAGAATTCACACCAATAATGTATGTGGCACATAAAAACTAGCCAATTTCTAATGGTAAAATTAAAGAATCAGAATTACGTAGGAGAACCTGTAGGATGGAAAGCAATGAAAGATTGGGAAAGTGAAGAGGAAACTGCTTTTTTTTGTATTTTACCAAGCTTTTTTTCCAGCCTGGAACTGAAGGGAAGAATACATCATATACCTTGTCCTTACTGTGTTTTGCTGCAGTTGTTTGATCTTTCTAGCAAAGCTGATGTCTCTATTGAAAATTGGATAATTTTTCAAAGCTTGTTATAAACACCTAAATTAAGAATGCAACAGTAATCCTGGCTGTTGGGTAAGTTAGTGTGTGGTACTTTCCTAAGGAAAATGCTTTTCGGTTTGTGACTGTGCTTTCCTTTTACAATCATTGCTCTGTTGTGCTGTGAACAGCACTTTATATTACAGGCTGTAAAAGTCAATTGCGCTGACTGTCTCACTATTGTTCATATTGGGTGCAATATGTGGATATTGATGGCAAAATCTCACTTGTTGCAGCTACCCTTGTGACATGATTGCTTTGTCAATACATGCTAACACCCTCAAAGTATAAAATAGTGAAATACTTCTGCAAATTACATCAATGTTTTGAGTAGAAAGAGAAGTCTTCCTGAGTGTGAGCAAGTATTACCTTTACAAAAGTAAGGAAGACTAATAGAAAATGATGAGCCGATACTTTAACTGTCATTTAATCATATTAGCTTTCTGCTTGCAGATGTTGATTACAGACTGCTTCCTAACCCATTTTTCCTTCCATGTCTGTTTACCATATGTTGGTAAGGACCATCGCAGAGTAAAGTTGAGTCAGGATGTCTTTATCCTGTACAAATGCAGCTCACCCCAGCAAAGAGTAACTATGCAAAGTCCTGTTTCTCCCTTGAAGTCCTTGAACTGCCATCAATAGCTGCCATGCAGTACTGTAGCTTCTTGAATTTTAATGGAGTTAAAACAATTGCAGCAAGCTTTTTGCTTGAAGTGTTCAGGGCATAACTGAAACATCTATTGTCATTATTTAGGATTCTGGCTTCCTCTTTTAAGACTCATATCAAAAGCTTGAAATTTTCTTTACTTTTAGGAAAACATGCTTTACCAATTAAGAATATTTGAGCAAATGGCTTTTTAGGAAAACAGTTTACTAGTGTAAGACTTGCAAATAAGTTTTGCCTGGAAACAAAATTGTCAATATCTTTTACACTGCTCAAACAAGTCAGGTAGTAAATGTGTTAGGAATTCCTAGTGCTGTCACAATTTGGAGAGATCCAGGTGTTCCTACCATTGCACTCTGTGTAATGTGGTATGTATAAACATACTTAGCTGTAATATCTATATTGAGTATGACCTCCTTCAATTGCTACTAATTATCCTGTGATAATTGCAGGTCTTGTGGTGTGACTTAAATACCTGTTGGATTTTCAGTGTTCTACTGCTTAAAGTTAATGCTTCCTTGTCTTTCATCCTTTGTTCTAGTAACAAGGCAAATTATATGTAATGTTCAGAAAACTTCTACTTCAGACATTTTGTGATTATAGTTTGGTGATGTTTTTAAAATGATCCCACCTAGCTTTTCAGATTTAAATCCAACCAACCAAGCCAAACAAAAACAAAACAAATACCAAAAAAAGAAGGGGGGGCGAGGGCACAAAACTTAACTTAGTAGGAAAAGAAGTGTGTTATCTTTTAGTTGAGCATGGTTCAGGTTTGACTTAGTGAAATCTAGCAAAATGAAGTCTTTCGTGGATAGTGCCGTATCTTAACAGTAGTAAGCAGCCATTGCATCTGTTCTTGACTCTGATACTGACTTAGTGGATGACTTTTTGAGCAAGGTGTTTCACCCCCCAAATCCTCTATAAGTTGGTGTCAGTGATACTAATGATCAATTCCTTACAGAAGTTTTTGCTTTGTTCACCTCCCTCTGGTTGTTACTTATATTGACATATTTTGAACATGGGACATGTACAAGCTGACACACTCAACAAAAGAGACACATTTAGCCCCTTACTTCGAGCAGCAGGTAGCTGGCGTCATTGAGAAACAAAGTACTCTGCTTTGAATTACAGCAACAAGCTCTTTCTCAAAGCAGCAGATGTTCTTTGTCCAGATTTTGTATGAATATGCAGCCTCTGTGCCTTGTGCTTCTTCGCCTTATCCTGAGACTCTTCTACAGGGATTTCTTCCAGCTTCTCACCTGGCAGGATAACCAATCAGCCTCCCACATTTGGGAGCAGGAGTTAGCATGTGCTGTTGTGTACCCATGCTGATGGGTCAGGAAGAAGGCCCTGTGGAAAAGACCGGTACCAACTTCTCTGTGTTGCCAGTCCATCACGGGTCGTGCTGGTTTGGGTCTGTCCTTCCTTTTTCAGGGCACCAGTTTTCACAGAACATGGAAAAACATAACATCTTCAGTAATTCCATCTCTCTTGTCAAGTTTGATTGAAACTGGCTGACTTTCATGGGCATACTTGCAAGCGAGAGAAAAGCCTTACTCCTTAAGGAAACCAGTAAGACCTTTTTCTTTTTTTTCCTATTTGGCCATGCTGGTGAAGATTCACTTCTGCATTCTTTACAGTACAATTTATCTCTTCCCACTGAATTTGATCCACTACTTGTCTGCTTTCTACTTACAGTAAAAATTGCATTAACAAAGCATTTGTGTTCTGATCATCTGTGAATTATGCTGTATTTTCCTTCACATTCTATAAAATAAAATTTTCCCACAGGAGCCCCTAATATGTACCATGCGTATCACGCTGAAATTCCTAGAGGCTAGTAGCTTTATTCAACTTGTGAGAGTTTCCTTGTCACCTATACAATTTTCCTTGGTTGAGTCAGCTGTTGCGGTAAATTAACTATTAAGAAAATTCAAGAAAACATTTAGATGTTGAAGTTACGCCACAACTAAAAAAATTCCTCTGTAAAAAGGCATATGGGCAGTGGTTATTTTTGCTACTCAGATATCCTCCAAGTGAAAATTTCACTCGCTGGCTTATGTTTTGTACTACTGCTTTAGCTGAGTCCCAGACCACAGTCATCCTAATCTTGAAAAGTTTATTTTTTCATACCCTGAGCAGTAACATGACGAACTAGAGAAAGACTTCTTGCTAATTCAAGCTTTTTATAATCAGATAACTACGCTTGTTACCTATTATTTAGAAGAGATCAACAAAATCCTTTTGGGAAACTTGATGAAACTCTTCTCCCCTGGTGAAAATATGCAGCTCTACAATGTTCCATGTTTTTTGTTTTCCCTGACACAGTATCTTAAGACTGCAGTAGCCTAGACATGTAAGGATATCACGGTAACTCAAATTTTTGTAGTTTTGGATCATAAGTAAACTACGAGCAGCTCTCTGTGCAGCTTCAGGACTTTCCATGATAGTATTTTCTGCACTGTTTTCTTTCTTCTACATACTGCGTACATCATCATCATCATTTCTACTTATCTGCGAATATCCCACTGAGTTCAGAGTCATCACTGTCCTGCTTTATAGGATCCTGAGCACAGCATAGCCTCTCTCTGTTCTCTCCCTAAGTTTCTCAATATATGCAAAACTCCCGTCTGTGGCTTATTCAAACTGTAAGTTCTTTGCACTGAGAATCAACACTTTGTGATATCTGATAACCACAGATATCTAATGTAGGCTTGAATATAACAGCTTTAGTAAGCTGTTTTTTGTAGGTTCACAGGGAAAATGAAGATGTTAAATACAGAAGATAGGGCTTGGGTGGGGGGAGTGTTCAGCAGAAATATCAAGAGGCTTTGTGTTGAATAGCATCTTATAGATAAAAGAAGATAAAACGTTGCAAGTATTACAGCAATTCAGTTACCCAGAATATTTATGTTACACCGTAGAAAAACAGGTATGTAATTAACTGAAAGAGCAAGTCATCCAGTTTACCAGATTCACGTTGAGATTGCTTTGACTTTTAATGTTTCTAAATACATTATAGTACTAACTGATGGGTACTTAAGTTGGAATTACAGTTTTAAACTGTGCTCTTTTGGAATGTATATGATATGCTTCTCTCTACATTGATTTCTATTTGTGATTACCTTGCTCAGTGTAGGAAGTTGTTGGAACTTAACCTAATTTTCTTTTATCAAGACATTTTCTTCCCAATAGCTACCTCCCTTACATCCAGTCATTAATAAACGTAGTGAATAGCACTCCTGTGCTGAAAAGTAGCTCGTTAAGAATCACAGAAGTCAGTAAATCTGCCTTTTTAATTAAAAAGAAAAAAAACATGATTGTTGTCCAGTTTGAGTGGTCTATATTTATTATTTCATAGAAGTTTTTTTCTGTTGTTCATTGTCTCACTATGTACTTCTCCAGCCCCCCTGATATTTTTCTTGGTTCTGAAGTCTTCAGATAGGAGTAGGTAGTGCCATTATGATACTGAGTTCAAGTTTCAGGCTCCTTTAACTGACTTTGCCATGTACACTCTGTATTACTGGGCAGTGCGCTTTCTGCGTGAATCTCATTTCTCTGACTGTAAAGTGGGCATCTCTACTGTCCTTTATTCTTTTGTCTGTAGTGTATGAGATCTTTTAAGTTTACTACATCTCTGGGGAAGCTTAAGAGTGTCTGGTGCTCACAATTGTTCTTAAAAGAAAAATTGAATCGGATAGGATCTGTCTGTCTCTGTTATTGCTCTTAACTAAAGCAAAATGTTTCCTGCAAGGAAAAGATGCTGTTAATTTTTCCATTCTCCGAAGTCTACTCTGGAGCAGAAGGAGGTTTCATCTTTTGTGCAGTTCTACTAGGAATGTAAATAGCTGAAGAGAATCAAGATATTAATTTTCTTCTCTTCCGTGGACCACAATACACTGTACCGTGTTGTCATTGGTGTACGTGTGCAAATAGTCTCCATAAAGTAGCTTCTGTACATTTTGGAGGGTAGTAGTGAATTCTAAAAATTGTTTTTTTGTGTGTATTTTCAACATTGTCCATCCTTTCCTTGCTTTTTTCATCTTCCTTTTAATTACATTTAACTGGGTTTTGCTTGGAGGACTCTTAAAAGTAATTCATTACTAAATAGCAGAGATCTGAGTGTGTCTCATAACTTAAAACAGCAGAAGGCCCACTTATTTATTCCCACAGGTGACAACCATATGACTTACTTGATCCATCTACTTCCTGAAGTCTTGGTGTGTCTAAATAGCACTGAATGTCGACATGCATTGTCCTGGTGAAGAGCTGAGAAAGCGTCTTTAGTTTCTGATGCACATGACTGATGCTCTGCTATCAACACAAATCAGTTCCTGAAGACTGGGATGGAAATTTGGTGTTGGAGCAATTCCCTTTCCTCAACCCTCTCCAGTTCATGGTTCTCCTCTGAACCTTGCAGCCCTTTCACCACTCTGTGGGGCTCGTCATGGCATGTGTTAATGGTTTCTCTTCAGGTTTTCCTACTTCTGTGTACTAAGAGCCTTCACAGCTCCAATTTTATTATCGTTAGCATTTTCTTTGTAGTATATTGGATTATGTACGTGGGGACGTTTTCTTAATGCTCATCCAGCATGAGGCTTCAGACAGGCACATTTCTGACACTGTGACCTTCTTGCTGAAGAAAAAGATTTTTTGTTGTTGTTGTTTTCATTTCTTGTCATTTTTTTTTTAAAAAGATGTTATTAGGAGTCAGTTTTGCCAATGCATTGTCTAGCATCAGAACTCTAGCTTAGGTTGAAAGGTAATTTTAAAGAAAGAGAAAAAGACAAGCAGATGCTGGAAAAATGAGGCAATCAAACTTGCTTCTCTTGTTTGGCACTGTTTCATTCCTTTCTGTGTTAAATTCAATAACATCTTGAATTTAAAAACAAACATCACCTGTCATTGGTATAGAAAGCTACTTTTAAAGCACCTGGTTGGTAGAAAGAACTGTTGTCTTTCTAAAAATGTACGGAGAAATAAGTGAGGAAGCTTGATTAGGGTTTTACTCTGATTTGGGTACGTTCCTGAAAATGCTTCCCTTTCTTTTCGTTTCTTAATTTAATGGTGGATTGCATGCATAATGTGCTTAGGGGTGGCCTTTCTTTAAACGTGGAGAGATCAGACTGGGAACATAACTTAAGATACATCTATTCAGACAACTTACTGGGACAATTGTTCAATTGCTAGGTTAAAAAAAATAGAGACCCCAGATTTCCCATATGGGAAGATTGACAATGAGATCATTCACAATTGAAAACAAAGGACTAACACTACCGTCTGTACCTCGCTAATGAACGCTAATAAGAGGAGAAAAGATGAAAAACAGTGTTTTGAGGAATGAGGTACAACAAACATTCAGAGATTGTAGATTATTTTTTTTAAAAGTGCGTTAAGTGCTACCTCTTAAACTTCCGAGCATTAGACTCAAATGTATTTATTGATACAGCTCATTCGTCTGCACGTGGCTTTGAACATCTTAGTCGTCTACAGTTATACAAAATCTGTCTGTAATGCAACTAAAGTACCCTTTAGTTTTCAGATTGATAAATTCATTTTTCTGCAGGATCATTTTGTACTGACCTTTTTTTCACTTTTCTGTTTCACTGATGCGTTCTTAGAAATTCTCTTAAAATAAGTTTTGTAGAAGTAGAACACGTTACAGATTAGGTGTGTGGCACAATTCTTAACAAATCCAAACCTGCCATTGCCAGTGATTCTAAAAATACTTTTCATGTACTAATCCTATCTAAATGCTGAAGGAAAAAATTGGAAAATTTTGTAGCAAAAATTAATGTTACCGCTTTGTACATGCTAATGTCTACTAGGAAGTACTTCACAATCTCCAGATCAGCAGAACTGAAACAGTTGAGAGTCCCCGAAATGTTCCTTCAGAATTATCAGCAAAGCTTTCTACTTATCAACCAATGCTTGCATATTAACAATGGGATTATAAAGATGTCACTGACAGGAGAACTGGAAACAGTGCTGTATGTTTCTTCTCTCAACAGCTACAGGCTAGAGTTTACAGGGATGTTGCAACACAGCTCTCATTCTAGACTAGGTGTGTATCTTTGCTGAAGAAGAAAATCTGGTTTTATTATTCTCAAGTTGAGAGTTTTCTGTTATTTGTAAACTGTAACAAATGGTCATAAGGGGCTTCTAGATGCTTGGACTGTCCTGGGTGCCCAAAGCCATGTCAGCAGCCAGATTCCAGACTGGTCGTCTCTTTTAGAAAGGTGACGTTGGAGATAATACCAGAATTTCCACATGTGAGAGTACAGTGGTTCATTTAAAAAAAAAAAAAAAGATAAGCGCGCGTGTGCCTGTGTACTACGTAGTGTGATCTATTAGAATTGTTTGGCTTCAAGGTTACAATGAAGTAGAGGCTTTTGATTTTTCATGCCTCGCATGCAACCAGCTTGAATTTGCAGGTGCTGTTCTACTTTTAGAATCTGCCTCTCTTATATGCCATTGCAGCCTGTTTTCCCACTTAAGTGCAAGTCTACAACAAGAAATTTTTGTTTTTGAACTGGAAAATGTTTTTACTCTATAGTACATAAACAAGTAGAACATTACTAATGTTTCAGTCAGTAGTCTTTCAGTTGTTTTTTTTTGTTGCTGTTGTTTTTGTGCGATCTTTTAAAGAAAAAGACCAGTTTGCAAATGTAGTTTTGTCCACTTT
The DNA here is from genome assembly GCA_013399475.1 of Chauna torquata. NCBI lineage: Eukaryota > Metazoa > Chordata > Aves > Anseriformes > Anhimidae > Chauna > Chauna torquata. The sequence continues at coordinate 82,675 of VXAL01007997.1, forward strand.
TTTCCCCTGACATTTTTAAAAACAGAGTTGAAAGACTGCAGAACAAATGGCTTTCATGCCTAGGAAAGCTGTTTGCTTTCTTAGACAAATCCCTGGGGAAAATCTATCAAATGTATATTTGGACAGTGTTGTCACTTTATTTTTGTTACTGTTTTACAGATTACCAGCATATTAGTAGTACAAATACAGTCTCATGAATGTAGCATTTTGTAAGGTGAGGATTTTTTAAAACTATTTATTCACTTCATGCTAGAATTGGCCGAGAACAAAATCAGTTACTCAGGATTAGATCATGTACTACTTTAAAGATGTTCTGCTTTTAAGGTCCAATCGATACTTCATCCCTTTTCTGTACAGAGGAAAGTTTGTCACCTACATAGTTGAGTAGGTCTGCAAAGTTTCAGAAGAAATATAGCTGTGTCTGGTTTTCAGGAATTAGTACCTTATTGTAGGCAGAAAAATAAAGTTGTGTGTGCTGTCATAGTCATAAACAGCATTACAATTTTAATTCTTTTTGAAGAAAATCTTAGTTACTTTTTATGACCCTTCCTTACAGTGCACTCATCATTAGCCTCAGTTGGCAACCTGTTCTTTTGTTCTCTTCCCTCAAAATGTCAATTAACCAAATAGTATAATTGTTGTGATCATTACCTGCATGACAACATATACAACATCAGCATTACTCGCATGCAAACACAGCTCTTAAGCTTTGTCTATGCCCTGGCTTGTACATTTACATGATATTCGTTATAGAATGAGTTTGCACACAGACTTGAAATCTGTGTACTTAAGGGTTATTTTTAGTTGTAGAGCAGTGTTGGTCTCTTACACAAGTAATGCTGAGTGAAAGCCAGAACAATCAGGCACATTAATGTAAACACAGTGTAAATAATTGTTCCAGCCTTAGCTGTGTGCCCTTCTATAATTTAAGTGTGTATTGTATTAATATATCCATGTTTTGTTTAAACTAGGATAGAATACCATACTATATTTTTCCAATCTGCTCCTGAATTATATTAACAAAACAAGTCTGAAACAGTGTTTTTCCTTCCCTTCTCTTAGTCCTGCGCTGCAATTGCTAAAATATCTGTAAAATGTGAACTAGCGTTCATGATCTCATATGTGGCTGCTCAGAACAGCATCGCGAAGGCTATCAAGTAAATTACAAAACATTGATAATATTTTCCAGTATGTTTTAATATTTTAATATGAAGAAAGAATCATTGCAAGTAATACTGAAATACTTTAGTAAGAAGCAATTCCTGCTGACCTAAGTTAAAATATATCGCAGTTTGTCTTCAGGCTTCAAAGGGCTGTAAAAGTATATGATGGGTATTGTTCTTGTAAGTGTAAAACACTATTGCAACAGATAATCAGGACGTGCTAAGTCCATTGAATGACTGTCTTGCTCTTAGATACTAGTTAATATTATTTCAAACATTCTTTGCATTTCTTGTGAACAGTTACTGAATTGTGCTGCTTTCATGGTGTTGCATCCTAATCTCCAGTCTCTGTTTCTTAAACACCTTATTTCATCTTCTTTGAAGAAAAGTCCCCTGCTACTTAGCTTTTGCTGGAGACTGCTGATCTAGCCCAGTAGCTGTTCTAGCCATTCAGAAATCAACTTGCTTTTGTTACTGGAACTACTTAATTACTTTCTAATTGTCATGTAAAATATCACCTAGATTTATGATGACTAACAATAACAATGAAGGGTGTCTCCAGTAGCAGATTAATAATATAATCTCTCTTAATAGAATTGAAAGATCTCTACTGATGTAGAGGATTAAGCTGCAACCAGTTTTGTTTTTTTTTAGGCATTCCTATATGGGAAGATTATCATCTTAAAGCTGATGTAAACACAGATCTTGTGTGACACAGTTCTTCACAAGAGAAATGTTGTGATATTATTCTAAGTTGCAGGATGTGCTGAATAAAACTAAAAGCCTTTCAAATAAAATAAATGATACTTACTGATCGTTAACAAAGTAAAAAAAAAAAAAAGAAAAAACCACAAAGAACCAAGAGATGTGATGAAAAATTCTTGGCCTTGGCCTGCAGAGTTTGACAAAAAATTTTGACACAAGTGTGGTATCACTTGAATACAAGCTGATTTTGATAGCTCTGAAAATATTTGTTCTCAGTTTGTCCTGGAGGAAGGCTGAGGGGGCAGATAGAAGGGATGGATTGAACTGTGAACAGTCCTAGACATCTCCAGTAATTTCCATATGTCTCATTAAGGGTTGTTGCTTGCATGTGCGTTGCAGAATGTAGCTAGATAATTTTGTGTGCTTGAGTCAACAAGAGGAGCTTCTGCACCATTTGTAAAGTGAAATGAAGTTAGAAAGGTACCAAAGTATCTTTTGCTGTCTGTGGATGCTGGGACAGTCAAGAGAAGTGGTGCTCTTGGTGGAAGTCCCGGAAGGGGTGGGACATGACAGTTTAATATGGCATTTCAAGGTCCTGTGGGAAATTTGCTGCCAGCCAGCATAGCTCCAGAATCTGGTATGCGAGGCGGAGGTTTTTAGTCCTACCCCACTCTTCTCCTATTTTAGCAAAGTTGGAAAATACTAGGAAAAAATAAGTCATGTAAAAAATTGAATTACTATTGAAATCCACACAAGAGGAAACTTCCAAGGTAAAGTGGCCCTTGCTCGTCCTCTGCCGGTGCAGATTCCTTTCTCCTTTACAGTTAGTGGCAGAAGATGTGTTCTGTCGCATTGCAGCATGTGTGCATCAAATGGGCCTGCACAGCATTATGAAGTAGTGAAGACACTTTAGGTGTCCCTGTTAATCTGTTTGTCAAAACATTTAGTGATTAGAGTTTCAAAAGACAGAGGGTGTGTGCTGCAGAAAAAATCAAAATTAAGACTTCCTGGATCTGTTGAATTTGCTGCTGCATCTACTTATTTTTTTATAGGATGTGTGGACAGATAGTATAAATGCAATGAGAATTATTAAATTGCATAAAACACCTGTAAAGTCTTCTAAATTATTGCCAATATTGTAAATGCAAAACTGCAAGTTGCTCCGACAGAGTTGGGGGATGTAGGAAGCTCTGTGCTGTATTTCAGAAACTGGCAGTTGTGTGTTCAAGGTTTATTGCTGCCCTTGTGTGAAGAGGCAGAATTAAGAGAGCAAATGCTGACTTCTGACTTGGCATTAATTCATCTTTTATGTTTAACTGTGTAGAAACTTACCTTTTTAGTCTATTTTTGAAGTGATTAAGAAACTCTCTGCTGGTCTTTTAGCAGTGTTTAAAGGCCAGTGCTGAGTTAAGGAATCCAGTCAGACTTGGATTTGGAAAACTTTTGGGTGTGACAGAGGTTTTTCTGCTTCCCTTCCTCCTGTCTTGTGTATGTTTGATCTCAGGTGATGAAGAAGGTATCCAATGGTCGACATGTAGACATTATATACTGAAAATGTTGCTTCGTATATTTGTTATGGTTCACTTTATTTATCTTGCTATCCTGTCCAACTGGTAGAAGTGGTGGGAATGTAGGCATTCGGTATGTGGGGTAGGGAACTTAATATGATTGTAAATACAATGCTGAAAGCTCAGTCTTAATTCTCTCTTAGATCCCTCTGTACTTTCACTTCAGTGTTGCATCTGTCTCACGAAAGACTTGTCAGAATATGGTATTAAGCAAATGGGAACACCTTATTCCTGGCATGAGCTACCATTGAACCCGCACTCAACTTACTAATTTTTGCTGGCTGTTGTTTGAACCTGCCTGGCAACTTGTTGGTATTAATGGCTGAGGTGTGCCTGAAGTTAGGATACAACAAACATGTTCTCTCCCTTGCCTCATTTTATATAGAGTCAAAGCACTGGAGCCCACCAGCTGTGAAGGTGTGCTAGTGGGTACCAAGGTCAAAGAGCTTTCACAGAAATCACAGCTGAATGTTTAAAACTGGCTTCTTATGTTGGGAGAGATTTGGTACTGCCATCTGCCTTCATCTGAAAGTAGCATTCTTTTGTAGTGAGACTTCTCTTAATGAAGATGATAGCAAGCAGCAGGAAAAGTTGGTTAAAGGGTGACTGATGTGAGCAGATTATATGCAAGAATCTATCAAATACCAGTACAAAAAACTTATGATCAAGCCAGTTCTCTGTCAGAAGGCTTCAATTCCTGCTAGGACCCGCTTCATCTATCCTGCAGGGTGCACAAAATATACGCGAATTGTAGTGCCCATAATTCGGCATGGTCCTGACGTTGTTCTGCCAGCATCTACCTGAAAGGAACTTTTGCCCTTCTTTACTCCTTCTGACTATAGTTTTCATCAAGGAATAAACACAGTAAAGTGTTTGACGGTGTTGGAACAGCAAATGAATCTCTTGTTAAAGCTTTTAAAACTGATGGCTATTACCACAGTTTTGTTATTGTCATCCTCACAGGCTTCAGTGTGGTTACTGTTACTAAAATGCATCCTCTTGGCATGGTTTGTATCTGTTCTTTAGATGTCAGTTAACATCTGGTGCAACATGTAGGAATGCCTGCATGAAAAATGTAGTGCTTCACTTGTGGAATAAAGAAGCACAATATTTGGGATAAACGGTTTAATCCATTTACGTGAGCTGTAGAGAAAGCATATTGCCCTGACAGGTAGGGGACATAGGTAATCTAGAACTTTTAAATTCCTGTCCTGGCTTGCTATATTCTTGGGTAATTCATTATGTTGACATTACAAGAATTTAGGTGTAGAGCGCATTGAATGAGAACTCTGCACTCACATCTGGGTAGAATGAGCTTAGTAAGCAATATTACTAAGGCAGATTCTGAGATCTGGTAGAGGAGAAATCCTTGTTAATAAAATTGTGTATTAATTGTGTATTAGTAATGGTAATGTCACTGCAATTTTCATTTAAAGATGCACGTTGATATTTTGCGGTTGGTCTTTGGAAAGCATGTTTCCTTTGAGGAGCATTTAAAATATTTTTATCAACTGCAAACTACTGTAGTCATATGTGTGTATGGGAAAGCTCATCAAAATGAATGAATCGGCAAACACAACATGCTTCTGAACGATTCCTGTTGTTTTTGAAGTGTTTTTAAAACAGCTAGGACTGCAGCCGAGTGTCTAAATAGTCCTCTATCAAGGAAAATTAACTGACAACATACTGTACGTGAGCATCTGAGGTTTGTACATTACCGTAAGCCAGTACCTGTGCAATGGCACGTGTATGTGCATATGTGTATGCTTCCCCAGCATTGCAGAAAAATGGCATTCCACCTGAGAACTACTTCTTGTCACAAGTTTAACAGCTTGTGTACTCTTTTAGAGTCACATAGTTTGAGGCTCCCATACATTATTTTGCTGTAATAATTTGCTATAGTTCTTGCTTTGCTGTAGTTAGAACAGCTTTTGCTATAGTTAGAAGCCTGTTTAAGTTCCTATTTAGCCTGAAGCATACCAATGTCACCATTTGTAGTACTAGTGTTCGTCTGGAAGTAAAATGAAATGATAGAAGGGATGGACTTTGTATAATTGTGTTGCATAAATTCCTATTTTTATTTCAAAATTGCACCTAAAATTGCCTCAGGGGGCTAGTCTGTCTATGCTGAGCAAATGCATATGCAACTACCTAAGATTAAAGCTTTTGTTTATGGAGGAGAAAGAATCCTGCATTCTGACAAAGGTACAATAACAGCATAGTGTCATGAACTCTATCGTGCCTTACACAGGAAACAAAATGTGCTTTTTCTATGAGCATTGGGCCTAAAGAAATCTACATAGTCTTGTTTTTCTGTTTACTTCTCCTGGCCCTTATAGTTCTCATGAGAAGGAACACTGTGTTATAACTGAACTATAGTTCTTCATACTATTGGCTGCTTCTTACTGCATCACAATGATGGTATTCTCTGGAATTGTCAGTGCAGGAACTAATTTCTTTACTGGATCTGTGGGAATCTATAGGGTCTTATTTATCATAGAGACTGTCTTGAAGTTGGACCGCCTATTCAAAAGAAATGGGAGAAGGGATGGAGATGCCTTTTGACCATATAAACTGTTTCCACAGGAGGAGGGAAAAAAATAATAAAATAAACAAAAAACACCAAAATTATTAACTCTTAGTGATAACATTGCGCAAGAGGCATTGTTTCTCTGGTACTTAAATACATTTGTAGGTGCCACTTCAAAGGAACAAAGCAGTCACTGGGGAAATGCCTCCTTCCCTCTGGATGAGAAGGAGATTGCTTGTCTGTAGAAGGGGTAGTGTTTTCTGCTTATATGCTTTGATCTAGAGAGGCTGCTTTTTTAATGAGCTTTGAGAAACCTGCTAGGGTTTCAGGGTTCTTCCTTCTTCAAAATTACATCATCCTAGTTTCTGTTGCTGATTTTGCTCTGTTGGTTGCAACAAGAGAAAATTGCTCATTTTTTCTTTTCCTTCTCTGTTTTTTCTCCTCTCCTGTTATTTTTTCTCTGTCTCTTCAGTGGTTTACCTAACTCCTTCCACCTGTCTCTTTTCCACTTACCAGACTTTGCTAGGGTGGTTGCCTGTTGGCTAACCTACACATGCTGTTTCAGGAACCCTGGTTGCTAGCTGTGACAGTTTAACAAAACAACAATGAGCTTATGTCAGTGGGTCCTGGTTCAGACTACACAGAGGTGCTGCTTCTGCCAGTATGTACAGTAGCAGCATCCACAAGAAAGGTGAGAAAAATGCAATAGCCTTCATTTTAGCTGTAGTCTGTGCATATGCAATATCATGGCGTTTCGCTCAGTTACTTGATTTTTTTCCTCAGGAAGCTTTCAATCACAAGATTGTAGAATTTTCTGTCTCTTGAAAAGCCTACCTTTCAGTTTGGGAAGGCACCCAAAGTAGTTTCCTTGTGCTAAGGGTTTTGTAACCCATCACCCAAGTTTCAACAAAGTCTGCAAATACAACGGACTATGTTTTCAGAACTGTAATGTGAAACTCTGACAGGGCACTATTCAGTATTGCTAACAGCTGTGTAAATCTGAAAGAAGAGAGATTTGAGGGAGAGAAAGAAAAACATTTATGCTGACAGTGTTTTCTGCACCAATTAGCAAGAAGTTGATGTGACTTAATTTAAAAAAAAAAAAAAAAGATTTGTGGCATGCCATGTAATGGAGCCTGAAATCTCTATACCAGTTAATGTATTATTACAGTTTTCAAAGTTTTTGTGTTTCCATCTGGATAAATACCTGATGTTTAATCTTTTCCCATTTTTGTAAGTGACTTTCAGTCTTCTTTCTTTACACATGCATGGGCATTCGAATAATACCAGGAAGGCTTTCTCCTGAAAATATCTTCTGAATGTGAAGGAGGAGCAGGAGTGCTTCTCTGTCTTTCAGAAGTTGTCAGTATATGTTACTGTAACCTCTAACTATGCTTAACTAGGACTATTGTATTTACATTTTCAAATGCTGATAAGCCCTCATAAGGGAAGAAATGTCAGTATAAGGTGAAATACTATTTCTTTAAGGTTCTAAGGTGAAATAGTTTCGGACTTAAAAGCTTTGTCTATCTGAAGCCAGCTCTCAGTTTTGACCTATCATCTTAAGATTTTTTTTCAAGATCTTTTCAAATCCTGCTTTATAAACTACATGTCCTCTTGTTTCCTGCCAAGAGAAACAAAATAAATTCTGTTGTTGGAAGAGTACAATGTTGAAGAATAAGTCTGGAAAAGAGATTCTTCCTCCATTTTTGTCATCTTTCTCTCTTTCCATTGATTGCATGAAGTAAGTTGGGTAATGATAGACAATTACAGAAGGTGAGCAGGGACTTGGAGTCTTCCTTATTCTTCAAGTCCTTGCATGGGGTTAGTGCTAGTAAAGCAGGAGGAGAATGGTAAGGTAGTAGGAAAAACTTCTATTACTTGGGGATTAGCTAGATTTGCGTGTCCTCAGAAAGCTGACATGTTGATCATGCTGTGGAGAACATGGTAGCAGTTACATTCCTAAATGTTTCTGATAAGCCTGGTCATCTTTCTGGGATGATAGAGGGTATTAAGTGCCCATCTGTGGTACTTTGCTAAAAAGAGTAACTTTGATATTCAGATCCTGCACAGTTAATTGTAAGACACACTTTTAATAAAGTGTACGAATAGTTTAAATTGCACCTGATACTATGCAGTGAGCAGCTAGGAAGCAATTCTGAAAAGAGCACACATTCTAGAAAATGATGATCCATCTGGCAGCGTGAAGTTTCTTTCAAGCACCTAAGACTGAAAGAGCTAAAGCAAATGTTTCTGAAGAAGTCAACCCTTCTGTATGAGTTGCATCATTGTACAAGTCTTCAGCAGAGAAACTGTCAACATTCTGTGATGTCATTGAGATGATAGGACATATGACTTTGGTTGTCATGCATATCAATGCAGCATTTGGAAGTGTATGAATCTGTGCTGCAAGAGATGCATGGTTTCTCAAGGTCAGCCTATCTTTCTAATGATGTGATACCTGAGCATGAATTCTCTATTGAAGCTGTCATGAAGTTGAAAAGGAAGAGGAAGAGAAGGCTTCTGTTTCAGGTTCTCTAAAGACTTGTTTTTTGTCACTGACTTGACTTGACAGGCTAGTGCCATTTGCCAGAGAGCTCAAGCTCAATGCTATGGGGATTTCACGGAAATAAAAGCCTCTGCATTAAACTGAAAATTTGAAAGTAAAGATTGTGTATTGGAGCTAGTAATACCTACTGCCATGTGAAAGATACCTGAATCGTATAGGGTAAACCTGGATACTGTTTTAACATAATAAAACAGCTAACCATTCTCAGGGTTTTCCATTACATACTGGAAAGGCATCATGTGGTGTTGCACGCTCTCCCGATGCCAGTGCTGACAATACAGATTTTTAGTTTACTAGCGTTAGCTCTAATTTAAGTATTAATTTATTTAAAATTAAATTTATTGGCATTACTATTTTATTAGTACTAAGTTATGAACACATGAAGGGCAGTCGCTCTGCCCTCTGCGTGTTTAAATTTCTTAGGATGGAATCCTCCAAATTTTCTGTTACCAAGACAATGACTCAATGGTTCAATGTCCAGATGGAGATCATTCATGAGTCACGTCCCTCAGGGGTCTCTGTTGGGACTGGTACGGTTTAACATCTTTGTCAGAGACACGGACAGTGGGATTGAGTTTGCAGATGACACCAAGCTGAGTGGTGCAGCTAATATGACAGAAGGAAGGGATGCCATCCAGAGGGACCTTGACAGGCTCAAGAGGCGGGCCCATGTGAACCTCATGAAGTTCCACAAGGCCAAGTGCAAGGTCCTGCACAAGGGTCAGGGTGATCCCATACATGAATACAGGCTAGGGGATGAATGCATTGAGAGCAGCCCTGAGGAGAAGGACTTGGGGGTGTCGGTGGATGAAAAACTAAACATGAGCCGGCAGTGTGTGCTTGCAGCCCAGAAAGCCAACTGTATCCTGGGCTGCATCAAAAGAAGCGTGACCAGCAGGTTGAGGGAAG
>VXAL01007997.1:92184-103350 GCA_013399475.1 Chauna torquata
GACAGGACAAGGGGTAATGGTTTTAAACTGAAAGAGGGTAGGTTTAGATTAGATGTAAAGAAGAAATTTGTCACAGTGAGGTACTGGAAGAAGTTGCTTAGAGAAGTTGTGGGTGCCCCCTCCCTGGAATTGTTCAAGGTCAGGTTGGACAGGGCTTTGGGCAACCTGATCTAGTGAAAGATGTCCCTGCCCATGCCGGGGGAGTTGGACTAGATGATCTTTAAAGGTCCATTCCAATCTAAACCATTCTATGATTGTAAACCGTGGTTGCAGTGTCTGCATAGCCATGGTGGATACACAGTGGGTCCATCTGGCATTGATGTCCCTGGTTCTTGTGTTTGAAGAGTCTGAAAGGAGTGAAAAAAAATACATATACATATTGCTATATCTAAACTGTAAGTTTTATATTGGCAAGAATAATTTGCTTGCAAAATTCCTGTTGATGTGTGCAAAGATATGTCCTACTGCATGTGTGCGTTTTTGTAATGGTGTTTTCATGGAAGTGTTGTTGCAGAGTATTTGCTCAGGTTTTGTTTGTTTTCAAACATTTTTTGTTAACTACAGGTTTTTCTCTGTTTCAGTGTGTAAGGATCCGCCCTACAAAGTTGAAGAATCTGGGTATGCTGGTTTCATTTTGCCAATTGAGGTTTACTTCAAAAATAAGGTACGGAATCACATACTTTTCATTTAAAAGCAAAAACATATCAAAACAGAAAAAATCAACAACAACAAAACAAGAACTAACACAAAAACCAACCAAACATATGGAATTCTTTTAAGAAGTATGTTTTAATTCATAAACACAGTTAAAATTTAGGTTTAAAGATACATTTGTAAGTGCTGTTCCTTAATTCAAAGTCACTGTAACTGTTAGAAATGCCTAACTGTATTTAGTAGCTAACTCTGTGAAGATAGGATTACCTGGTAAAATAAAGAAGCTGAATTATTCAGTAATTATTCAGAAGAATAACTTCTTGTACTCAGAAGCAGACAGGATTTAAATAATGCTTCAGGAAGCTCAAGAGCCACTTAAAAAACATGAAGAAAGGAAGCTGATCTTGATCATGTTGATTTCATAACGAACCCATTGTTCTATTTTAAGTATTGCTCATCTTTATAATTTGTTCACTTTTTTGGTCTTTCATAAAGACTCTTTTTTAATCCTGTGTCCTCAGTCTGAAAAAAATTTTTTACAGTATATGTGAACATTTGTTCTACTCGATGTTACCAGGGTGCATAGTTTAAAAACAAAACTAGTTTCATTCTACAACACTTGCATTATTGTGATATCCCAAATTTAGAGTCTAAGTAAATAGTGCACAGTAAGTGCAGTCCCTTAGGTAGCAAACAGAGATTTCTTTTAATGTTCATAATAGGTTCTGTATTACTAATAACTTGTTCAGATAAAAAGAATTGGACTTGGGTGGAATTAAAGAGGAAAAAGCTCGCATGATTTCTTGGACTTAAAGTACAGAATTTTAGTAATTGCAATGTTTAGGTTAGGTTTGTATGTCATGTGCTTTGGTGGACCTATTATTATACTTCTGAAGTATACATATGCTTCTATATATGCTTCTAAAATACTCATGTACTTATTTTATAATACCAACATGTAGTACAACATTGTTTTAATCAAGTCAGTGTTTCATCTTCTTTAATATGTCAAAAGCTTAGTGAAAAGCTTTAAAAAAAAAAAAGCAAAAAAGAAAATAAAAATGCATAATAAAAGACTTTTGATGGAACCTTGCTCATTTAAAATTTGGATTAGAGTAGAACTTCATTAGCTCTGTGTGCCTTCAGGTAGATGTTCCAGTATTCTTTTGTCTTTCACAGAAACTCTGTCAAGGTGTGAGGTGTGGATAATTTTCCTGAGGCACTTTCAAACTGTAGGTTTTGAAGTTAATTCTGAAATGTTCCCTGTATCAATCTGTGAGAAGTAGAGCTCAGTATACCCCCACTTGCTGTTGGAAAGGGAAACAGAACTGCCTCAGTGAGTTGACTGGCTTTTTTGGCATGTTTTTTAGCTACGTCTCAGTTAGGGAAGCAGTTTGATTCATTACAGCAAATCTGATTTTATTAAAGAAAAGCAGCACGTTCTCTTTAACTCATCTATTAAGAGCTCATCCCCAAACCAGGCAGACTAAGTCAGAAGACAGTGATTCATTGAAGCATCTCTACAGAAGACTTCCTGCCCCACGTTTCTTTTTCTGTTTTCCACTCAGACTTTTGGCTGCCTTTGACTGTGGAGACCTGCAAGTCTCAGGAGTTCTCCAGCAGGAGTTTTGTGGCTTAAATTGAAATCAAGAGGGCATCAGTGATTACAACTCACCTCTCCCTCAAGCAGCATGTGGAATTAGGAAGTTTACAAACATCCCCCACCCCTATTTTGGTGTTGTGGAATACAACAAGCAGCAGTTGGATTGTGAGTCAGCTAGTTCTTCACACAGCTGCAGCAGTATACCCTTTGCTGGGGCCAGTACAATACGAAGGAAAAGTGGAACAAAAGTTGAGCTGGCATTCCCAAGGCAAATTACTGCTTTCTCCTGGCTCAGCTACTCTTCCTTCTCTAAGTCGCTTCCAGGTATTCCAGTACAAAAAACAGAGGAGATAGAAGGAGGAAGAGGAGGCAGACCATCATCCCTTATTCAAGGTAGACAACTTTTCCGTTTCTGGTTCATAAAGAACCCTATTGAATAGAGAAGGCAGGGGTACAGGATGCCAACTGAATCATGGAGAATGAAAGTGTACTGCTTCCCAGGACTAAGTAGAAGTTGGTATAAAATCTAATAGGCATTTCACCCTGACAGAGAATGTTCTAAGCTTTAAACGATTATGGAAATAACAAACCATCCCCTGCCAAAAGTATAATCATCATCAGGGTATACTTGTCAGCCATTGAGACAAAGTCTTGAAAGAAAAGGCTTTTAGGTTGAAAGACTTCTACTCTGGAAAACGCAGTCAGTTTAGCATAAGGCTCGTAAACTACAGTATATTCAGCCTTCACTGTCATGACTGTTTTGAGATAATGGCAGTGGTACAGGGAGTGCTTTGTTTAGTGAAAGTCCGCTTTGAAATTATTGGTTATGTTCATCTAAATTTCCACAGAATTCTTTGAAGACTACAGTTTATAAATTCTTATAACTCTGCTTTTATGACAAAGCTGCTGATACCAACTGATTGCCTATAGCAACATCACAGTTTTCTAAGCAGCCTGGGGTGTAAATAACTTCCAATTTTTTTTTGTAAGAAATCGTGTTTATCTTTAATAACAAGAAATGTCTTCATTCATGGTTGCCTTTGAAAATGGTCTATCAAAAAAATAATCTATATAAGGCAACTACTGTCTGCTGTCTTCAGAAACAAGCTACTGCAGGTCTTTTATTTCCAGTCCCTTTCTATTGTCTCTGCTCCACATTTAGAGATGGATGCTGGGCCCTTGACTATTTGAAAACTTTATTTTGACTTTTAAAATAACTGATATTTCTATAGTTCCTGTTATTCACATCCTTGGAATCCTGAATCAAAACTAAGCATTTTTAATGTGAATTTTTTTGAGCACTGGGCATATCCGTCACTGAACAGAGCACGTATTTTAATTAGATGCAGAGTTGGTTATATGTTGAGATTTTGCTGTCTATCTGCCTACTCTTCCCTTATGGTTCCTTTTTTACTAGAGTCTTTCCTGAATTTGTCCTCTTGTGTTCTGCCATAAGACATTGGTTTGATGGCTTCTTTTGCACATCTGGACCCTTGGAGAAAGGGCTATTTAATGTTGCTTTAAACAAGCACTTAAATTATTTGCAACTTCTAGGACAGAACTGTGTAAATGTGTAACACAAAAAGTACTTAATATCTTTTCTCTGGTTTTAGAAAGGGAAGTCTATACAGTCATAGTAGTGTCCTTTTTTAGCTGAGGATTTCTGAGAACAGTAGAGCACTTTCTTCCAAGATAAATTTGTCTTTCCTGTTCTTTCTCTCTCCATATTGGTACAGGGAACATCCAGCTTTATTTTTTCACTACAGTGGCAGAGATTTTTAAATGCTTGGAAGCTGTGGTAGAATACTTGAAATCCAGCTGGACACATTGGTTCAAGGCAAAGAAGTTTCATTAATAAATGAACAGGCACTATACATGGGAGTTCAACTGTAGTTTGCTGCAACAGTTTCATTCTTACCCCTTTTTACAACTTTTTGGCATCTGCAAAGGAACTTGCATTTAAAAATATTCTGCAGTATCTTCTGTACTATCTGCAGCTCGGAAATGTGATTGTGTTGGTGACTGAGTTACCTTGTGTCAGCTGAATCGTGATACTTGTCTATGCGTACGTCTTTAGCCTATATCAGACATGACAAAACACTTTTGGCTAAGCCTTGTCAGGACAGCTTGAAGTTCATGAAATTCATGCATTTTACCATGTGTTATCATGGGCTGATAGGAGCTTCTCTGTTTTATTGTAGCTTCTCTGTTTTATTGTAGCTTCTCTGTTTTATTGTAGCTCAGCTGACGCTTGGTAAATTCCTTCATGTGTCTCAGAACACAGAGAATGGTTAAAAATGACGTAATTTTAATTGATGGTCTTATGTAGCCCTTGTTTTCAACTTAGTTAGTTTTGGTGTTAGATCTTTCTGTCTGGTTATTTTCAACCCTCAGGAAGAACCTAAGAAAGTTCGATTTGACTATGACTTATTCCTGCACCTTGAAGGCCACCCACCTGTAAATCACCTCCGCTGTGAAAAGCTCACATTCAACAACCCGACAGAAGAATTCAGAAGAAAGCTGCTAAAGGCAGGAGGGGTGAGTCCTGCACCCATGTCAAAAGCAATCACAATAAAGATGTTGCTGTTTATTGCTGGTGCATGATTAGTATAATAGAGATTGACCTGGCAGTCAAACTAAGTGAAGTGTTTTTGTGCTTAACTTAGTAGAAGAGCTCAATTCTTGTTTTTAAGTCAAATGGTTGAACAAATGAGCATGTGCCTACCTTAAATACACAATTAGGTAGTTGCATCTGATCACCCTTAACAACCAAGTGATTTACATTTTTCTTCTGCAAAAGCAGAGCTTAGGCCTTGTACATGAAGCATTGCTTGCTTGACACTCCAGAGATGAAGTACGGGAGGACTATTGTGATGAGAGTAATAAGACCATAAAATATCTCTCATTCAAAGAGACATGGTTCTATATAAAGCAGAATGAATTCAGTAGTTGTAGAATGAGTTAGAAACAGTAAGTATAAATAAACATACTGGAATTTATATAAGTTACACAGTTTGAACCAGAAAATTTACCAAGACTTCTTCACAAATTTGTAGAATTAGTGGGTAGAAAAAAGCCCAAAGGAAGTTAGCCTCTTTGGAGGGAGGAGAGGGTCAGACCTTTAGGAATACGTTTATGACATTTTGTCTGCTAGTGGAAACTGCTCTGCTGAGTTTAACACAATGGTAGAATCATTCATTTTGGCAGGCACCACAGGTGGCTCAGCCTGGTCTCAGGCCGGGCTGCTCAGGGCTTCACCCAGCCAGGGCGCGAAACCCTCAGGCCGGAGACGCCCGACCTGCCCGGGCCCCGGCTCCGCAGTTGGGATGTCCTGGTGGGGAAGAGGCCTCTCCTCGTCTCCGGCCGGAGCCTCCCGTGCCTCAGCTCGAGCCGTGCCTCTCGCCCTCCCGCCACACACCGCTGCGCAGAGCCCGGCTGCGTCTCCTCCGTCCCCTCCTGCCGGTGCCGGGGCTGCTGCTGGGTGCCCCCGAAGCCGCCCCTTCTGCCAGCTGAACCGGCCCCGCTCCACAGCCTCGCCTGGCAGGGCAAGGCCTCCAGCCCCACCGCCTGGGTGCCTCCCCTCCCCTCCTGCCAGTCTGTGGGTGTCTGTCCTGTACTGCAGAGCCCCAAAACAGGAGTACCATGTAAAGCATCAAGCAGAGTGGACAGCCCCTGCCCTCCCTGGGCTCCGGTGCCGTGACCTGCTCCCACCACCCCAGGCACTGCTGACCAGGCACATACATGGCTGGCCTCTGCTCAGCTCACTGCCACCAGCACCCAGGCCTGTCCCCCAGCGCTGCTCCTCTTTCAGGGCTGCATGGCTGTGGGTCTTGGCATTTGTCCTGATTGTGCCCCAAGAAGATTCTGTTAACCTGTTCCTCCAGCCTGTCCAGGCCCCTCTTGGTGGCAGCCCTGCTCTTGAGTGTCAGCTGCATCCCTTCCCCAGTAGGTGGATGAATAAGAGTGTATTCTGTCTCCTCCTGTGTGCCACTGATAGAGATATAAAGCAAGACACATTTTGTGTGTCTACATTAGGCTAATGCTTATCTTTATATTTTTGGGCAGTCGTAAGGAACAAAAATGGTTAGCACTATTTGGCGCAATTACACAACAGTTCTGGGCTGGAGGTAAGAGGGAGCTAGTCTGTGACTATTCTGTCTGCTGAAGAGAAACTTTGAAAACAAAGCAAAAATAAGTAGCAGGCATAGTCTGAAAGACCTTGTTATCCTCCTGGAAAAGAGAACTGTTACAACTGTAGTGGTATTGAAATAGAAGTATGAGCTGTGTTTTATGTTTGCATTTATTAGGTGCAAGAGGGTATCCATGTCTGCACAGTGTATTGGCTTTTTAGTGTGTTTCCAAATAAAACATCAAGATTATATTCTGGAAAACTTCATGAGCAACTGCTTTAATATTAATCATTTCAGGTCAGTTGTCAACAGACAAGTTTTACCCACAAGTGTAATAAATCTAAATGTATGCTGGCAGGGACTTTGGCAGGGTGAGATGGGTAAAAAGGAAAAAAAACACTAAGTATCCCTTTTATTGTTCACTTTCTATGCCTTCTAATTTTGTATTTCTTGAATTAGCAAAAGCAAAAATGCCACCTAACTGTAAACAATGAAATATGGGATGTTTGCATCATTGCCTTTTAAGAATGATGATGCTGATATATTCAGGGAAGGAATTTGATTAAAAGTATTTTGTCTTCTGGAGGAGGCAAAATGCTTGCTTTTTTTGCCTTTTTTTTGTGTGTGTTTCATTTCCCCAGTTTCCTTCCAAGAAAGGGGTCCCTTTTTCTTGAAGCTGTCAGTCTTACATGATTCCCTCTCTAGGTTGTCTGACCTAGGGGTATGTCCAAATGATTCAGGAGAGATGATCTAATAATATTCTATCTGTCTGTGTTAAAGGTCTTTGTGAAGGGTTTAAATCTCCCAACATTGAAAGGCCCATTTTACTTTTATGAAGTGTTGTCCCTGGGCTTTTCTTTAGCTGTTGTAGAAGCACTGGAAAGCTGTGTCTCACTTCCAAGCATAGGTAGAATAGACAACTGAATGAATCCATGAAACACTAACTTATTTGTAACTACAGTGCTTTAGGCTGAGAAAGGCATTTGCAGGAAAATGAAGTACAAGAGCTGGGTTTTGCACTTAAAACTCAGTAATTAATACTTCTAGCTTATGGTTGTCTTTAAGAAAAAGTGAAAGTAACAAGTCACTGAATTTCCTTGACTGGCAACAAGGCAGGCAAAATCAAGTTCATGTCCTTTGAAATGAATGAGATACCATATTAATGTAAAATGTTGGGTGGTAGCTTTAGAAAAGCACTTGAAGGTGGACTTTTGCTGACATGCTTATAAGTAGTTGTGTAAACCACTTAATTTCTATGCACCTCAAAACCCAGACCTCTCATTAGTTTTTTCTCTA
This sequence comes from Chauna torquata, assembly GCA_013399475.1. Lineage (NCBI taxonomy): Eukaryota > Metazoa > Chordata > Aves > Anseriformes > Anhimidae > Chauna > Chauna torquata. The sequence continues at coordinate 99,868 of VXAL01007997.1, forward strand.
AGGAAAAGTCATAAGACATGTAGTTCAACTGAAGTAAACTACTAAACATGATTCTTTTTCTCATTTTCATAAACGTATATATATAACAAACACTATATCCTTCTGAAGGAAAAAGTGCAGGCTTTATGTAAAATACTATGCACCTGGCACATCATTTAGAGGTAAACCAAGGCATATGCTTTAGGAAAGCAGATGCTAGGAGAACAGCTGTAGTTTACTGTTAGAAGTACTTGGCTTCACTCAACAGATGAACCTGGAATTTATTTGAGCTGTGCATGCTGTCTGATTCAGAATAGACTTGTGTATGTGTTTGTCTCTTGCTACAGAGTTTTCCTGAGCTATCACTTGGATGTTCACAACGCCGCTCTTCACTCATGCCATGTATGTCATCGTGCCCCAAATGCAAACTAGCAAGCGATACTTGCTAGTGCCAATGTTTTTCTGTCTTTCAGACTAGTAACCTACTTCTTAAAGAAAAAAAAAAAGTAATGCAGACAAATTGCCAGTGCCGTCTCATAGTTCCCTTTCCCACCTTCTCCGTATGTATCCTGTCCTTCATGTGCCCAAAGGTCTGTCTCATTCTCCCACAGTTCACTGGGAGAGTAAGAGTAACATTTGGATACTCCAGGTAGTGATACAAGTGAGAAAACAACTTCAGCATAGCTTTGCAATGCTTCTGTGTCCACTTTAGCTAAAGGCAAGCATGATATTTACAGTGGTGCCAGTCATTAAGATCAACTCTGTGGAATATTTCTATCTTACTGTTACATTAGATATCATGAGAACCAAAGCATAAATGTACCCTCAGTCATAATTAGTAGGAGGTCACCAAACTGGTGATTTCCTCTTCCAATCTGAAAATTTACTTTTTTAGTCCTTACAGGAAAAAGATTTGATTTGGCTTAGTATTTCTGTAGTCAAGGAGGTAAATAGAAACCTTTGGCCATGTCCAATTTGCAAAGTCTTTCATCAAGGTTTGCCATCTTCAGAAGCGTTTTTCCTGCACTGAACTTTCCCCTACCCCCTGAAAAGATTTGGTTATGCTTAAGTCCGTCTCTGCCATTTATCTATTTTCTGTTGATCTTGTTCTCATAAATGTAAACAAATGTTTATGGAGAGAAAAAAAATATTTTCAAGAGTACACTGGGCAAAATCTGTCAAAATATTCAGTTTAATTCTTTGTTCTGTCTCTTTCCATATATATTCTAAATAACATTTCTCTTAGAAAATGTTATAATTTCCACAGCAAACTCCAGAATTTTTGCAGCTCCTTCCACAGTGTAGTACCTGATGATGAGAAACAATATGTCATGTTTCTATTAATAAGTCAAGAGGGAGGAAAAACATTGAGAGGGGTGCTATTTTTAAAAAACGAAAAGTGAGTGTAGAAATATTAGGTTTTACCCCCCCCCAAAAAACCCCACTGCTTTGTTTTCTTTTTTTCAAATCTTTGTATTTTCACTGTGTAAACGTTGAGAAATATCTTTCCAGTTACTCCAGAAACCTATGTAATACATGTTTTAAAACATGTTTCTTATCCATGTAATGAAGGTGGAATCATGGGGTTTTCCCTGTTCTCTTTCCTCTGTTTTTCCTTCCAATCCTTCAGTGTTAGTTGGAATAGTTGGCTTTTACCCAGAGCCATCTTCAGGTATAATGCTGCTCGAGGGAAGGGATTATCTTTAAGCTTGTTCTTTTCATAATTAGGTTATTGAATTTTCTTAAACTGTACATTACTTTAGTTTCAAGCAAATAATTTAAAAGAATTCAAAGAGGTTTTCTGTTCCCTTTAGGCTGTGGGTTTTTGTTAACAGTATTATCATTATTTTTTTTGAATAGGAATAATAGTAGTTCAGGGCAATTGTATTTGTTGTTACTCTTAGTGCTTTCAGTAGCGAATGAACTTTTCCTTCACTGTAACATGATGTTGGGTGGCAGCAGCCCAAGACCACACCAAGAACTCTGTTGATTTCATATGTCAGACAAGTATAATTGCATCTTCAATGCTGCAGAAATGTAGTAATGGGTGATTTTGCCTGAAATTCTAACAGATACCTCATAGATCTGACTAAAAGTACAATTTGAATTTTTTTTAGCAGCCCATTGTGGGGAAGTTTATTTACCTGTCTGAGGCTGCTTTGTGAAGGTGTTCTTAGATCATGAGCTCATTAAATAGAACTGCAGGTAGCTTGGTGTGGACCCTTTTGAGGCAAGATTATTCCAGCTATGATGGCCCCCTCGCATTCAGAAAAATAAAAAGTAAGAGACAGGTGAGCTTTTTGGTAGTGCTTCATCACCCTGCAGAAGCTCTAATGTGCTTTGATAAGGAGATTGTCTTGATATGGAACAACTGTGGCAGCTCATGCAGTTTCTAACTGTAAGAATCTGTGTAGAATGGTAGGACTATGATTGCTCCATATCAGGGGTCACAGGGTGCATAGTTGTAGAAATTGTCAATAAGAGAAGACCAGCTTCCATGAAACACTTTGAGACTGTTCTTCAAGCTTTCTATACTGGGCTCTGAAAAGCAATATTTGGAGTTATGAGAAAAGGTTGTTCTTGCTGGATAGCTGGTACTCAAAGCTCCTGAACCTTTTGGTAGATAACACTGTTGTCTTTGGCAGGTCAGTTTTTGTAGGGCAACTTGTGAATAAGTTGTGAGTAGATTTATGTACAGGTGTTATGGTTTCATAATCTGGCCCAAATTGCCGGGAAAGGGTCAGTGAAAAAGGGTTCTGAATTCAATATAGAGTCTATAGAATCATAGAATGGTTTAGACTGGAATGGACCTTTAAAGATCATCTAGTCCAACTCCCCCGGCATGGGCAGGGACATCTTTCACTAGATCAGGTTGCCCAAAGCCCTGTCCAACCTGACCTTGAACAATTCCAGGGAGGGGGCACCCACAACTTCTCTAAGCAACTTCTTCCAGTACCTCACTGTGACAAATTTCTTCTTTACATCTAATCTAAACCTACCCTCTTTCAGTTTAAAACCATTACCCCTTGTCCTGTCACTACATTCCCTGGTGAAGCGTCCCTCTCCAGCTTTCTTGTAGTCCCTCTTTAGGTGCTGGAATGCTGCTATAAAGGTCTCCCCGGAGCCTTCTCTTCTCCAGGAGAGGTGTTCCAGCCCTCTGATCATCTTCACGGTCCTTCTCTGGACCCGCTCTAACAGGCCCACCTCTTTCTTGTGCTGGGTGGGGGCCCCAGACCCGGATGCAGTACTCCACGTGGGGACGTGGGGCCTCACGAGAGGCAGAGGGGGACAGTCACTTCCCTCAACCTGCTGGTCACGCTTCTTTTGATGCAGCCCAGGATACAGTTGGCTTTCTGGGCTGCAAGCACACACTGCCGGCTCATGTTTAGTTTTTCATCCACCGACACCCCCAAGTCCTTCTCCTCAGGGCTGCTCTCAATGCATTCATCCCCTAGCCTGTATTCATGTATGGGATCACCCTGACCCTTGTGCAGGACCTTGCAC
>VXAL01007997.1:104116-142964 GCA_013399475.1 Chauna torquata
TGAGAAATATCTTTCCAGTTACTCCAGAAACCTATGTAATACATGTTTTAAAACATGTTTCTTATCCATGTAATGAAGGTGGAATCATGGGGTTTTCCCTGTTCTCTTTCCTCTGTTTTTCCTTCCAATCCTTCAGTGTTAGTTGGAATAGTTGGCTTTTACCCAGAGCCATCTTCAGGTATAATGCTGCTCGAGGGAAGGGATTATCTTTAAGCTTGTTCTTTTCATAATTAGGTTATTGAATTTTCTTAAACTGTACATTACTTTAGTTTCAAGCAAATAATTTAAAAGAATTCAAAGAGGTTTTCTGTTCCCTTTAGGCTGTGGGTTTTTGTTAACAGTATTATCATTATTTTTTTTGAATAGGAATAATAGTAGTTCAGGGCAATTGTATTTGTTGTTACTCTTAGTGCTTTCAGTAGCGAATGAACTTTTCCTTCACTGTAACATGATGTTGGGTGGCAGCAGCCCAAGACCACACCAAGAACTCTGTTGATTTCATATGTCAGACAAGTATAATTGCATCTTCAATGCTGCAGAAATGTAGTAATGGGTGATTTTGCCTGAAATTCTAACAGATACCTCATAGATCTGACTAAAAGTACAATTTGAATTTTTTTTAGCAGCCCATTGTGGGGAAGTTTATTTACCTGTCTGAGGCTGCTTTGTGAAGGTGTTCTTAGATCATGAGCTCATTAAATAGAACTGCAGGTAGCTTGGTGTGGACCCTTTTGAGGCAAGATTATTCCAGCTATGATGGCCCCCTCGCATTCAGAAAAATAAAAAGTAAGAGACAGGTGAGCTTTTTGGTAGTGCTTCATCACCCTGCAGAAGCTCTAATGTGCTTTGATAAGGAGATTGTCTTGATATGGAACAACTGTGGCAGCTCATGCAGTTTCTAACTGTAAGAATCTGTGTAGAATGGTAGGACTATGATTGCTCCATATCAGGGGTCACAGGGTGCATAGTTGTAGAAATTGTCAATAAGAGAAGACCAGCTTCCATGAAACACTTTGAGACTGTTCTTCAAGCTTTCTATACTGGGCTCTGAAAAGCAATATTTGGAGTTATGAGAAAAGGTTGTTCTTGCTGGATAGCTGGTACTCAAAGCTCCTGAACCTTTTGGTAGATAACACTGTTGTCTTTGGCAGGTCAGTTTTTGTAGGGCAACTTGTGAATAAGTTGTGAGTAGATTTATGTACAGGTGTTATGGTTTCATAATCTGGCCCAAATTGCCGGGAAAGGGTCAGTGAAAAAGGGTTCTGAATTCAATATAGAGTCTATAGAATCATAGAATGGTTTAGATTGGAATGGACCTTTAAAGATCATCTAGTCCAACTCCCCCGGCATGGGCAGGGACATCTTTCACTAGATCAGGTTGCCCAAAGCCCTGTCCAACCTGACCTTGAACAATTCCAGGGAGGGGGCACCCACAACTTCTCTAAGCAACTTCTTCCAGTACCTCACTGTGACAAATTTCTTCTTTACATCTAATCTAAACCTACCCTCTTTCAGTTTAAAACCATTACCCCTTGTCCTGTCACTACATTCCCTGGTGAAGCGTCCCTCTCCAGCTTTCTTGTAGTCCCTCTTTAGGTGCTGGAATGCTGCTATAAAGGTCTCCCCGGAGCCTTCTCTTCTCCAGGAGAGGTGTTCCAGCCCTCTGATCATCTTCACGGTCCTTCTCTGGACCCGCTCTAACAGGCCCACCTCTTTCTTGTGCTGGGTGGGGGCCCCAGACCCGGATGCAGTACTCCACGTGGGGACGTGGGGCCTCACGAGAGGCAGAGGGGGACAGTCACTTCCCTCAACCTGCTGGTCACGCTTCTTTTGATGCAGCCCAGGATACAGTTGGCTTTCTGGGCTGCAAGCACACACTGCCGGCTCATGTTTAGTTTTTCATCCACCGACACCCCCAAGTCCTTCTCCTCAGGGCTGCTCTCAATGCATTCATCCCCTAGCCTGTATTCATGTATGGGATCACCCTGACCCTTGTGCAGGACCTTGCACTTGGCCTTGTGGAACTTCATGAGGTTCACATGGGCCCGCCTCTTGAGCCTGTCAAGGTCCCTCTGGATGGCATCCCTTCCTTCTGTCATATTAGCTGCACCACTCAGCTTGGTGTCATCTGCAAACTCAATCCCACTGTCCGTGTCTCTGACAAAGATGTTAAACCGTACCAGTCCCAACAGAGACCCCTGAGGGACGTGACTCATGAATGATCTCCATCTGGACATTGAGCTGTTGACTGCAACTCTCTGGATGCAGCCATCCAGCCAATTCTTTTTCCACGAAAAGGGTGCATCAAAGTGCATGCATCAAGCCCATGTCTCTCCAATTTAGAGACAAAAATATTGTGGGACCATGTCAAAGGTCTTACAGAATTCCAGATATGACATTGGTTGCTTTTGACTTGTCCACTGATGTAGTCAATCCATCATAGAATGGCACTAGATTTTCATATATCTTCATAAATGATCTGAGTGAGGGGACTGAAAGCATCACGACCAAGTTTTGTGATGATGCTAAACTGAGAGGTGAGGTGGACATCTCAGAAGGGAGAGCCATCTTGCAGAGAGACCTGGACAGGCTGGAAGAGTGGGCAAGCAAGAGCTGTGTCAAGTTTAACAAAAGCAACTGCAAAGTCCTGCACCTGGGACAACATAACCAAAGAGCCCAGTGGCCCTAGGATCTATGTGGTTGGGGGAGCAGCCTTGTTGAAATGAACTTACTGGTCCTGGCAGACAAGAAGCTGAACATAAGTTAGAAGTGCATTGCTGTAGCAATGGAGGCAAATTGGATCCTGGGCTGCATCCGCAGGGACATTACTAGTAGAATTAGAGATGTGATCATCCCACTTTACTTAGTACTTGTCTGGCCATACCAGAGGTACTGTGTCTAGTTCTGTTCCCCACAAGTCAAAAAAAACACATACTGGAGAAGGATCCAAAGAAGTGTTGTGAAGATGATCAAAAGGCTGGAGAACCTGCCCTGTGAGGAAAGACTGAAGGAGTTAGATCTTCTTACAGTGGAAAAGAGAAGGCTCGGAGGGACCTTGTCACAATATTCTGGTACGTAAAGGGTGGCTACAAAGAGGACAGAGGTCTCTTTCTTCATAAGGAGGGATATGAAGAAGACAAGGGACAATGAGTACAAGTTGTACTGGGAGAGGTTTTGTCTTGATATAAGAAAAATTTTTTACAGTGAGAACAATCACTGGAACAAACTCCCCAGGGACGTGATTGGAGAGGCCACTGGGTAATCTCATTTAGGCTCTCTTTTGCCATGAAAGGTTGGACCTGATGATCTTTTGAGGTCCCTTCCAACATGGACTGTTCTCTGATTCTGTGATTATTTAGAGTTAATTGGTGGTGCACAGTTGTTCCATGATCCCTTCCTTTGTTCAGCGCTGCATGTGACTGCATAAATCAAATACATGGCATGACAGCGTTTCATTCCATGGTATTCAGTTGTTTTGAGTAGCAAATTGGAATGGACTTAGAGGGTGCCTTCAGCTCCAGTATTATGGGGACTGGTCACTTCAGGTGGATAAAGCAGGTAGGATTGTTCCTACCCAATATGAATACCAGTGGATTTCTTCTACCTACTGTGTTTTGGGAGAATTAAATTTTTTCCTTTGCCCTTGCCCTTTTATTTAAAGCAGCTAGCAGATACCAGTTTTAACTACAAGATCAACAGCTGCAGGCTAGTGAAGTGGGTGTTTGGTGAACTAGAGGCAAGAAAGTACTGTCAGCAGATCAGTATGCTTGTATGCATATAGTGCATGACATATAGTGGCACATATGGCAAAAGAATATAATTTTTCTTTAGGATTGGACTGACAAGAAGGTTTGAAAAAAAAAAAGCCATCTTGCATGTCTATCTGTGATGGCAATGAGAATAAAAGATAGTTCATGTACACTTGTGCTTTTGCTCCGTGGTGTGAGTAGTTACTCCAGTAGATAATACCAGCGTGAAGTTAATATGATATTTGTATGCTCCAGTAAAATTTAGTCTTGCATTGTTTTCATAATTTTTTCTTGAATATGTTACTGAGATGAGATCTTGTTAAACCTTATTTTTGATATTATCTCTTTCCTATGCTAAGCTAAAACTTCTATATGGAATGGCTTTCTAATGGTGTAGGAAACCTCCCAGTTACAGTGTATATATATAAAAAAAAAAAGGTAATTTTCTGTTGGCCAAGTTTATTATTACCTGTTAAGGAGCTGCCTACACTGATTCTCCAGTTCTCTTTCTACAGAGAAAACAAGATGGAGTGTGTCTCTGACTTGCATTATTAAAATCTCTTTCCTCCCAAAACTGTCTATTAACTGCAGTCTTTGGTGCCACTGGAACAGGTAGTCTTTGGAGCAGGACAGGGAATAACATCAGTAGACATCTGTTTTCTTCTGGTTTTGCTCAGTTACCTCAAGCTCAGTCACCTCAAACAGTTATTCTATTAATCAGCACTGCTATTGGTTGGTCTTCTTTATCTTGACCAGTATCCTCTGACATGTAGTCATCATCTCTCCATATTCAGTGGATTTCCGGCTGGCTTTCTTGGGAGTTGGGCTCACCTGCCAACTTTCTATGTGCCTTATGAAACAGCTTATTTACCCTTTTTTATTCTCTTCCTTGAACATCTTCTACCCCAACTCTCATGTAGTATGGTGGAGCTTCTCCTGAACAGCACAGGGTCTCTCTGAAAAATAGTTGTCTACCATCTGCAAATCTGCTGAGAGTTCACTTGATCCCATTGAGTCACTAATGAAAACATAAAACAGTTCTGAACAAAGTGTTGAGTCTAGAGGGATACCGGTAGTCATTGGCCTCCAGCTGGACCTCACACATTTCAGCACGACTCTTTGAGTCCAGCAATCCAGCCAGTTCTCCACCTATCTCATCATCTATTCATGCATCCCATATCTCATAGATCTGGCTGTGAGGAGGCTATGGCAGGTTTGCACAAAGTTTTGCTTAAAATCAAGGTATACAACACGTGTTGCTTTCCCCTTATCCACAACATCAATCACAGAAAACAGTCAGGTTAGATGTGTTAGCTGGGCAAGAATGCTGTTAGCAAACTTGTGTTGACTGCTCCCAGTTACCTTCTTGTCCTTCTAGTGTCTGAAAGTGTCTTCCAGGTGAATTTTCTCCATCATCTTCCCAAGAACTGAGGTGAAGCTGACAGGCCTGTTGTTTCCTGGGCCTTCCGTCTTGCTCTTGAAAAGGAGTGTGACATTTGCCATCCTCTAGTCATCAGGAACCTATCCCAATCACCATAGCCTTTTGAGGATGGTAGACAGACACCTTGCAGTGGTGGTGGCTGGCACCTTCAGTACCCTTGCTTGCATCCCATCTGGGCCATGAAAGTGAGTGTTCTTGTGGATGAAGTGCTCCCTAACTTAAACTTCCTCTCTTGTGGGCACTGCCTCACCCCCATAGACTCTGAGGACTCTCAGGGACCTTGGAGGCCTGAGGGACGGAGGTCTTACTAGTGAAAACAGAGGCTGAAAGAGCATTGAGTACATTAGCCAAGTCCTTTGTCACAAGATCCTTTGCCTCTTTGAACAGTGGGCCCACATCATCCTTAGCCTTTCTATTACTGTCTGTTTTTAGAAGTGCTTCTTATTGTCATCTATATCATGCACACCTATGGGTGCAAAGAGTTACAGTTTGTGAGGATTCTGAAGTTCTTGCCAATGCATAAAGCTAATAAATATATATATTTTTAAAATTGAGACTTAATGCAAAACAAAAAACATGGATGCATGTTTCTTAGTCCAACCTAATCTCTCATTTCTATATCATTTGAACCCTGGTGTTACACTGTCAGACTAGCTGTATTCTCTTGGTCATGTTGCTATTGCTCATTCAGAACCAGGTTCTCCAATCCACCCCAAATTTTTATAACCCTTTAACCTTTGTGAAGGAGAAGCTTATCTAGTTGCCTACCTTTACGTGACATACTAAAGCAACACTCTTTTTGTTCAGATTGTATTGTTTCTTACTTGAATTCATCTTTTTCCTAGTTTTGCCCAGAAAGTTATATCATCCCAATCTGTTTTTTTATACTTCCCTGCATTTCCATAGTCTCATGCTTAAGAATTTGCCTTTAATTTTTTAAAGTGCTAGTTTAATTCCTTGCCAATTTAGGTAGGGCATGTTTTGTTCAGATGCTGTATTGATTCCAAAATTTACACACCTGATAGTAGTAGCCATTTTTCCTGTTTTATTCTCAAGTTTATATTGAAATTGCCTTTCTATCTACTGCTTAGTTTGATATTGGAAGCCTTGTATAATATGCTGCCACTGAAATTTGCATTTGAAGTGTCCTTCTTAGCCTAGTGTTTGGATTCCCTGTTTCCTCATGCCACTGGTACAGTGTGGTCAAGACCATGGAGAGCTGCCCGGCAGTATCAGGTTTCCTTTTGAGAAACCATCTTTGTCCATACCATGTAGTCACTTGTTGGTCTCTACCAGCACTGCAAAATCAGTCATGGCTGATCCAACCACTCTGCGCTAGAGTCTTCTTTTTCCTACCAAGCATTTGTAGGATTTCTGGCAAGGATGTTTTTTCATCTCCTTCTCTCCTTTAGTGGCTTTTTTTTTTTTAAATAAGAGAAAGCTTGAGGTTTCAGATATCTGAAATCATACCTACCTCTAGCACATTCAGTTCCAACAGTGATCCTCTGAAACCCTACCAGGCATTACATATTGACTAAGCCATATCCTTCATTTCACCAAGCAGTTTTCTCCTTTTTCTGTATGATCCTTGTATGATCAGTCAGTTTCCACAGTTGCCAGCCATTCTTTATACAGAACTGTGCACTCTAAAGCCCCTACTCCCACAAAAGGCAGCCCTAGGGAGCACCAGTGACCAGGGCATGGTGTGGCAGTTTACACAGGAGGATGCCTCTTTGAAGGAGGGCATTTCACTGGCTGAGCGGGAGACTTGAAGTACACATAATCCAGCAGCTGGGCACCATTCTGTGACCATCTGCACAGGTCAAGGGCACTCATCCTACCTGACCCTCCAGGCAGAATGGTGGCCACTCGTCTGAGAGCAAAGGCTGCAGCTCTGGCTTGCAGGTATGTACCATCTACCCAGGTGGTGGCTGATGCCTCCAGGTAGACAGAGCTGCTGAAGGGAGAGGCTGCAGTGCTGACTTCAGAGTGCAGGAAGTGCCTAGACCTTTTGCCTGTGTCAGGGACGGGTGGCAGACCTGCCTACAAAAGGTGTGCCCAGGTGGAGGACCCCCTGCAGCAGGTGGCTGAGTTGCAGGGGGTGGTGAGAAGGCTGCGTAATAGCAGGGAGGCAGAGGAGGAGTTAAATATCTGGTTCTAAGCACAGTCTGCAGTGCACCCACAGTCCATTGCCAAACAGCCAAAAACTCACCCTGCAGCACACAAAGGGAATCATGGAATCATAAAATATCCTGAGTTGGAAGGGACCCACAAGGATCAACTCATTGCGGGGGAGGGGGGGGCACCAATAATGCAGAAGAATGGAAGCTTGCAACAGCAAGGACCAGCAGGTGGAAGAGACTTCCTCTGAAGCCTGAGATGCCTTTGCAGAACTGCTTCACTGCTTTGCAGCCTGAAGAGAAGAGACCCATCACATCAGGAGAGATGCTGGAGATGAGTGAGGTAGCGCAATCTGCTCCCTGCATAACAACCATCACAACTAAGATAAGGCAATGGGTGATAGCGGTAGGTGACTCTTTTCTGAGAAGCACAGAAGTGCCAATTGTCTGACCTGACACACTCTCTAGAGAGGTGTGTTCCTTACTGGGGGCTCATATCAGGGATGTCACTAGACTACTAAGCCTCTTATAGCCCACTGACTAGTATCTGCTGCTGTTGTTTCATGTGGGCACCAGTGGTACAGCCAGGAGCAGTCTGAAGAGTATCAGGAAGGATTGCAGAGCTCTGGGAGCAGTGGTAAGGGACTCAGGAATGTAGGCAGTTTTTTCATCAGTCCTCCTGGTCAAAGGGAAGGGGTTTGAAAGGGCCAGTAGAATCCTGCAAATCAACAAATGGTTATAGGACTGGTGCCACAGCTGGGAGTTTGGCTACTGAGACCATGGGACTTGCTTTGAGAAACCTGATCTACTGGGGGCTGATGGGGTTGACCTGTCAGAGAAGGGGAAAAGCATCTTCAATCACAGGCTTGCCAAGCTGGTGAGAGGGTTTTAAGCTAAAGTTGCTGGGGAAGGGGAACCTCAATCCATCCCCCTCCTACCAGTTTGACACAAGTGACCATGTTAGATGCCCAGAGGCTACAGAAAGGTCACGGGTCAGCAGGAGAGCACCTGAAGAGCAGCACAAAGGAATTCCAGCCACTCTAGCCAGTAAGTCAGCTTCATCAGTGGCCCAACTTAAGTGTGTCTATGCAAACACATGTTGCATGGGGAATAAACAAGAGGAGTTAGAGATGTGCGCGTACCTGCATGGCTGTGATCTCATTGGCATCACAGTGACATGGTGGGATGGCTCCTATGACTGGAGTATTGGAATGGAAGGACACGCAGGGGAGATGAGGAGGGAGTGTCACACTGTCAATGACCAACTGAAGTGCATGGAGCTCCACCTGGGGATGGATGAGGAGCTGACAGAGTTTATGGGTCAGCACTAAAGGAAGGGCAGTGACAGGTGACATGGCAGTAGGGGCCTGCTACAGCCCACATGATTAAGAAGACTGAGTGGCAGAGGCCCTCTATAGACAGATAAGAGCAGTTTCACGTTCACAAGCCCTAGTCCTTGTGGGGTACTTCAACCACCCTGATATTTGTTGGAGGGACAGCATAGTAGGGCATAAGCAATCTAGGAGGTTCCTGGAACACATTGATGATAACTTCCTTCTCCAAGTGATAAAGGAGCCAAAGAGGAGAGGTGCTATGCTGGAACTTGTTCTTACCAGTAAGGAGGGGCTGGTGGGGAATATGAAGCTCCAGGGCAGCCTTGGCTGCAGTGACCAAGAAATGGTGGAGTTGAGGATCCTGAGGACAGTGAGGAGGGCACATAGCAAGCTCACTACCCTGGACTTCAGGACAGCAGACCTTGGCCTCTTCAGGGATCTATTTGGTAGAGTACAATACGATAAAGCTCTGGAGGCAAGAGGGGCCCAAGAAAGCTGGTAGTATTCAAGGATCACCTCCTCCAAGCTCAGGAGCAATGCATCCCAACAAAGAGGATGTCAGGCAAACACACCAGGAGGCCTACCTGCACAAACCAGGAGCTCCTGTACAAGCTTAAATACAAAAAGGAAGCCAACAGAGGGTGGAAGCAAGGATGGGTAGCCTGGGAGGAACACAGAGAAGTTGTCCAAGCAGCCAGGGGTCAAGTTAGGAAAGCTAAAGCCCTGACAGAATTCAATTTGGCCAGGGATGTCAAGGGCAACAAGAAAAGCTTCTACAGGTGCATTACTGATAAAAGGAAGAGTACGGAAAATGTGGGCCCTTTCTGGAAGGAAACGGGAGACCTGGTTACCCGGGATATGGAGAAGGCTGAGGTACTCAATGACATTTTTGCCTTAGTCTTCGCTGGCAAGTGCTCTAGCCACACAGCTCCAGTCACAGAAGGTAGGGACTGGGAGAATGAAGAACTGCCCACTGTATGAGAAGATCAGGTTCAAGACCATCTAAAGAACCTGAAGGTGCACAGGTCCATGGGACCAGATGAGTGGGTTCTGAGGGAATTGGCGGATAAAGTTGCTAAGCCATCAGATTTGAGAAGTTGTGGCAGTCAAGTGAAGTTCCTGCTGACTGGAAAGGGGGAAGCATAACCCTCATTTTTAAAAAGGGAAAAAAGGAAGACCTGGGGAACTACAGACCAGTCAGTCTCAGCACTGTGCCTGGCAAGATCATGGAGCAGATCCTCCTGGAAACTATGCTAAGGCACATGGAAAATAAGGGGGTAATTGCTGACAGTCAAGAGGACTTCACTAAGTGCAAATTGTACCTGACAAATCTGGTGGCCTTTTACAAGGGGATAACAGAATTGGTGGATGAGGGAATAGCAACAGATGTTATCTACTTTGTCAAATGCTTTGCACGAGTCCCTATCCTGCACGACTTCTTTGTCTCTAAATTGGAGGGACATGGGTTTGAGGGATGGACCAGTCGGTGGGTAAGGAAGTGGCTGGATGGTAGCACTCAAAGAGTTGTGGTCAACGGCTCAATGTCCAAGTAGAGATCAAGGACAAGTGGCGTTCCTCAGGGGTCAGTATTGGGACCAGAGCTGTTTAACATCTTTGTTAGTAACACGGACAGTGTGACTGAGTGTACCTTCAGCAAGTTTGGCAACAACACCAAGCTGAGTGGTGCCGTTGACACAATGGAAAGGATACCAACCAGAGGGACCTTGACAGGCTCAAGAGACGGGCCCGTGTAAACCTCATGAAGTTTCACAAGGCCAAGTGCAAGGTCCTGCACAAGGGTCAGGGTGATCCCATACACGAATACAGGCTAGGGGATGAATGCATTGAGAGCAGCCCTGAGGAGAAGGACTTGGGGGTGTCGGTGGATGAAAAACTAAACATGAGCCGGCAGTGTGTGCTTGCAGCCCAGAAAGCCAACTGTATCCTGGGCTGCATCAAAAGAAGCGTGACCAGCAGGTTGAGGGAAGTGACTGTCCCCCTCTGCCCCTCGTGAGGCCCCACGTGGAGTACTGCATCTGGGTCTGGGGCCCCCACCCAGCACAAGAAAGAGGTGGGCCTGTTAGAGCGGGTCCAGAGAAGGACCATGAAGATGATCAGAGGGCTGGAACACAAAGAAAGGCTGAGAGAGCTGGGATTGTTCAGCCTGGAGAAGAGAAGGCTCCAGGGAGACCTTTATAGCGCCTTCCAGCACCTAAAGAGGGACTACAAGAAAGCTGGAGAGGTGCTCTTCACCAGGGAATGTAGTGATAGGACAAGGGGTAATGGTTTTAAACTGAAAGAGGGTAGGTTTAGATTAGATGCAAAGAAGAAATTTATTACAGTGAGGCACAATGTCGTAGGGAGGCACTAGAAGAAGTTGCCTAAGGAAGTTGTGGATGCCCCCTCCCTGGAATTTTTCAAGGCCAGGTTGGATGGGGTTTTGAGCAACCTCATCTAGTGGAAGGTGTCCCTGCCCATGGCAGGGACTAGATGATCTTTAAGATCCCTTCCAACACAATCCATTCTATGATTCTATGAATTGGGAAGGTGCCAAAGGGAATTCAGACATTTGGTTTAAAACATTCAAGAGGAAGTCCTTTTTCTATATGGAAAAATTCTTCACTATGGGGGTGGTGAGGCATGGAGCAGGTTGCCCAGAGAAGCTTTGGATGCCCCCTCCCTGGAATTATTCACAGCCAGGTTCGATGGGACTTTGGGCAACCTGGTGTAGTGGAAGGTGTCCCTGCCACCCCTGCAGGGGAGTTGGAACTAGATAACCTTTAAAGGTCACTTCCAACCCAAACCATTCTATGAGCCTATGATTTTTTTAAAGGTACATAATTAAATTGTGAACTCATTGCCACAAGAGTTTCAGATCCAGGAAGTAAAAATGAATAAAAAAGTAATTAGAGAGACACATAGAAGTTTGCGTAACAGACTAGCATGAGGGTTATTAAAAGCTATGACGTGGATACAGCCTCTGGTGCAAGAATTCCCTAAACCATGGATTACTGGAAACTGAGAGGAGGTAGGGGACAGGGAAAAGAGTAATGCTCCGTTATTTGCCCTGTACTCATATTTTTCCTCAAACAGTCCCTGTTGACCCCATAAAGACATGCTGTGATCTTAGTTAGACCTTTGCGCTGCTTGAGTATAGTCAATATTAAGCTAAATCTGTGAGGGAACAGCAAAACTATAACTAGAATTTCATGCTTTAAGTACTGGTGGATCCAGGGTGTCATTACATGGTTATTTAAACTGACTTGTTTAAAGCGGAGCTGTTGCCTATGTCATGTTCACCTTGCTTCACTTATACCGACACTGGTGTTTGATCCCGCAGAACTGTACTAGAGGCGTGTACTAGTAGAGCATTAACTTATGGAAGTGGTTGAGAAGAGGAATTAACACTTTTGCTGGGTTTTGTCCTTAAAATAATTATGGGAGCAGATGAGCACCAACCCCAGGTGGTCTTGGGTGTCTGGCCTAAGCATGGGCTGTGGCAGTGTCAACCTGTTGGGGTAAGCTCTTCTCTGCAGCTCTAAGCTGGCAGGGAACTTACAGTGCAGAAGGGAGGAATTGAGTAAAAAAGTATAGATAGAGTGGCTGTGTTGGAGACTTCTTACTTTGCTTTTGATGACCTTGCATTCTTGCTGCAGAATTAATGGCTTGCTGTGATATGCTGATTCCCATCTTTTCCTCCTTTTGTGTAGCCATGACTTAATGTGGCCAAGTACATATACATACACATGCATACGTATGTAGAAACAATATATGCTGCCAGGGTGATAGTGACAGTGTAAAAGTAGGGACTTACTCTGAAAACTGGTTGAAGTACGTCTGCCAAGATGCGTGTTTCTGTTTCCAAGGGTTGATCTATGACTACTGGGAGAATGAAGAGCAGTTACCTATTGCAGAAGCTGTTATAATTCTGTTAGCTGAGCTCTTTCAGTAGTAGTGCTTAGATGTATAGCTGTCTCTTTTCTAAGTTTAGCCAAAACGAAAATGCGTTTCATTTCAAAAAAATGTTTGCAGGGGCTTTCNTGGCAAACAAAGACTTTGGAAGAACTGGAGAGTTATTAATGTTAATATTAACTTTATTCTTTGAGAAGGAGGAGAAGACAAGTGATTTTCCTTGATGTAGGGGATTTTAATCGGGACCAGATCCTCCTTCTGATAGAGATCAATTTGGAAGGTAGAGGTGTGTGTTTTATCATAGGGGCCAAAAAGTGAATTTTGCAGATTTTCTTCGTCCTTTGTCATCTTTACAGAACTTACCTGGAATGCTGAACTGAAGTTCTGTCTTATTGCATATATTGTTAATGGCATTAAGTAAATGTTTTAATCTACAATTGCCATTTTTTCATGGCATTTATAATGAAATAACAGGCTGCAGGAGTCAATACGTTGAAATTTTTATGGCTCACAATTTGGAATGTCCAGGTTTTGTCTTCTAAAAACTGTATGGGATATGTTTTTCTCTGTGTGTAGAAATAGATTTGCCAAACCTGCCTGTCCTCAGTTAACACTGTCTGTCCAAGCCCTGTAGATTTTTCTTTAGAAGTCATCCTGTATCTAAACATATAATCTGGCATACTGAGACTGTTAATAGTCCAAATAATATTCAAATGAATACTCATCTAGAAACTGAGTTATCTGAGAATTCCGTATACTTTTTTAAATGTCATCTTTCTAGGAATATCTGTGTGTTATACAAATATAAAATACGTATAGAATATAGAAATACTTCTAAACTGAAATGTTTCTGAATTTTAAAAAGAAAATTTGTGCAGTTGTTGAATCTCAGTTAACTTTAGTGAGTTAGAATTTTGTGCTTCAGGGAGAAAATGGCAGCTTCCAACCCCAAGAGAAAGGTCCTTGGCAGAGTCTTTTGTTTCTTTACTTTTAATTACCAAGGAGGGGCAAACCTTGATCCTCCAGACTATGTTTCTGCACGACATGCATGTTCATCATTCTCTTGCATAAGTGCATGAACAGAACTGCTTTGTGTCAACAAAATACCTGCTTAAACTCTGTAATAATGGGTAACCTCATACCTACTTTTGCTGAAAGATGAATTGGTTTTAATGCAAGTGGTATTTTCAGTGACGAAGTTGGTGGGTTTAAAACATTACATTAAGTTTAATTTAAAGGAGATCAATCTTATTTAACCATCCATTTGACTGGGTTTGTTGGAGGAAATAATGATAGAGACAAATGCATTATCTCTATCTGTTGCACAGATTTATGGTGTACACATGGTTACAGTTTTTCCTTGTCTTTATCACTGATTATTTGTTACTTCTGCCTTTCCCTGCATTCAGCTGGACTGAATTCAGCCAAAACCCTTGATATCTGAGGTTAGAAAGTATTCGTCAGGCTAAATAAAATCAGTTATTGGGATTCACAATAGCTGACTGCTATTGACTTTACCATTTACTTTACAAGATGGATGCCATTTTTTTCTGCTCAGTTGGTTTTTGAGTGCTCTGTCTCCTTGTGTGCTCTAGTTTAGGAGTCTGAGAAATAGGAAAGAGGAATTGGGGAGTAAATTTGTTACATGCTCTGTGTGGAACTTTAGTTCACAATGTTTGTTGAATGCATTAATAGATATTTTTTTAAATCTGTTTTTTTAACACATGAACCTATAGTCAAGGAAGGCGAACAAATCTAAGTCGTGGCTTAGATTGCCTGCATTCTCCTCCTTAGGATTCTTGCAGCAGTGTTGAGAGATAACGCTCAACTTATAAGCCAAAAAAAAGTAAAAGTGATTTTTTTACCTGGACATGTCCCTTACTATTCTCCAGGCTACCACATGATCTTTTGAACTATGTTGTCTGCAACAAGATTCATTTGAAGCTTTTGTTTAATAAATACATTAATAAAAAATTGAAATCCTGGCTTGAAAAAAATGTAGGTAGTAAATAATAGTCCCTTTTGACTTGAGTTGACTGGGGAGGTAAAATGTGAAGCATATATATCTACTTCATAGTTACCACTTCAGCACTGTCCGTAGAGTACACCTCTATGACTGGATGAATTATCTGTGGTCTCTTGGATTTATCTGTTTGTACTTATGAGACTTTAAAATCAAGAAAGGCACCTAGACCCTTGTTATAGCAAAAGTGTTTGCTCACCAGCCATTCAGTTTACTGTACACTTATACACAAACAGAAGCTTGAAGTTAGAAGTTCAAGTTACAGCTCTACTGCTTTCATACTAAAAGCCTAAGGCTGTTTGTAGGGTGCACCTTTGTGGTGGGTTAACCTTGGGTAAGGACCAAACTCCCAACCAGTTGCTCAGTCACTCATTCCTTCTCCTCAACAGGCCAGGTGGAGAAGACGGGATATGGAAGCTCATGGGTCAAGACTGCTTACTGACATGGGCAGCACAGCCTCAACTTGGGGAAAATTAATTTCCTGCCAATTAAGATAGATTTGGATAGTGAGAAACAAAGGCAAACATTGAAACAACACCTTTCCTTTCCTCCCTCCTTCCCATGCACAACTCAATACTTCATTCTTGACTCCTCTACCTCCTCCCACTTCACTAGCAATACAGGGGACTCAGTCCATAACAGTTCTCTGCTGCTGCTCTCTCCTCACGCTTTTGCCCTGATCTAGCACGGGTCCTGTCCACATGCTAGTGTCCTTCAAGAACTGATCTAGTGCAAGCTCTCCATGTCCTTCAGAGTATATCTGCCTGCTCTGGTGTGAGGTCCTCCATGGGAAATGTGTGGATATCTGCTCTGGCATGGTCCTCTCCATGGGTTGCGGGGAAATACTTGCGCTGGCACCTGGAGCTCTTTCTCCCCTTCCTCCTTCTCTGACCTTGGTATTTGACACTGCAGTTTCTCACACCATCTTTCCCCCTCAGCATTAAATCTGTTTTCCTAGAGACACAACCAGCTTTGCTTAGAGACTCAGCTGTGTCCTGCGGTGAGGCTGTTGGGGCTGGCTGGAACTCACTCTGTCCAGCATGGGGCAGTCCCGGTCTCTTCTCAGAGGCAATCCCTGCTACCAAATCCTTTCCATCTATACCCAAGACAGTCTTCTGTTGCATTGCTCTAGTTGAAAGCGAAGACAGATGCATATACATATTTCTGTATGGGATATCTGTAGCCTGCAGAGCCTTTTAGTGCAGGTAGGATGAACATTGAAGGGTACCAGACATCGCTCAGGACAAGGAAAAGAATGCTAAGTGCTCAGGTGCAATGCCGTGTAAACAGCTGTGTTAGAACAAGTTGTTCGGTTTTCTGAGAGGCTTGCATTGTACTCACATGGAAAGTGAAGGAAGTGATTTGTTCATTCAATAGTGGATGGCCATGTAGTTTCATTAACCTGTTCATTAACCTCATCACCTGTTGAGAAGAAACAAGGATACTGTTTGCTGAAGAAATTTTATTCTCATACTAAAATGATTTGCTAGTTACTTAGGCAGCTGAGACTGTCTCTATTGGTAATGTTTGACTTGCATGCTTTCCCTCTTATAACAGATCATGGTAATGTCAGACGGGACATCGTTCTCTTCAGGGCAGAGCCTTCATCTCCCCAACCTTCCCAGTAACTCCCTGTCTTTTTCTGAAGTGAAGAAGAAATCATCTCATGGGCCTAAGGTGAGTCTTAGTTTGATAGAAGAAACTTGAGCTAATAAGGCTTTTCCTGGGAAGTAACTTGAGAAGAAGAATCTTTCTGGGTGTTTTTGCAATCTTGTGACATAGTCCAGTGGTGACAATAGGTATCAACATTTCTTCAATGTGAATTTACTGTTAGTCAAATGCAAATAATGCAGAACAAGGATGTTTGTGAGAATGGGTGCTAACTGAAGTATTGCTTTTCTGGTTTTTGAACATGCATGGTTGTTTTCCTCCTTTTCCAGAAGAAATTCTAATTGCCTGTTGTATTAGGAGATTCTGGGGATGGAAGTGTGATCAGCAGAAATGTAAGAATATTACCAAATGCTATCATAGTTGTTTCATTTGTTTAGTATTTTTAAATGAATGTTTTGTAAGGTAACTGTGT
The DNA here is from genome assembly GCA_013399475.1 of Chauna torquata. NCBI lineage: Eukaryota > Metazoa > Chordata > Aves > Anseriformes > Anhimidae > Chauna > Chauna torquata. The sequence goes on from VXAL01007997.1 coordinate 120,779, forward strand.
GAAGTGAAACTTGGAAGTTGTATTCATTAGCATTTTTCATTTTGTTTAAAGTTCAGGGTGTTTCAAATATATTGACATATATGTTTATATATGTCAAATATATTGACAATATGTTTACTAGGTGTTTCAAATATATTGACATATCATCAGTCTCTAGGACATCAAATTGAATCCCCAACTTAGAACATGGCAGAAAGGTACATTCCAATGCACCTTTTGAGTGATATAAGTAGGCCTTTCCAAAACAGCATAGAACTTCAGTTTGACAAAATGAATTAATCATGTGAGAGAATAAAGAGCACCTTGTTATTAAATGAGAAAGAAATATAGCACAATGACTTAATTTGTAAATTAAACTAACATATATGACCTTTCACCATTCTGTTAAATTGTTTGTATTTTGATTTTCTTTTTCAGCATCTGCCAGTCTAAAATATGTTACTTAATCTTACTGGTGTCTGAGTTTGTGTACTGCAAGAGCAATATCCGTTTTTATCAATAACTTTCATGTTGTGTAGCTATACAAAATACTATCTTCTGGAAAAATGCCAGCTCTTTTATCTTGTAAGAACTGTCACATAATGAACTATGGGTATGCTTAAGTGTGTCCATTGAAAAGAATACATTCTTATCACAACAAAAAGGAGATAGAGAGGAGGAAAAAAAACTCTTTGACATGTTCCTGCCTGCTTTGCATTGTATCAGAGTGCCTCACAATCTGTAATGCAGTTCTTGCAACATGTAAAGGAGATATGACCGTGTTATTATTTTTGTTTTCCTAGTGAGGAGCTGAGGATTAGATTGAAGGTGCTTACTTTGGCATACCAAATTTGGTGCATAATGCCTAAGAGGAAGAAGATAACTCTCTAGCTGCTTACACTAGGACATATCTGGTTATACTTGGATACTGAAGATGAGTTATTTTGACACCTTATTGTCAGTAATAGAGGTTCTTGTGAGGTTCGGTAGCTCTGTAGAGTTCATTTTCTGAATCGCTACTTCAGATTCAGCTGTAATGTTGATCACCCTTGCACTGCATGCCAAAACAAGCATATTGAGGCTTGGCCTAAAATAAGCAACCCAAACACTAGCAGGAGAACTTCAGGGAAGTAACAGAAATGATACCAAGTCCTACACTAGTCCTCCTGCTAGTAACTGCATTCTGTGGTAAGTCTTGAATCTCCAGCATAATTCTTTTTACAAGCAAATGCTAACTGGGATGCCATTTTCTAAGCTCTATTCAGACAATGAATATCTGGTGTAGAAGAACTGACACGTGTGGAGTGTGGCTGGGGTGAAGGGAGTCTTCCATGTTTGCAGCACTTTTCCTTGGAAATGAATGATTGAAATCTTTCGTTTCTGCTGAAGTAACCACCTGCAGTGAGTTTGATCCATTTTTACAGCCGGAAGATGTTGGAGGAGTCAGTATGAGGTCAGATGTACATCACAACTCAGCATTGTATTCAATATCTGTATATGTTACCCAGGAATGTTTTTGAATTAACTTGGTTTCAAATTCAGCTGGTCGATAGCTGGCTGAATATGAGCCAGCAGTGTGCTCAGGTGGCCAAGAAGGCCAACAGCATCCTGGCCTGTATGAGAAATAGTGTGGCCAGCAGGACTAGGGAAGTGATTGTCCCCCTGTACTCGGCTGTGGTGAGGCCGCACCTCGGATACTGTGTTCAGTTTTGGGCCCCTCACTACAAGAAGGCCATCGAGGTGCTGGAGCGTGTCCAAAGAAGGGCAACGAAGCTGGTGAGGGGTCTGGAGAACAAGTCTTCTGAGGAGCAGCTGAGGAAGCTGGGGTTGTTTACCCTGGAGAAAAAGGAGGCTCAGGGGAGACCTTATCTCTTTACACAACTACCTTAAAGGAGGCTGTAGTGGGATGGGGGTTGTTCTCTTTTCCCAAGCAACAAGCGATCAGACAAGAGCAAATGGCCTCAAGTTACACCAGGGGAGGTTTAGGTTGGATATCAGAAAAAATTTCTTCACTGAAAGGGTTGTGAGACATTGGGACAGGCTGCCCAGGGAAGTGGTTGAGTCACCATCCCTGGAGGCATTCAGAAGACGTGCAGATGTGGTGCTTAGGGACTTGGTTTAGTGGTATACTTGGCCGTGCTGGGTTAAAGGTTGGACTGGATGATCTCAGAGGTCTTCTCCAACCTAAATGATTCTGTAATTCTATAAAATAGGGATGTTCAGGAGCAATGCTGTGTATTTGATGATTTTTTTTTTCTATCTGGTATGCTGTTCTCTGGAGTATTTAATAGTGAGAAGAGATGTAAAAGGTATAAAAACGTTTTGGTAGTTCTGGGTGTGAATCATCTAATTTACTGCATGTCTGTACTCTAGGGTGTCCACCCTGATCATTTTGGGGTTTTTCTTCTGTAACAGTAACCCTTTGATGTGCTTAGTTTGATTTTGGTTTGTTTTCTGTCTGTGAATACTAAACTAAAGTTGAGGTCAGTTTTTAGCTCTGAATGTGGAAAGTCAGAATCTAAGGATGTTTGCTTACCCTCTTACCATCCACAGCCTACCACATGGGCTTTATTGTAAAGGGAAAATTGCTATTAAGACAGTAAAACCGCTGCAAAGAAGTGGTCCTGTTGGCTCAGCATTCACTTATCAATAAATACAATACATTATGAAGAAAGAGAGAACTGTGACAGTTTGTTTTCTGTCACATACTCTTCTGAAATTATGTATTAAAAATATGGATGTATTTCTGAAATGCCGTGATTTTATGTTTAATTTAATATAGAGTATATTAGTGAGCCCCAGTAGTAAGATTCTAAAACAAAGCTTCAGTTTTAGAACTACAGAGAACAGGCAGAAGTGTGTAAAGCCTTACTTTATCCTTTTTTCAAAATGTAAAAATAGCTGCAGGCTGTCTACTACAGGTACCTGTGTGGCTTTTAAGTTGTATTACTCTGCCTGTTTGTACTGTGTAAATACTGTACACACAGAATATGAAACAACTTAATAACTTTTGTTGGGATGATTATATCTTTGGGAGTGAGTTGCATTGTCAGCTGCAATGAAATGAGGTTTACTTTGTAAACAAATAAACAAAAGCTCTTATTCCAGCATCTGACCAGGAAAAAAAAAGTGTTTTGTGCTCCCCTCCACCTTTTGGCTTTCTCTGTCCAGCCAGTGAGCTTTCTAATTCTCCTGTTTCTAATTCTTCTGATGTCATTGGTAATAATCAGTTCAGTGGGCAGGACAAACAAGTCTGCTGAAGTGTGGAAAGCTTTGTAAATGTGTGATACAGTAATAATCTGTAAGAATAATAGTAGAATTGTAGAATGGTTTGGGTTGGAAGAGACCTTAAAGATCATCTAGCTCCAACCCCCCTGCCGTGGGCTGGGACACCTTCCACCAGACCAGGATGCTCAAGAACTAGCAGCACATAAATTCATCTCCAACATGCAGCTAGCAATTGAAAGACTATCATGGTATTTATGGAAACTCTCAAATGTTTTTTGTCCTCCAAATCAAGTAGTGTTTTTAGTCAAATAACAAACACACTTGTATTCAACAGAAATGTAAATTTTCTTGAACATGGAATTCCTTCTAGATACCTTCCTCCTCTTTTTTTCTTAATATCAGGATGCATATTTGTTACTAATTCTGGTCCAGGGCTGTGTTCTCAATAGGCATAACATTTGAAGAAATGTTGTGGGTTTTTTTTGCTTTGTTTGCTTGTTTGTTTTTAAATTACAAATTAAAATAATGCACATTTTTTGGACCACTAATCCTAAATTTGTAGGCTAAACCCATGAAACAGTAGACTATCACAGCCATGCCGGTACTCAGTTTAATGACTTAACTAAATTTAATGAATTCCCTCCTCCCCACCCCCAACTGCTTCATTTGCTAATTAGCATACTAATGTCTGTCAGCAACTGGAGATGTTTGAAATGATTCCCAGAGGATATTACTTATCCAAAGCCATGTTCAAGAAATTGGGAGTTATATTTTGTGCCATGAAGTCACAATCCAGCTCTGCAAGATACTCAGACAGTTCAACACCATTTTTTGCCCTGTAGTTGTAGAATTGTTTTAATCTGCAAATGTGTTAACTGATGAGTAGCACAGGTAAGATCTTAGATTTTCTCTGTTGGCAAGATCTTAGGTTTTTATCATGTTTTCAAAAATACTTATTTTTAAAGGGCTGTGAGTGCTGTTGTATGAAAGGAGTTATAATACATCTTGAAGTACCATATGTACATAGTGTTACTTGGATTAAGAAACCAAAACATTTACTGGTATTTTAAAATGCATATAATCCTCTATATTATTCTTTTGATGTTTGTTATGCAACGTATCAAAGTCTAACATTCACTTAGATTGCTTCAACTAATATATGATGAATACACAAATGTAAGCTATGGTATGTAAATATATTACCTGTCAAAAAACCACAATCTCCATTTTGCATGTGCAGCTTGAGAAACAACTGTTTTATTTGTCTCTCTTGACAGAAATACGTAATTCACTTTTATTTCTTGCAACACTTCTTGAGGTGGGGAGGAAAACAAGTATTTAAATACACTGTTAGGTTTTGATAAACAAGGAAATGGGTTCAAAGTACATTCTGATTTTCAGAAAGATCTATATGGTACATGATCTGAATTTTTAGCCACATTTCATCCCTGTGAACCTTCCACATTCATCATTATCTTGATACAATTTTATGAGTGAGTATATTTGGATTTTTCTTCTGTCTTTCAACTTTTATGTTGCTCATGCTGCTTCCTCTAAGTCATTGTTTGCTGGTGTTAGGATCATTGCAGAAAATTAGGAAATGAGGAAGGATCCCTTTTTTATTTAGAGGACGAATGTAAGCATAAAATCAAGGGCTTGGCTGTCTTAATGAAAAAGTAGCTCTCAGATAGCATGGTGTGTTTGTATGTAAGTATGTTGTACCATAAATATGTCATATATCTGTACTATGATTTCCATGAAAACATGTGCTTCCAAGCTGCAGAAAGAAAAAGACTGCAGAAAGAAAAAGGTTTTAAAATTTAAAAGCCAAGTAAGATCTACAGTTCCTATTGGTTTTAATACTGCTGCACCCCAGGACCTATTTTGCAGCTGTCATCTGTTGGACAGCCACTAAAATGAGTCTCCTCTCATTTTAGGGATCCAAAATACATGCTAAGGAGACCACTAAGAAACATAAGGACTCCATCTTGTTTATTAATGGCACACATCCTGTCCCTCCCCAGGACAACGCTTACAGCTCTGGTGTGATAAAACAAGATGTGAAGATAAAAGCATTAATAATGAGTGCATAGGCCAACCTTTGGGGGTTGGTCTTGCATCTAACATAAAATATGAAGCTCTTTTTTTATTTATTATTATTTTTTAAATTTTATAAAGATACCATGTAATGAGTTTTGACTAAAGTAATCCAGCTCAAGGAATGATTAATGCTTTTTTATTTTTACTTTTGATTACTGGCCTTGGGAAAGAAGGAAGTGCCTTACATTCAAATGTTCAAATGTCATCAGAATATTGTTCATTGTTTAGGAATATAATGGTTTTTAATTTCAACTTTCCATTTTGAAGTAATTTTATCTTTCATTAGTGTGGCATGTTAGTAGAGTGTATATTAATCTAATAGTTGACTAAGGAAATTTTTCAAAATTAACCCGTGGTTAGAAGTAGTGCGGCATGTAGTGTAGGCTAGCCAAAGAATCTGGGTTTTGGCTTGCTGATCACACCCACATTTTGTTTATATATGGTAAAGATTTAGATCACGCTCTGGAAGTTTTTCGTCTAATTATTTTGCAATTATTTAGTTTGTTTGCTTTTTTAATTTTCTTTTCTCCCACAACATTTAAGATAGTTTTAAATGAGGAAAAAAAAAAAAGCTCTAGTACTTCCGTCCAATATCATTTTCTAAGTTGATTTTTCCCCAGCCTGTTGAACTTCTGAAGAATGAGTATTTTCTTGTAGGTTACGGATGGAATATTTTTACTTTCCACTAACTCTGTATGGGCTTCCCAGACACTTAGCAAGCATTAGAGCTGCTTTTTAAATTAATCCGTAGTGCCTATATTTGACTTTTGAGATGATCCTTTTTCATGTTCACATCTCTTCAGAGATTCAGGGTTGATTNATTATTATTTTTTAAATTTTATAAAGATACCATGTAATGAGTTTTGACTAAAGTAATCCAGCTCAAGGAATGATTAATGCTTTTTTATTTTTACTTTTGATTACTGGCCTTGGGAAAGAAGGAAGTGCCTTACATTCAAATGTTCAAATGTCATCAGAATATTGTTCATTGTTTAGGAATATAATGGTTTTTAATTTCAACTTTCCATTTTGAAGTAATTTTATCTTTCATTAGTGTGGCATGTTAGTAGAGTGTATATTAATCTAAGAGTTGACTAAGGAAATTTTTCAAAATTAACCCGTGGTTAGAAGTAGTGCGGCATGTAGTGTAGGCTAGCCAAAGAATCTGGGTTTTGGCTTGCTGATCACACCCACATTTTGTTTATATATGGTAAAGATTTAGATCACGCTCTGGAAGTTTTTCGTCTAATTATTTTGCAATTATTTAGTTTGTTTGCTTTTTTAATTTTCTTTTCTCCCACAACATTTNTTTTAATTTTCTTTTCCCCCACAACATTTAAGATAGTTTTAAATGAGGAAAAAAAAAAAAGCTCTAGTACTTCCGTCCAATATCATTTTCTAAGTTGATTTTTCCCCAGCCTGTTGAACTTCTGAAGAATGAGTATTTTCTTGTAGGTTACGGATGGAATATTTTTACTTTCCACTAACTCTGTATGGGCTTCCCAGACACTTAGCAAGCATTAGAGCTGCTTTTTAAATTAATCCGTAGTGCCTATATTTGACTTTTGAGATGATCCTTTTTCATGTTCACATCTCTTCAGAGATTCAGGGTTGATTATTTCCTGGTGGTTTGCATGCTGGGTTGATGCTTCTCCCCATTGTTAAGGTTTTCTTATTTTTTGCCTATCTTATAGGACCTCTGAGTCGTCATCGTCTCAGAAACCCGTCTCATTTATAACACTTGAATGTGAAAATGCAATGAAATACTCAACATAGACAGCAGCAATAAATGCAAAGAAGAAAATTTTTTTAGTAGAGGCTTTCCATTAAAGGGCATTGACTGCTGAGATGTTGCATGTCAAATGATGTCCACCGTAGCCAGGCTGGACCCACAGTTACCATTTTATATAAGAGAAAGAATCTGGCTAAAGCTGGAGAGGGGATCATGGTAAGGAAGTCAAGCTTTGCCTGAAATGCCAGCGGGAGCACACATTTTGCACTGATCCTGAATTAATTCTGTTGGCAGTGTGTGGTTCATATGCTGATCTTGTGATTTTTTTTCTGATATTTAATAGTCATTTTTTTAACATTTCCTAAACTATCTTTATGTTCATCTTAAAACGTTTCTTAAAGGCCATGTCTGATTCTTAAGAGATAAAAACTAACCCTCGTCTTGTAAATACCAACAAGCAGTGGTAACTGCTCGCACTCCACCACTTTGTGACAGATAAAGTGACCAAAATGATGATTTCTGTGTCTATTCTTATATAATCATTTACCATTTCTAGTTTTTATCCTGCAATTCAAAGTTTCTAAAATGAGTCCTGTATCCATATTGTGTCTGTCTTTCAGGGGTTTAGTTTTTTTTTTTTTTTTAAAGTAAAGTTTTGCATCTCCTTTTTTGCAGGACCCAACTAAGATTCTGAACACAAATAGCAGTAGCAGTGGTAGTAACAGTTTTTCAAAGCCCCACAAGTTAACAAAGGAGCACAAGGAAAAAGCTTCTAAAGACTCAAAAGAACATAAAAGTGCCTTCAAAGAACCTTCCAGGGAACACAACAAATCTTCCAAAGAATCCTCTAAGAAACCCAAAGAAAACAAACCACTAAAAGATGAAAAAATAGTTCCTAAGATGGCCTTCAAGGAACCCAAATCCATGTCCAAGGAGCCAAAATCCGAAAACACCCCCATCCTAACAATTACGGGTGGACAGCAGCAAGAAAAGAAGACCCCTACAAAAAGACCCTTTGTTCTGGACTCTGATGAACCTTCTGCAAAAAAAAGAAAAAAAAGTGTGTCGGAGTCATTATTTAAAAGTTTTTCTAGTGCTCCACCGCTGATTCTTACTTGTTCAGCTGACAAAAAACAGACAAAGGATAGATCTCAACTCAAGATGGGGAGAGTCAAAGTTGAGAGTGATACACTGGAAAAGAAGACACCTACATTACCACCATTTGATGATATTGTAGATCCCAATGATTCTGACATGGAGGAGAACGTGTCCTCTAAATCTGAAGTAAGTGGTGTTTTCTTTTTCTTCATGTGGTGAGTATTCCCAGTGTGTGGGATTGTGCGCCATATTGTATTTTCCTCTCTCCTTCTCTTGTCTACTGGCAAATTGCGCAAACTAAAGGATGTTGACTACTGGTTGTTTAAACTTATGCATGTTCTGTTTGAATTGTATTGCCTGTTCAAGTCTACTCAATTTATAAATCTGTCAGCATTATGACTAATGAGCATAGAGGAATAACTACATATAATATTGCTTTTTTCATCTTGTTCTTTTTGTATTTAATGCTTTTTGTGAGTCTGAAGAAAATTGGTTTAAATACTTGTATGTCACACGCTAAGGCTTTGTGTTCAGGCATTAAATAATTCAGTAAATTCAGGAAAGGGCTGCAGTAATTTAGAGTGTTGTTTATTATTTTTCTGCTGTAAATGATGCCAGTTTTCTGGAGGAGAAGTTCCTAGAATCCTCACTCTGATGAGGAGAATCTATCTAAAGTTAATAGGCTTACGCAACAAGAAAGTGTTTTTATGGAAGTTCACTTTCCTGAAAATATTTCTCTACCATGCTGGCTCATCTTTCTCAAGCACAATATTCTTTTGATGATTAGGACTTAAATCATTCTACTAGCAGGCTTCATCTTCCAGGAGATGCATAAGTAGAAAAGGAAAAAGGTGGGAAGAGAAGGCTTGTTTGGTGCCTTCGTTTGTGGTTATGGCTAGAGGCAGTCAGCAGGATAGAGAGAAAGTCTTCCCAACCATGCTTGTTCATCAGTGATTTCATTTTTTTGCTGTTTGTGTGCCTCCATCACTGCCATCCAATTCATAGTCCTGTTTGCACTCTCTGGAACAGGAAATAAATACCTGATGTGAGAAGGTATCAACATTAGGGTTTTACTTCATAGAAGCTTGTGATAGGGGGAGAAAATCCTTATTTTATTTCTAAATTGGCCTTTTAATGACTAGTCCACTAGGGCATGCAAAGGCTGTACAGCTTCAAAGTTAGGTAAAGCAACAGGCTGCTCTCACAGAACTGGTGAAGTTATAGTTATGAAGTTGCCTTTAAACCTGAAAATGTTTGTATGTAACAGCCTTAGTGTGAACTATATTTTAAAGTCTATAAAATAGAAGATTCAGCTTCTTAAGAGTTATGGCAGTACTCTAAGACTGGCTACTTACCCTCAGTGTAGGCAGTCAGTTAGCATGGACTTTGATTTCAGACTTCCTATTCATTCAGATATATGCTGTGCAAAGGCACGTTTCTACTGGAGCATTGGCTCTCCATTTTTCTTCAAAGGCAGAAGAATTAAGAAAAGCAACTGCAATGTAACTGGAATCTTACAAGTGCAGGCACTGCTGATGTGCTGTGCAGCAGCTTGCAAATAACTGATATGTAAAGGATATAGAGAAGTGCTTAAAACTGATGGTTTTTAATTGTTGACATGTGTTGCCATCTTTGTCTTGCAGCTTCTTGCCTGTTAGCAATGGTATAATGGGCACACACTTGTGTTTTTCACAGATGACACAAATCCCCTGCTGTTTGCAATCTACCTGCAGTTTACCTGCAGGACATGAAGGGTGCCTTAATTCTGTACTAAAGCAAAAAAGCAGATTCAGGGTTTTCTAGGTTTTCAAGCCACTCTTACTGACAGAGTAAACTACCAAAGTCCACTCTGGGAGAAGCAGAACCTGCTGGTCTGGGCTCTGGTGTATTTTAACAGTGACATCCTGGGTCATGGAACAGATCAGTCTTCAGTGGGAGGACCAGTGTAGTCCATATCACTGTGTGGATGAAAACCGTGGGGCTAGGCTCATTAATAAATCAGGTTGGGTATGGCTCTAGTCAGTGACCGGGTACTACTTAGAAAGTCAGTGATATACTTATTTATAGGAAGCGTATCTAGAAAACCTGGAAGAGTACCTTAAGATGCCTGTGGTTTCATACCATTGTTATCATTATTGGAGAAAGAGCTGGGCAGCCTGGTTAATGAATATCCACAAAATTTCACAAAGAGTAGGTCCTTCTCCTCTTCATTAGTTTAAACCAGGGAGCCTAATAAGAAGCAACCACGCAATGTAATAGAGGTAATTCTGTATGTTAGAGAAATAATTGGAACTTTTGTATGTGTTGGCAGGTTTCTAATTGTTTCAGGAAAAAAGTGTCGTTTTTACAGGTATATCAATAAAGGATATATCCTATAAATGCAGTCATATTGGAAAAAAAAAAGTGAATAGTTACAATGTTACATAGGCAGTAATGAAAGTGAAAATATGATAATGCTTTTGCTATACATGAATAGTGATTTAAGGTCTGTTCATGCTTTGTGATATTAACCAACTTAGTTGCCTGAAGCTGGATGGATACTTCTTCACTGGCGTGTTCTGACATGATTGTGTGTTGTAAAACTTAGTCAAATATTTACTTACTCATGTACAATTACAGAGGTGGATATCATAGCATTGCAGAAAAAAGAATGTATAATTTTTTAAGAAAGTATTCTGTTGTAAAATAACCAAGATTTATCCCTGAAATGGCTTTAAAAAAACAAAACCACGAAACTAAACTCAGCGAACTTGGATTAGGTAAATCATGTAGAGGTTACAAATCAAGACCTAAAAGAAAATTATTAGGATACCACAAAAATACTACCTTTAAGCCTAGTGCATTTTTTCTAGTTTAAGTTGCATTTATGACATAATGCAAACCCAACACTGTCTGAATTGTCATAATTATGAATAGTTTAGTTCAGAATGTTGTGGGGACAATATTTACTTCTCTCCATGGATTAAGAGTTGTTCTCATTCTCAAACACATACACTCCTAAATGGTGGACATTCACTTTTTTTGGTATTATCTCATGCATATATAGGCATATCAAACATGACAAATCTGTAGTAGTAGGTATAGCATAACAGAGTTGTCCATAATTACTCTGTAGTTAAGGTTGTATTACTTCACCAGAGTTATTTTAGTCATGCTTTTATTTCATTTTTTACAAAAAGTTCAATTTGTCAGTAGCTTGTCAAAAACAAGTAGTTTTTGTATGCATATCTTTAATAAAATTGTCGTGGTTTCGGCTGGGGTAGAGTTAATTTTCTTCCTAGTAGCTGGTACTGTGCTGTGTTTTGGATTTAGGATGAGAATAATGCCGATAACACACCAGTGTTTTAGTTGTTGCAGAGCAGTGTTTACGCAGACTTAAAAGTCCTTACAAGGACTTTTCAGCTTCTCATGCTGCCCTGCCAGCAGGGAGGCTGGGGTTGCACAAGGAGCTGGGAGGGGACACAGCCAGGACAGCTGACCCAGACTGGCCAAAGGGATATTGCATAACATACAACATCATTCTAAACCATAAAACTAGGGGGGCTGCTGCTCAAGGTTGGGAGCTGGGCAATTGCATTGTGCATCACTTGCTTTGTATATTATTTTATTATTTTCCTTTCATTTTCTGTTCTATTAAACTATCTTTATCTCAACCCATGAGTTTTTACTTTTTTTTTCGATTCTCTCCCCTGTCCCACTGGGGTGGGGAGGAGTGAGCAAACGGCTGTGTGGTGGTTAGCTGCCTGCCAAGTTAAACAACAACAAAACTGGTTGGGAGGAGAGGGGAGAGATCTTCATTTCAGAAGCTTTGGAGGAGTCTTGCCTTAGTAAATGCTCCTTGCTTCTGAATTTTACTCATTAACTCATTTTTATAATATACCAGAAGCCAGTTAAGAAACGGGACATCAGCAAACAGTGCAGGCATTGTTTCTGGAAGTTTGTCCGACAAATCATGTAGTAGAAGTTCAGATTAATTTCTACTGCTTTTATTGATTGTATTCACCACAAGCTAGAACATCCTGTAAAAAGAAGTTTCTTCCTATTGTGGGTCACTCCTGAGGGCTGAGAGCTAGGGGTAGTCCAGGTTCTGTCAAAGTCACTTTTTAAGAGCCAGCTTTTAAAAGCACAGGAGCAGATGATTCCAAAATGTCGGAAGCCAAGTAAATGGGGCAGCAGGTCAGCTTGGCTTGGCAGAAATCTTCTAGAGCTTAGGTGGAAACAGAAAGTGTATGGACACTGGAAGCAAACTGAGGCTAGACAGGAGGATTACAGAGGTGCTGTTTGCCATGGTAGGGAGAAAATTCATGTGGCCAAAGCTCAGAGTTGAAGTTGGACAATACTATAGGGGACAACAAAAAGCACTTTAAGTGTGCTAACAACAAAAGAAGGACCAGAGATATCACTGGTCCATTACTTGATGAGTCACCTCACAAATAAGGACATGGACAAAACAGATGTTTAATGGCTTTGTTGCCTCTCTCTTTAACACCGATGATGAGCCCTGGGACCCCAGGAGCCCTGAGTTGGAAGACCATGGGAGGATGATAAACTCCCAGCTGACTCTGAACTTGTGGGGGATTTGCTGCTCCAGTTGGATGCATATAAGTCTATTGGGCCTGATGGTATCCGTCCCAGGGTACTGGAAGAACTGGCTGATGTCACTGTGAGACCTCTCTCAACTATTTTTCAATGGTCTCGGGAATCTGGAGATGTCCAGATCTCAACTGCAGAAGCTGACAAGTATTGTAGCAGTTTTCAGGAAGGGTAAGAAAGAAGACCCTGGTAATTACAGGCCTGTCAGTCTCACTTCAGTGCCAGGTAAAATTATGGAGATGATTATTCTGGGAGTTATTGAAAAACACTTGAAAGACAAGGCAATCGTTGGTCATAACCAACATGGATTCATGAGGGGAAAGTCCTGTTCAACAAACTTACTTTCCTTTTATGAAAAGGTTACCCATCTAGTTGACCAGAGGAATCCAGTTGATGTAATCTTTCTGGATTTCGGCAAAGCTTTCCTGTTTCTCACAGTATCCTTCTGGACAAAATATCCAGCATACAGCTAGAAAAGTAAATAATATGATAGGTGAACAATTGGCTGATGGGTTGGGACCAAAATGTTATAGTAAATGGGGTTCCATCAGGCTGGCAGCCAGTCACTAGTGGGGTTCCGCAGGGCTCCATTTTAGGACCAGTTCTCTTCAATGATTTCATCTGGATGCAGGACTTGAATACTAAGTAAGTTTGCAGAGGATACTAAATTATGAGGAGCTGTTGACTCCCTCCAGAGTGGAGAGACCTTGCAGAGAGATCTTGACAAATTAGAGGGCTGGGCAATCACCAACTGCATGAAGTTTAACAAGAGCAAGGGCCAAATTCTGCACCTGGGACAGGACAGCCCTGGCTATACGTACAGACTGGGGAACAAGACACTGGAGAATAGCACAGCAGAAAGGAATCTGGGCATTTTGGTTGACAGCAAATTGAACATGAGTCAGCAGCGTGCCCTGGCAGCTAGGAGGGCCAACTGTACCCTGGGGTGCATCAGGCATTGCATTGCTGGCTGGTTGAGGGAAGGGATTGTCCAGCTCTGCTCTGCGCTGGTGCAGCCTCACCTTGAGCAGTTTTGGAGACCACAGTATAAGAAGGACATAAACCTACTAGAGTGTGTCCAAAGGAGGGCTACAAAGATGGTGAAGGGTCTAGAGGGCAATATGTATGAGAAGCGGCTGAGATCACTTGGGTTGTTCAGCCCAGAGAAGAGGAGACTGAGGGGAGGCCTCATGGCGGCCTGCAGCTTCCTCACGAGGGGAGCGGAGGGGCAGACGCTGATCTCCTCTCTCTGTTGACAGTGACAGGACCCGAGGGAACGGCATGGAGCTGTGTCAGGGGAGGGTCAGGCTGGGTGTTAGGGAAAGGTGCTTCACCGAGAGGGTGGTCGGGCACTGGAACAGGCTCCCCAGGGCAGTGGTCACAGCACTGAGCCTGCCGGAGTTCAAGAAGCGTTGGGACAATACTCTCAGACACATGGTCTGATTTTTGGGTGGTCCTGTGCAGAGCCAGGAGTTGGAGTTGATGATCCTTCAGAATTCCTTCCAACTTGGGATATTCCATGGTTCTACAATTCTAGTTCTGCAATTGCAAGGACGGGGTGCCAGTTTTTAAATTAAGGATGATGTTCTGAGAAGTCCTCATCATAAATGAAGTTGTCGAGCATCGTCCTCATCATAAATGAAGTTGTCGAGCATCGTTAAATGAAGGTGGAAATAATTCTGTCAAGCCCTGATTTGGGACATGGTCACAGTGATGTTTAGCTCTTCTCATGGGACTGTGGGTGGTTCTTAAAGCATCAGCACTGCCATCAGTGTTTAGCCCTCTGGATGGCAGCCTACTTCTCGATGTGTCTTGGGGTGTTCTCAGAGCGCTGTCGAGTCGTATTTGGGGGCTGATGGCTCCGGAGCTGTTGTCACTGGGTAGATGCTCTAGGAAGGCAATGCTTCTGCTCCTCTGATTACTTCAGATACAGCCTCTGCTTAGTGAATTGAGGTGGGGTGTGTCTTTTCAATTAACGGGCTTTAATTTCAGCCAGAAAAACTGTGTGCTCAACCCTTCTCAATATTGGCAGCATGTTCTACCTAGTTTCAGGCATGCAGACATGAAATACTGGCTTTTCCCTTCATGAAGTGGGGAGTATACAGATTCTGTACCCTCTGACTGTATGTCATGGTTTTCACTGGAATAGAGTTAATTTTCTGCATAAAGACTCATATGATGCTGTGTTTTGGATTTAGGATGAAAATAGTGGTGATAACACGCCGATGTTTTAGTTGTTGCAGAGCAGTGCTTATACGGAGCCAAAGACTTTTCAGCTTCTCATGCTGCCCTGCCAGCGAGCAGGCTGCGGGTGCACAAGAAGCTGGGGGGGGACACAGCTGGGACAGCTGACCCAGACTGGCCAAAGAGAGATCACATACCATAGAATGTCATGCTTGAACAATAAAAGCTGGGGTAAAGAAGGAGGAAGGGGGGGACGTTGGGAGTGATGACGTTTGTCGTCCCAAGAAACCATTACATGTGATGAGCCCTGCTGTCCTGGCAGTGGCTGAACACCTGCCTGCCCATGGGAAGCAGTGAATGAATTCCTTGTTTTGCTTTGCTTGTGTGTGCGGCTTTTGCTTTACCTAGTAACCTGTCTTTATCTCAACCCATGAGTTCTTGCACTTTCACCTTTCTGGTTCTCTCCCCATCCCACCTGGGGAGAGTGAGTGAGTGGCTGTGTGGCACTGAGCTGCCTGCCGGGGCTAAACCACAACACTGGATCAAGCGCTTGAGAGGTGGATTCTTCTTCATAGGGTAGAGCGCACCTGCCAGTGGTTAATCTAGCCCCTGAACTGCACCTTAAAACTTAGTCTCAAGTATGCAGCCAGGTTAAGTGCTATTGTTGCCTGGCAGGTGTTTTAAGAATCCTATGATGTCCTGTAGTCAATCCCTGTTTTGAGCTCCAAATGCACTTAAGAATTTACAGCAGGAAATAATGCAAATCTCATCTCTGCTTAGTGATAAACTTTCTGCTCTTTTTTAATAACCTTTCCATGTATGAATTAAAGAAGATGACTGTGCATGGTGATTTCTCTGTGGTCTGTATCGTATGTGCTGTAATATGAAGCACTGCTGCATGTATTCTAGCTCTATTTTTCTGTTAACTTTGAGTTGCTGGCAAATGAACTGTCTCAGGTTTTCTTTGTGCTGCTTTGTTGAGTATCGCTTTTCAAATACATTTATAATTTTAGGTGTGTTGGAATTCAGCATTACTGATAGTGTTGTGTTCAAAATGGTATGTTTTTTTTGAGTCATATGAACTAACAGAGATGATCAGGAGCTTTAGTATGTTCAGACAGAAATTCCTTACAATGGCCAAGGAATTGTTTTACTGGCTTTCTGTAGTGTATAAAGTTGAGCAGGGAGTAAAAGCATGTAAGATTTATATCTCTGTTGAGGTGTGTGTGTATTAGCACAGTCCACTTGAAAATTCCAAAGATTATGCCTTTAAATTCAATAATGGGATGTTTTTGTTGAAGAAAACTGTTTGCTTCCTCTATGGGACAGTGCAGCAACATGATTAAAAAAAAAAAAAAAGGACCCTACCTTCTTGTTTTCACTTTCTGATCATGAAATATGGTGATGTTCTGATATTATTTATGTGAGCTGTAAACTGTGTGAAATGGGGAAATACAAGCTTTGAATCCAAGAGAGATGTCTTCCATGGCTGGATCTGCCCCTTCTGAACACTGGAATCATCGCAGAGGGGATGCTGTGATATTTCTTCTGTTTGTTACCGATTTTAATAGGCTCAGTAGGGAGGAAAAAATAGCGCAAAGCTCTAAATGAAGCTGTGGCAGCAGAGTGGCACAAAGGAGATCAAGCAGATCACGTATGCTTAGATGTTGCTAATCTTCTCAGTACATCTGCAGTTGCAGTGATCTGAATAAAAACTCTTAAATTTTACCATGTGTTAAAGCAAAGTTTGGTAGATATTTTAGAGAGTGCACGTAGCTCTGCTTTATGAATTTCTGCCTCCAGCCTGATTTTATTTCATGCAATGATTGTTTTTTTTTTTTTTTTTTCTCCCTGCAATTATAGCATTACCATTGGTAGTAGCAGCTTTTTGGCATGCCAAAGCCTATTGGGATACAAACTGGGTAGAAATGCATGCTAGCAAATTGTGATAGCTTAAGGGTGAGACTTTTTTTTTTTTAAAGCAGAGTACTTTAGCAAGCCATTTGCCTCTAGAAAAAAATGCAAACTTCTTAGGAAGTCCATTACAGAACAATGAATGTAGAGCAGTGATCACACAGACTGTGGGTTTGTATTTAATTAACTGCTTGCATGTCTTAAAGCAGTCTTAAAGTTGCAACATGAGTACCTTTTTAAAGTAATCCATAAAATGCCACTTTGGATCTGGCATAAGATCTATTAATTTGACTATTACAAATGTGCAAGAATATCTGTAAGACCCGCATTGTCTTGTAAAACCTCCAGGCCCTTCTTAGCTGAAAACTCCTACTTTCTGCCAGGGCTGGGAGCCAAGGTAAGATCTCTTTGAGACAATATTTAGCGTTTAAAATAATAGCAGTGAAAGAAAGCTCCTTATGGAGTTTTCCTGTAGTAACCAATGTTTTCTGGGGAAAAAAAGAAAAGCTAGGTTTGACTTTTTTGTGTGTGTGTGAAACTGGGACTCTCTTAACATCTCATAACATCATTAAGAATACTGAGGACAGAAGAGAGGAGTTGATACTAATCACGTGCTTCGTTGCAAGCTGTGGACTATGGATTTGCAACCTGTCATAGTTTTAGAATCTTCGCTTTTTTACTTGATGTTTTTATGCGTTTTTTTTTTTTTCTGCCACTTTCAGCCATTGTTCTGGGATTGTTTGCCTACAGCTCTCTTGTGTTGACTGTGTAATTCAGTAGTCACAGGCAGACGTTAGCGGATAAAATACTGTACAGTCCAAGATACTTCTTTCGGGATTGTACTCAGAGAGAAATGGTGGCCTAAGAAGGTCAGTCCTCCTTAAGAAATGGTAGAGACAGACAGTAAGCATGAGTATGCTGAATGGCCATCAGCATCTACTGTAGTATGGCACTGTTCAGCTGCTGTACCAAGCCTGTTTTCAGTATCTGTTACTCTGAAGGGAAAAATGTTTTTGCTTCACTCGCAAAAGCTAAGTGTGCATTAAACTGCTCTGTATGTGGTGAGATGAATCACTGCAGGATAAGGAAGCAACGAGACCAACAAGCAGTGATTCCATTGTGGCAGCAAGCTGGGGTATTGAGCTTTTGTTACTATGGTGTGTTTGGAATTCACTGGCTTACAGAAACATGAAGGATTTAGAAATTAAACAAGGGAGAGAAATAGTATAGATATGGTTAAATGTCCAGGTTACAACTGCAGTCTTTTGAAAGTCAGGAAATTTTGCATACTTGAGGCAAAGTCATGTGTATTGTATTATCTTTTCAATTTTAGAAGGTGTCATATTTTGACATAGAAAACATGGGAATGTCATCATATGTTATCAGGCTACTGGTTCAGGCTTCAGTATTTGACCTTATTCACAAGAGTGGCTACATCTGTTTCAGTGGCGACCACTCATGTGGATTAACTCAATCACTTACATAAATGCATTTTTGCACTCGGGCCTTGTTTTCTGTCTTTTGGCCCCGGAAAATTCTATTTGTGCGTTATCCTGCAGCAATTAAGGATTTCAGCTGGCTGTGTGCAGTGCCAGTATTTTCACGAACTTAATTCTTCTGTGGCATGAAAGGCTATATGTTTGGGCCAGTAAAGTCATGAGTTTTGCAGGGCTGAGATGACTGTGGCCAAAGTGCTACAGATATCTTATATCTTAATATAATATATCCAGAGATATATTATATACTATATCTGTGGATAAGATCCAGAGAATGGCTCCATATAATTACCATAAAATCCAACACCTGTTAGTTACCAGCTGAAATAGTTTAACTACATCTACAACATAGCTAGATCTCTCTGAGGCTTTTATGCCTTTTTTTTTTTTTTTTAATGTGGAACCATCAGTTTTACAGTTGTTTTCTTTGGCAAAAATGGCATGTACTTTTGAAAGTTTGCTGCCAAACTCCGTGTGAAATTCCTTAGATAATTTTCATAGCATTTCCCATTCAGAAACTTGTAATCTAGAGTGATGACTGGTGTGATTTCTCCAGGAGACACCATAAACATACAATGTAATTTTTACATTTTGAAGACTTAGTAATTTCCTGAAGTTTAATTTTATCAGGGCAGAATGAGGGCTGTCTTGTGAGTGGAATATATATTATGGTTGTGTAGAATTAATGGCAATTTATTTCCTGCTGATGAGAGAACGCCTTCCAGCTGTCCATGCTATGGAGTCCTGGAGTTGTCTTAGGTGTTGATGCTGCACCTTGGGGGTGCATTGGGGTTTTTCTCCCTGAATGGATGAGGAATGCTCATGATCATCCTGTGTCTGCCCGAAACTCAAGGATGATGGTACCGGTATGTAATTGTTCTTCCAGTATCAGCATGCGCATGTGACCCTGGTACATGAAACAAGTAAAAGCAGATGTAAGCCAGTTGTGCTCTTTCTTGCCCTCCTCGTGGTTGCCTGTTTCCATATAGCAATAGTGTCCAGTCCTTCATTTCAAAATCAGGGCATGTCAAGCAGCAGTTACTGCTCAGAGAAAGCCTCGTGCTTGTAACTAATTCTGCTAATAATTTTTGCGTTAGCTGAAAATAGTCAGCCATCACCACAATGGCAATAAAAAAATTGTAATTTGTTTGCTGTAAGAAATGTTGGTGTGAATTTGGTTTAGCTGAATTGTCTTCGTACAGTAGTGCTGTCTTAGCTTAGTAATTTAGTACAGCTGATGCTTTTGTTAGAAAAAAGTTATCTCAAAATGGATTTTCTTCAGACACATTCCTGCACACAGATAATTAACTTTAAGTAAAACATTCAGTTGTGTTGGTCATAATTCCGATACGAACTATTGTTTTGTTTTAAAAGCCTCTAAACAGGTTTGCAGCTCCCCTTGAAAATATAAATTCTTATATGACCAACTGAAATGTGTAGTTTTGCTTCCTCTGACCTTGAGGAATTAAGTGGTGTTTCAAATGCTCCTGTCCAAGCAGCATCGTCTCATACAATTCAATCCCATTTGGGGCTGAAAGCAGGTAGGTACATAGAGCTTTGGTGATCAGGCTTCTTTGTTGTAAGACTGTGGGACTAGGCTAAGAAATTTGCTCATTAATGGTGATTTTTATCCCATTGAAAATGATAGTATAGATGTGTAGCATGATTGCATAGCTGTGTAGCATAGCAAGACAGGGCTGCCTTATCCTAGGGGAATGTATGCAGGGTTTTTTTAAATGATCTCGAGACATATTAGCTGTTTTTGTTGTGTGTTTGAATCTCTGTGAAGGAATTGCTTACTGTAAGCTGAATGTGCTGCAAGCCACCTGTCAGAAGCAAAGGAAATGCTGTTCAGTGTTGGAGGAATTGGTGTGTCAGGCAGCAGTTAGAAGGTAGGGATAAATGGAGCAATTTGCACTTGTCTGCATCTGCCTTGGTAGTCAGAAAACTTGTATCACAACCTCT
Source organism: Chauna torquata (assembly GCA_013399475.1). Taxonomy (NCBI): domain Eukaryota; kingdom Metazoa; phylum Chordata; class Aves; order Anseriformes; family Anhimidae; genus Chauna; species Chauna torquata. Next base: position 141,068 of record VXAL01007997.1, read on the forward strand.
GAGCAGCATAAGAGGAGCATTTTTAAAAGAGGCTGATGTATACCCTGTCACCAGGAGAGCTGTATTTTCTAGCTGGATTTGACAGGCAGCTCTTCTGGTGCCTGAGCACTCTTGAGGGAAGATTCCTTGTACGTGGGAATAGTGGATACCAGGGACAGCAGTAACTGAATCGATGGCACTGCTGTTCATTTCTCCGATCAGAAAACCATTCCAAACTTTTCATCCTTTAATATCGTTCTTGGTGAACAGTTGTGATTAGGACAGAAGTAAAACAAGTAACTTTTCTGCTTTGTGTGAACTCATTTTAGATATTAGTTAAACAGTGGGAGGACATTACATACGAGTCCAACCTGTATGTTTTTAATGTTTCAACTTATCAACTACAAAAGCATTGTGGTTTAAACTATGACAAGAAAAGAGTAAATATAGGCTATGATAATTTTAATTTCTTTCATTGTATGAATATTTTTTTCACTGTCCATTAATACAGTTCAGTTAATGTGTAGTAATTTTATTCTATGAATGAAAAGATTGTGGTTTCAAGACAGCGCCTGTTGCATAGCATCTTTCCTAAGAAGAATAAACTATGAGTGGGCATGAATATCAATTAAAAAAAAAATGGTCTGAATATTGTGGAGCACAACAGTTCACAAGTTCAAGGCAGGGGACTGCAAAAGGAAATAACCACTTTTAGTGTTCTTGGTAATCTAAATTTGCTTTGGCAGAGCACCATGAGGAGTAGATAAAGTTTTGCAAGTTAAATGTTACAGTTTTAGCCAAAGAAAACAGTTTGTAGGCATGATGGTTCAACTTGATTTATTTGTCCATATACAGTCTTTTTGATCCTTTGAACACTGTAAAACTCAAGATTGATTGATCAGGATTATAATACATGGAGAAAGATCTTAACTTAGCCAATATTTTTAATACTATAATAACTTCAGTTACCTGTATCAATTACATTACAACTATGTTACACCGCATTATAATGCTTCGAGTCAAATGTAGTTTAAATATAAACAGTTATTAGATACTCTGATTTTCTTTTAGAGGTTTTCTTTGTTTTTGTCATGTGGTATTAACTTACTACTCCTTACGTAACAGTTGCAAAGTTGTTTCTAGCCTAGCTGATATCAGCGTGTCAGGAATCTATTTCAAGTCTCCAAAGTAATGCTGAGGAGCTTTAAATAAGTATTATTTTTTGTTTTAATCTGTAGAAGTACATGTATAGGCAAAGATACAGTACACAAATGTCAACCATAAATGGTAAAAGACCAGTAAAAATACAGCAATCTGTTCTGTGCTTTTTTTCGTCAGAGAATCAGCACTGCATAATTCTATGTGTATATAATATACATGAACATTTGTGAAAGCCACTACACAAATGTATAATAGTGTTAGCATAGAGCAAGTACTTAGAAACTGTACTGACAGATGCCTCAAAAATATCTATAGAGAAAAATGTGCATATAGCATACTGTTACCAACCACAGCACTGGTGTCTGAAAGTTGTTGTTCACTTTGTGGTATCACAAGACTGGCTAAAAATTATGAACCTTTGAAAACAGTTGGCAGGGCTTTGATTTGTTCTAGGCACTTGAGATTTTTTTAGTATAACAAAGCTTTTTGTATTTTTCTCCCTACAACTTTTTACTGAAACTGGAAGGTACAGAAATGAAAGCTGAGATTTTAATGTAATTGCTTAAATCCCAGGAATCAAGTTTGAGCAAACACTAAATATAACAAAACTCCCTGTAAAAACTGAAAGGGCCAGTGCTGATGGCTTGGAAGAGCTGCACTGGTACTCTGTATAGTCTTCTGTGAAATTTTGGGAATAACTTTTTTTTTTTTTTGTTGGGAAATGGTTTCGGGGCCGGGGGGTCAACAATAGCCCGCG
>VXAL01007997.1:151070-198542 GCA_013399475.1 Chauna torquata
ACCTCATTAGTGGTGTGAGCTGTCCATTACAAACCAACAGGTTTGGATACCCATTCCTGTATTTCTGTTATGTTACCTTATGTTGGGCAAAAACCTGTCAACTTTAGTGTTTTCTTCTGAGCAAACTGGATCCATCTATTTCTCCTGGGTCATATATAAAACAAATCACAGACTGTGTTTCAGTTCTGTACCTTCTCAAGAGCAAATGGGAGGTTTTCCCTCTGAAGTGAAAAATTTTGAAGTACAAGTGGTATATACTTCTCCTCTTTCTTGTCATAGTAAATAACAATTATTGCTTCTTTCTGGGAGTTTCAGTTAACAGAAAGCATCTGTTGACCAGGTTATGCATTAGTATATAGCAAGGGATGAAGCACTGGCCATACTGTGGCATGTTCGCACTCTATATATTGTGCTCTGGTCAAAACCTATGCTTTATTCCCTAACTAAAAGTTACTTGCAAGGGCCATTGCTTTTTTTTCCTTTGTGTTCAGAATCAAGCGCTTACTCAAGTGTCAGAACCACTGCAGGATGAACTTTTTTCACATCTTTCTGGGTAAACACTGGGCTAACTGAAGTTTTCTCAAGTTCTTTTGCCCTCTGGGCTTACTTTGAGTTTTCTGTGTTTCCTTGCCAAGAACGTTTTCTCTTGGGCAACTCCTAGTTTTCAGTTTCTCCTGAGCCACTCTGACCCTTTCAGAAAGAACAGCTTCTCTAACCCTTAAAAAAAGTTGTTGTGAAATTTTAAATAAAATGTTAGCAAGTAGCAGAGTACTAACAGTAACATGGCTACCAGTGCTAGAAATAAAAGGCCTAAAAATTACTCTTTGCAGATTGTTAGGAAGGCCTACTGAAGAAGACAACCAGCTGGGCACAAAGCACCTGTTCAGACTCACAGACATGGCCCCCCATTCAGTGAAAGCATGTCTGAATGGCAGGTTGTTGAATGCCTGTGGGGCTGTCAGTCATGGATGTGTGTCAGGAGTCCACATTCATTTTTCTCCAAGAAAGAGGAATAAGCTTGTTGCCAGCTTGAGACAGGGCTGTCTGATTGCTCCAGAAGACAACAAAGGAGAAGATAAAATGTCCCTCTGCTGTACTTGGAAAAAGGACATAGGCAAGGATAATGAGTTAGCTTGAACTTGGGAGAGCAGTCTGTGTAGGGAGCATCAGGAGTGTGTGCTGTTTTTCTTTTTTTCTTTTTTTCTTCTATTTATAAATAAAATTAAGGACTGAATGACTTGCAACACACTGCCAGCACAGCTACCAGTTTCTATATTTTTGAGTTATGTGCTGGTCTTTTATGCACGATCAGCTATTCATAAGTCATGTTAAATTTCATTACAAAATTAGTATTGGTTGATTTTACCTTCCCTGTCATTGTCCTTTTCTTCTGCTTTTTCATCAAGAGCATGATGATACTTTCCTTTCATCTGTCTTTCTGTCTGGTCTTTTGTGTAATTTTTGTACTGCCTGTACTTTGTGGAGAGGAGACTTTGGCCTTTGGAGTGGAGCAGGACATCCCTGCTGTCAGTGCAGACAGAGAAAGACTACTGTATTCAGTAGGATGTCAACAGTGGTTGTTAGTATCTTTGCCCAGTAAGGAAAGTAGCCTTTCTAAGTTAAAGCTAATCTGTGGAAATACCCACATGTTCTTCCGTTTTATGTCTCTTAAAACATGGATTCCTTCTTTGTATATTTGCAATTTAATTCTCTTATCTAATCCTTTACCTCAACTCATTTAGCTCCCTATTCTTTGTCTCTCATTTACCCATCCCAACAGCCATGCTTGCCAGCAAGAATATTTTGCAAAATGGGCAGATTCTTCCTTCATCCCTGCGCTGATGTCCCTGAGAGTGCCCTCTTGCATTGGTTTCAAAGGGAGTATGGTCACTGCTGCTCCTATTAAAATCCAGGGAGGGATCCCTTTCCCAAGGGGTTGGATGGTTAGATAATCAGTCACACTCCAACTTACCATTTGCAAATACCTGAGCATTGTCTGCCTGATACCCCAGAAGAAACAGAAAACGAAGCACAGATCAGCTGCTTCTGCGCATCAGCAGTGCTTGTATGGACAAGAAGTCTGCGTAATTCACCTTTCCTTGTGGCCTGTGCAAGTGTCTGGTCCACCAGTAATTTGCTTAGTGGCACGATCTGGGCCTGTTGCCACCCAACCTCAAGGTGTGCAAACAGATAAAAGAAAACGTTGATCTGAACCTGCCCAAACTGCCCCAACTTATGAAGTGTCTTGTGCAGCCTTAGTAGTAAATCGTTCTCAACAGTGGCTTTGAAGTCACTTGCACAAACTGGTCAAAATGCCTGTGGCCTGAGCCTTGACAGGTCTGGGGTGATCCACAAAGCTGTTCTTCCTGTGAGGGGAACACCCTCACTGTTAGGCATATGGACGGCAGAGAGAGGTCTGTCTTCTTTTTTGGCTGTGACCAGGGATAACATCCCTGACTCTGTTTACCTGTTAGCAAATACAGAGTGGCAATGTTCATCTCCCTTTGGAGAACACCGAGGCTTACTTCATTAACACGGGTACTTGGTGTTTCCTGGGTTGAGGGAATTACAGAATCCTGATACTAATTGCAGTTCCTGCAGCCATCACTGTTTGCTTTTGCTTGCTGTTTTTTATTTCAGATGTGCTGTACTTCAAAATTTAATGCCCTGTGGCATCAGCCTTGCTTCCTTCATTCTTCTAAGTTGCTTTTGCCCATTCTTCTTTCAAGCAGCTGCAGTTTTCCCAGATATGTTAAACATGTTCTTTTTTCTGTAACTCTTTTACGGCAAAATAAATTGAGTAAAGCCGAACCAAAGTCCTAAACTGAATTTCATTCAGTTTTATGAGCAAGTCAAGCTCTGTATCTTATATTAATTCTGGAAAAGAGATAAGGTGGTATTGTGTGGGTTTGATGCATTTTTTTACGTACAAACATTGGCAAAGTGCTTACTTGGCCTGAAATTGACCTTGAAATAAAGGGAACAGCTAAATCTAAATATATCAAAAACAGGAAAACAAAGACTGTATTGACCAGTACAAGTTACAGGCAGGATGATTTATTAGACTCTGCTTCTCAATAAGTGGATTAACCTAACAAATGTACTATTACCAGTAGGTCTCTGTAGATCTGTACTGGCATATAATACCCTTTGAGAAAGCAAGAAAAGCTAAAGCCCAGCAGTGTGAAAGAATCTTGCTTCTAATAAAAATACAGTAATAGTACATTTCTCCTAAATTAGAACATGCACAGAGAATGCCTGTCATGACAGTATTTTATTTACTTCAGCTATGTTCCAGGGGGCCAAACCTGCAAGCACTTGAACACGAGTCACTTTACTGTCATGAGTAAGTCTATTGAAGCTCATGTAAGTTGCTCATGTAAGTAAATGATTCATGAAGAAGTGTCGGCAGCATAAGCCCCCAGTGCATTACTTCATTTGTTTAATATTTGACTCTCCCCTCCCAACACCATACTGGGAGGGTAGCTTTCTGTCACCTACAAAGCTGGGAGATTTGTCTTGAACACTGCATGGTGAACTTCATTTGTGTATTTTGTTGTTTCTGTTGTTTCAGGTCCCTTGAGGTCTATAATGAAAGATCTGCATTCGGATGATAATGAAGATGAATCAGATGAAGCAGATGAGAATGACAATGATTCTGAATTGGAACGACCTGTAAATACACGAGGAGGAAGCAGGAGTCGTAGGTGAATGTCTTGTGATTACAGACAGCCTGGTAGCCAATGCATTTTGCTTCTTACTTAATGGGGTGAGGTCTAATGTTCTCAAAGAGTGCTGGTTAGCAAATGGCCAGAGAATTCAGACTCTTGCTTTTAAAGTGTCTTACTTTTAAACTGTCAGAATTAGCCATTCACAATACAAACTATTTCCGTACTAAACCACATGTTTATGATGAGCCACATTCATCTGATTTTTCTTGATTTCATGCCATTGTGACTTCAGGGAGCAGTCATAATTACCCTCTGGCATAAAAGAGAGAAAATTAAGTCCTTTAACTGCCAGATGAGCTATTCTGCACATAGTGTCTCATTTTCAAGACCCCTGTGTTTAGCAGCTTTAGTTTAAGTTGTTAAATTGGATCAGAATTAATGAAATTGAATTCCAAGCAATTCCCATGCTGCATACAGTAAATAATAAGTAAAAGTACAGACAGAAGGTAAAGCAAGTGTCAGTCACAGAAATTACTTCTTAAAAAATGGTTCTGCTTCCTATCTGCAACCTCAATAGGGTATTCCAAAAATCAGCTGTTCTTCAGGCAGCTTGAAGCTCTATCTGCATGCTGTTGAAGGTTATGGAAAACCTGAAGCACAGACTCCCTCAAACCTTTTCATAGTGGGTTCTTTATCTTATCCAAAAGGTTTTGCTTTTTCTACCATTTGTGAGTGAGCACAGCCTGAGTGTCTCTGTCAGCAAACACTTAAATGGGAAGGTAATAGGGAAATATTAGTGAGTGTCAGCTGCTTCCCGGGTGCACTTTTGCAGCTGAAATCATGGAGAAGAAGAGGAAGAAGACTAGCAGTTTAAGAATTTGTTCACATCAGTAATTATATAAAGGAGTCTTAGGTTCAACTTGTCTCTAAATGTAGAGGTTTTGTTCCAGTTTTTAACAAAACTTAAGGCTAATGTTTCTCTACCTTCTTTTTATCCTCAATAATTATATATTTTTTCTTCCAACGAGTAAATATTTCCTGTTGTTCCTAAGAAAATGAAGAGTGAGACTGACTAGAGTATGAGCTTTTTTACGTGGCTTTCCTGAGATACTGAGTTTTCAAACTTTAGCCAGGAAAAAGAGTGTTATTTATGACAAGAAACAAAGAACTTTTCCAAGCAGGAAGTACAGCTTTTAGAAAGCTTTTAGAAGAGCAGAAGAGTGTCTCTGAAAAACATGTTCCCCCTTTCACATGGCTGAGATACAGACTCACTCCAGGAATGCTGGAAACAGCAGTTTAGTTTTCTAAATATTTGATCATTTCTGTAGTGTTACCTGCTGTTAACTGGACAGTGTAATCTCAGCCAAGTGAAGGCAGACAGCCTTGTTCTCCATGCTACACAGAGCTTTTTCCAGAGTGCAGCCCTGCTTGGATGCCTCTGCGCTACTGAGCAGTACTTTTCCAAGTGACTTTGATTAATGATAGTTTCCTTAACAAGGGAAGCCAATGCTTGGTGTCCTCCCGCAAAATTTGATCTTGGTTCAGCCCTATAAGCAGCTCTTTGACTGACAGTGTAATTGCTTGCCTTTGTTTTTCCGTAGGGTTAATCTGAGTGATGGCAGTGACAGCGACAGCAGTTCCGCTTCCTCACCACTACATCATGAAGCAGCACCACCTTTATTAAAAACCAACAACAACCAGGTAAAGTTAGAGTTCATTAATGCAAGCCTAGCATAGGAGTGTGGCTTGCACCTGGGGAACTTACATAACACTCTGATTACTTAAATGAAGTTACTTTGAAAATTGACATAAAACATTGACATCCTTTTTTTTTTTCAGGAGATGGATGAGTATTTGGTTTAGCAGATACTGTAGAACAAATTATCATTTTTCTCAGTATTTTAAGGAATGTGTCCTTTCCATATGAATTAACTTTGTAAGTAAACAATTGCAAGCTGGCTTTACAGCATCAGTTGTACAATTCACACAGATTTGGATTTTTATTAATGGTAGACACAGTTCACATTAATAGACTTATTCTCAGGAGTTTATTCATTCCTCTCTTCCCCTATTCCCCACCAGTGTTTGACTAGGAGATGTAGTATTTCTTACTTTATTGTGAGACACAATAGTCTTTACTTCAGTATCAGGAAGAGTGCTCATTCCATATCAGTAAAAGCTAACATTTTTCTTATTTTTGAGGTAGGAAAGTAAGGTAGTTCTATTTTTCAGAGGAAAAAAAAAAATAACCTAGAGCTACAAAATATGTCAAGGAGAAATGAGAATTAGTTACCTCACACCCAGTCACCAATAAAGTAAGACTGTCTAAACATAAAAATTAAATGTAAAAGCCTATGTTATTAAAGCAATTGATTTTCATAATTTATAAAATACATGATTTGTCTCTTATTTTAGGGAGCTATAATTGACTCCCAGCATCAGTTGGGTCATACAGAACACCATCATGCAATATACTGGATGGCAGCAAATGACTGTTCACAGTATTTGTGTAGTTAGGATAGAGTCTTCATGTGTTAACAAAATTTTGTGGTTTAGATGGTGAGTCTTATGGATGAGTCTTTCCTATATATACCCCAGAAGTTATTTATTTTCTCTCCACTCTCCACTTCCTTTTAAATAAGCTTTCCAATGCAAGCTTACCGATAGTGCAAAAACAAAATATTATTCAAGTCAGTTAAATTCAAATATATTTTGGAGGGAAAAAACGTAGGGATTAAATGGTATGCATAGCAAAGAAGGAGATTCCATGACCAGAAAGCATTCTTATTATCTAGCACGAATTCTGTAGGCTTTTCCAAGGTTATCTGTACATAAATTTCAAGTTTTTTAGAGGGATTCTTTCTGGAAAGAACCAACCATAAAGATTATAGAATATTGTATTTACTGGAGACATAAGCACAAGAAAAATAAAGTATCTATCTGTGACTCGTTTAATGAAGACATTTACTTCTAAAAAGGCAATATAATCGTTAAGTAAATAATTGTAAGTCTCAATAAGCAGCAGCCCACCCAGTTGCATCTTTCATATTCCTTTCCACTTTGGTGACCTAACAAAAGGTGTGCCTGCACGTTTAGGTGCTCCAAACAATAGCAGTGAGCTAGCTAAAATTGAATGTCTCATTACTTTCTTGCATTTTTATAAGTAAGCTGAAAATCAGAGATTTAGGGAAGTATTACAAGAGTTCAAATTGTGTGGACCGCAGCCACACAATTTCAAGTCTGTGCATGATAGCATAGAGCTGCTTCCTAGGATGATGCTTTTGACTGATGAAGTCAGGCTTGTGTAGACTAAGTCCATTTACAGAACTAAAAGACTAAGAACAAGTTAATATTTCTATAAGCGTCCTCTGATGTGATTACTATCATTTAAACAAGAGTGCTTAAGATGTTTGATTTCAATTACACATCAAGAGCACTGTAAGAAAGCAGCTTTTTCAAATACAGCGTGTCCTTGCTAAATTTCTATCTAAAACAAAGAATTTTCTTCATTTAAAAACAAGAAAAACATCTAAAAGCTACTGGATCCATGCCTAGAGGTCTGTTTTTTCAAGACAAGACGTTTTCTTCCACTGGCCTACACTGCAATAGCCCCAGGGGTGTTGAATCGAAGAACTGGGATTTTTCTTCTGAAAAGTATCCTGTTTTGCTTTCTGGCCATGCATCACTCTTGGCTAAGTAAGACCTTAGGTAAGGTTAATTCAGATCTGCAGTCATTTTCTCTTTACAGGGAAGTAGCTGCCTGCCTGCTGTATTTTATGGTGCTTGTCACCCTAGGGAACATGTATGCAATTTTGTAGTCATTTATGCCAAGGGAAGTACAAATTGGAAGGAACTTGGAGAAAGCTGTCAGTGAGACTTCTGGTTAGTCCAGAACACTTGTTTTTACAGGCCTTATTTCCATTGTTTTATTTGCTGAGTTTTGCACTGTGTTGTGACTGTCCAGGATGGTTTTGGAGAAAATCACACTATTGACGTTGGTCTTAATTACAAGGAAATGTGAAACAAAATCTCCAAGATCTGTGATCATGTATTTTCCTTTGATGTTTTTCAGAAGAACTGATCATATTGCAGGTTAGGGATGATATGGTGTTTAACTCTACTTTTAGCTTCAGGCAATGAATGTTGTGTGTGTAGAAACTGAATGAACAAACAATGTTATTTCCCCAAAACACTCCTCACTTGAGCCCTAAAAACTTCATATTAAACAAAGTGTTCTGCTGCTTGTTGACATGCTCTTCTTAATTGTGCTTCAGTACTGGATGAAGCATTCTTGATTCATGTATGTGGCAGTATGTGGCTTTGTATTGCATTGAAAGATGGGTACCATATAAGTGCAAGACAAATTACTGTCTAGTAATTTTTTTCTCAGTTAAAACTCATGCAGTCATTTCAAAGACTGTTTCAGAATCCCTACTGTAGAAGAAAAGAGACAGCCTTGAAAAAAAAAAAAAGCATAGGGAAAATACACTGATTATGTGTCACTTCAAAGGCACTTCAGCATCATTTTGTATCTGCAAAATCAGACATCTTTTCCTACCAGTGTGCAAAAGATACAAAAAAGTGTTGAGGTTTTAAACGACATGAAATTTATTCTTTTTAGGATTAATAATGTTGATATCACCTCATTCTAGCAACTCAGCATTTTCTGCTTTTTTCTGAAAAACATGGGCAGGTAGTATGAATTAAATAATGAAAAGTCCAGTTTAGATTAAGTTTTCTCCAGATGTTATATTCCTTGTGTTATTAACAGATAGAAGAATTTTTCATATGCAGTTGCATCCAATGATGCATTTATTTTTTACTGGATTTTCTTTCTTTTCCAGATTTTGGAAGTGAAAAGTCCGATAAAGCAAAACAAATCTGATAAACAAATAAAGAATGGAGACTGTGATAAGGTAAATGCAATGATATAACGTTAAACGATACTAGAATGTGATATTAATGTATTGACTGAAAACAAGCATAAAATACTTTTTGTTACAGAGTGAAAACCTCAGTCAATAGCACATCTTTGCTTTGGGTTCTTTTAAGTGCAGAGCTTTCTTTTTTTTTTTCCCTCTGTAATTCTTTCTTCTTCTGTGCTATTTTGTTAATGTTTTCCTTCTCCTCAATACATGTGGTGATTTGGCAAATGTCACCAGATGGGAATCTGCCATGTATTATTTATTTTGTCTTCTCTCCACCATAAATTTGCATTGTGCTTTAGATTTGAAGTGATAGTTTTTGAACACGAAACTTCACAGCTGTATTCCTAGTCAATAAATCAATTGATAAAAACCATTCTCCAGAATCCTGTCAAAGGACTGCATTAGGAAATAGCAGTGTGATTTAACACTTTTAACTAGGATGATGTAAAGCAACAGTTACCATATACCACTTAGAAAGGTAATTTTACTCAAAATCATGTCAGCTGGCCATGAGTAAGAGCTCTAAGTCCTTGAATGAGCATAGTATAATTTCCCAGCGTGGACTATCTCCTCTTACGGTTTATATAAGGTAGTATTTCTTTGTGCTAACATGAGGTAGGAGACCAATGTTGCAGTATCTGTTGCTAGAATTTCAGTGGCCTGATCCATACGCTTTTTTAATTTTCTAAGCTGGGTGCCGTATTTCTCTGTGTTGAAAAAAATGTTTCTGATATCTCAGGCTGAGGGAGAAAGTCGATACTTGGGTGGAGAGGTTGGACGTTTGATATCCCAAGAAGTTGGAAAGTGGAAATTCCCATTGGATTAATCTTTCTTGATCTTTCTCCCCTTATGTCTCCTTGTTGACACAGAAAATTAATTATGCAGCTTTAGAGAAAGCGGGATTTGATTGTGAGCTTTTGTTTTCAAGTCTTATGTGGAAAGGTGGGAGATGTTTTTTAAAGATGCTGTTTTGGCAGCCCAAATCTGTTCTATACCTTTTGCCACAGCTGAAATGGAAGATTTTCTTCTACAGTGAAGGACCACCTAATTTCCAAATGGAAAAGGTGGCTGTCCCCTGATGTCCTGAAGTTGTTTAAAATATGTTTCTCTGCATATGAAAAATACACTTAGACTGAACTTCAAAATTTCCTACTGATTACTGCTTTTGTAAGAATTGGTATATTCTGTTAGGGTTTTTGCGTTCTCTTATCATACTAGCAGGCAAGCCCAGCTATCCAAGATTCTTTTGAATTTCTGACAATAGTTTTTTAATGGTGGCTTAATACTGTAGCAGTACCTTAAGATTTTCAGTGTCATGAAGTATCTAAGAAAACCCACAAAAACTTATATTTGAGTTGTATTAAGCTAAAGAAAGCCAGCCTGTTAAGTAAGAAAATTTAGTTTTTCTCAAGGAACATTTAAAATAAAATTTCTTTTTGTATTGTTTTTGAAGACATCTGAAATTTTTGAAATACACGGCTATAACTTAATTAACAAGTTGTTTATGGGGGGGGATTTGTTTCTAGGCATATCTCGATGAACTAGTAGAGCTCCACAGAAGATTAATGACACTGAGAGAGAGACATGTACTGCAGCAGGTGAGGAGCACTCTCACAAAAAATCACAGCGTGCTCATTAAAGTCATGAAGTCACATCTATTTTTTCCCCCTTCATCTAAATCTCTTTAATCAGATTTAATATCCTTTAAACCTGTATAATCCATTTACTGCCCATTGTACTTTCAGTGCAGCATAGGGAATTTTTATAAGTACTTTAAATTGTGTTGCCACACTAAATGACAAGATTACAAATCAAAATAAACAAAGCAAAAAAAAAAAAAAAAAAACCAAAAAAAGTCTGAGATAAATTTTTCATCAATTTGTCATTGTTTCTCAACATATTGAATGAAAACATGATGGGAGAATGGATACAGCTGTGCACAATAACTTGATAAAAATCTTGTTGCTTTTTGCTGAAAATGATAGGCATTTTTCAGAGACAATTAGAGAATGCTTTCTTTGGCAAACGGAAAATATGAAATTTAAAGCCAAACTCACTTTGCAGAAAAACACATATGGTCAAGTCTTTTGAAGTCATGGAAGTAGTAAAATAAGAAAATGTACAAACTAAGAAGGTTCCAAATGTATTTACATGTAACACAATTGTAAGAACTTTCATTCTTTATTTTGGGTGGCATTGTCAGATACCATTGGATTACAGATTGTGAAGATGAAGCAATAAGCAGTATTAACAAAACAGATGTAATTGTAGCACAAATGGTTATGTTTTGCACAATTAAGTGCCACTTGTGGACATGTTGTAAAGATGGAAATATATACCACTTCCAAATGATTGCAATCACGCATCAAATTTCTCAACACTTGAATAAGGATGTAAAAAAGAAAAAAATTTTTTTGTAAGCCTCAGCAATAATCTGTGAGTGTTTAGTAGTCCACACTTAATATTGTGGGTAAAGATCAGAAAACAATCAAGAGGCTAGTGAAACAGAAGATCATGGTTAAGAATATTCTTAATTAAATAGGAATCCTGGTGGCTGTGACAAATATAATCTGTTATGATACACAATGATACACATTTGTTATCCTTCATATTTAATGTACTGTTGTTCCCAAGTTCACTTTTTCATTAGTACAAATTAGTACTTTTTGTCACCAAGCACACTTTCAGAATGATAGAAGAGGTGAATTTTTGTCTACGTTGGGAAATTAATGTGCAGGAGACTAGAAGCTAGGAGTTATGACACCCTGTCCACTTTCAATCATCTGTTAATTCTTAGAGTTTTCACATTAAAAAGTGAAACTGAAAAGCCACTGTATTGTAAATTCATGCCCTAGCTTTGCTTCCTAAGCACATACTTCAACAGTTTTCCAAGGCATAGCTTGTGAATTGTTTCACTTGACATACCAGAGCATAGGGCTTAGGTGGCTATAAGTGCAATTTTGAGAAAATCTTCAAATCCTTTTCTACAGAACAAAAATAAACACAAGCAAGAAACTTTTTTTCCCCATGACAGTCTGGCAGTGGAACAGAGCCCCAGAGAAGTTGCTCTGTCTCCATTCTTGGAGCTTTTCAAATCTTGACTGGGTGAAGCCCTGAGAAGCCTGATCTGACCCCATGGCTGGTCCTGCTCTGGGCAGGGACTAGGACTAGCAAACTCCTTTCCAATCAGAATTGTCCTGTTGTATTGGGTTTATGTGGTAAAGGTTTGGTAGCAGGGGGGCCACAGGGGTGGCTTCTGTGAGAAGATTCGAGAAGCTGCCCCATGTCAGATAAGAGCCAGCTCCAGCCGGCTCTGAAAGGGACGCACCGCTGGCCAGACCTGAACCAATGAGCGATGTTGTTTGCGCCTCTGTGAGAGCATATTTAAGAAGGGAAAAAAACTGCTGCGCAACAGCAGCTGGGAGTGAGAGGAGTGAGGAACAGTCCTGCAGACACCAAGGTCAGTGAAGAAGGAGGGGGAGGAGGTGCTCCAGGCGCCGGAGCAGAAGTTCCCCTGCGGCCTGTGGTGAGGACCATGGTGGAGCAGGCTGTCCCCCTGCAGCCCATGGGGTACCACATGGAGCAGATCTCCACGCTGCAGCCCGTGGAGGAGCCCACGGTGGAGCAGGTGGATGTGGCCTGAAGGAGGCTGCAGCCCATGGAGAGCCCCCGCAGGAGCAGGCTCCGGGCCGGACCTGTAGCCCGTGGAGAGGAGCCCACGCAGGAGCAGGTGATCCGGTGGGAGCTGCCACCCGTGGGGGACCCATGCTGGAGCAGTTTGCTCCTGAAGGATGGACCCCGTGGTACGGACCCATATTGGAGCAGCTCTTGAAGAGCTGCAGCCTGTGGGAAGCCCACGCAGGACCCGTTCGGGAAGGACGGCATCCCGTGGGAGGGACCCCACGTTGGAGCAGGGGAACAGAGAGCGACCATGAAGGAGCGGCACAGACGCAGCGATACGGGCTGACCGCAACCCCCATTCCCCGTTCCCCTGCGCTGCTCGGGGGGAGGAGGTAGAAGAGGGTGGATGGGGGGAAGGTGTTTTTAGTTTGCTTTTAGTTTCTCACTGCTCTAGTTTGCTAGTTATAGTAATAAATTATACTAATCTCCCTATGTTGAGTCTGTTTTGCCCGTGACGATAATTAGTGAGTAACTTGCTGGTCCTTATCTCAACCCTTAAGCCCTGGTCCATCATATTTTCTCCCCGTTTCTTTGAGGAGGGGGAGTGAGCGAGCGGTTGTGGTGGAGGTCGCCTGTTTAGCTGGGTGAAACCACCACACCTGTCATCCTAAGAAACATTTTCCAAGCAAATAAGATGGTTCAATTTGAATCCATAATTCTCTTGTTTGCCATCTAGCAGCATTTAAGTGTCTTTTGTGGGGAGGAATTACTTACCTTCATTAGAAAAATTATGGTTTCATCCACTAAAGTGTCTCCAGTCTGATGTCAGAGTGCTGTTAAAATCTGCTTCATGGAAGGTTAGTAACACAGGGAAAACGTGTAAAGAGACACATGACCGAGCTAGAAACTTAAAGTACCCTATTCTGAGTAAATGAAAAAAGGAACAGTGTATTCTTGCAGATTTAAAACTAAAGATAAACATTTTTTTATCCTGAATGTATTTGTCAGACAATAGAAAACATTCATTCATTGGCCTTCTTCTCAGAACTCATATGAATAGTATAATTTTAATACCGTAGACCATGACTTCTCAAGGCGTATAGTTAACTATATTATAAAAGTTAAGGTGATATAGAATTGGTGTTGTCTTGTTTCCTGGGTGACTGTTCTTGCGAATTATTTCCCTCTGTTTAGAGTGCATATAAAATGTTGATACACCTCAATGAAATCTGGTGATGACAGTGGTGAAGTACTCTACTGGCACAGCTGGTGGATGTCTAATATTGACTGCAGGGGTCTACTAGAATTCAATGGAAGAGCCATGTTATGTTTGTCTGTTAGTCTTTGCACTAGCGTTTACACTAGCTAATGGTTTATGCTGTTAAAAAAACAAATAATGCTGTAATAAAAGCAGTTTGGTTTTAAAGCCTTTAATCGCTTAATATTCTACCGTTCTCTAGTACATATGATTTTGTCAGTTCACAGAAAAACATTCACAGTATTGAACAGATAACTTGCAGAGAATCAGTGCTTCTCTGCATTACAAATAACGTGTCATGCCATCTTAAATGTCACTACTGCTTTACAGCTATGTAATTAATGTAAAATATTTCCAGTGAATGTACAGAAAGAGTACAGAGCTGAGAATGTGTTTAGGAATGACTCATAGACCAAGAGACTACAAGGAGTGCAAAGGACAGGAGAGCAAGGGATAAAACTGTGGAAAGGGATGATGTTTACTACATGAGAGGAGGGAATGAGTGCAGAAATGTGCAACAGAAAGCTGTAAATAGCTGCAGGAGTTTTAAGGGTGATTGTGGTGTTGAAGTGAAATGGCAGCAGAAGTGTGTGTTCCTGAGTGATGTTTATCATCTCTTGAGTTTATGTCAGAGCAGGTAATAATCTCTCGCACATGTCAAGGTCATAACCACAGAGTTTTAGGGAATTTTTACAGAAGCATGTTGCAAGAGAAGAATGAAGATATTGATCAGGGTTGTAAGGAATGGTAATGTCAAAGAGCTTGAAGTTATGCTTGAACCGTTGAGGGATATGAAAACGAGAGGACAGTTTTTACAGTCTCAGTTCTTACCAAGTCTATAGGCAGTGACAGCAGATAGGAATGCAGATGAGTTGGAAATGACAAAAATGCATCTGTTTGAGAATGTGGCTTTTTCCCAAGAGAGGCATTTCTCTTTGAGATGCTTTGTTAAAGGATGCTGAAGTAAATCCACCAAAAGAAGAAGATAGGAAAGGTGTGACATTGAGCAGCAAGTGCCCGGATATGTAGCTAAGTATTCATGATGTAAAATGATACTTAAAGATATATTAGAATTGTCCAAGAGGGAGAAGTCAGGTGAAAAAGAACATTTGACCAAGAAATGAGTCCCTTGAGAATCTCCTGACCACTTTGATCCAAATATTGGGCCATGGCTAGACAGAAATTGGTCTGAAATTACATTTTAAAAAGCAATCTCTCCGACCTCTTTCACTGTAAAGAAAGGGTATGAGATTTAGAGTGATAAGGCATCTTCTTTTCCCTCCATGGTTTACAGTGAAATAGTAGAGATAATTGAGTCTGAAATCAGATGTTAATGCTGCATGTCCCATATATTCAAATTTGGCTATCTGAAGCTGGATTCCTAAATCCGTGCTTTTGGTGCAGATGGTGTTATCATGACCCCATGCACGACTATAAGATCTCTAGTAGACTTTGCGTGTTATTTTGAAGCATCGGAAAGTGTATCTTCATCTGGTAAAAAATCTGCTTTAAGCCAGTGTACTAGACAGCACAGGCATAAGGAAGAAATTGAGAGTATGCAGCACTGCTGAAAATTGCATTGCTCATGTCTACAAAGTGCTTAACTTCAGATGGCAGCTATCTTCTGACAATTGTCTACAAGGGGCAGCTTGCAGGTCTGGAAACTATCAAATGGCATAAAACCCTCGATAAGTTGAAAAATGACTATGTCATTAGTTGCACTTCAGTTTCCTTAAACACACATACTCATTTGCTTGTTTAAAGGCAGATAAATAGTTGTACTATGATGGATAATGATGAAACTGAGCTGGAGAGACATTATGTAAACAGAGGTGTACATTACAGAAGAAAAGCAAAGCTTACTACAGCAGGAACAAATGGGATATTTTTGTACTTTGCAGCCTGAGCTCTCTGAATAAAACATGTTAATGCTGTGTTTTTAGCATTATAACTGGCAGACTTCCTGGCAGCTAATCTCAACCTTTTTTTTCTTTATTCAAGTATTTCTGAATAGCATAAGAATATGAATGCTAATACTGTAATTCATGAATTCCTCATTGACAGGCATACAGGCAGATGTTTTTCATTGAGCTGTCTGGGTTTATCTTGATATATTTTTGTACATCCATTAAAGCTTTTGGGGTTCATTTCAGTCTGGTTTACTATGGTTTCAGTCTGGTGC
The DNA here is from genome assembly GCA_013399475.1 of Chauna torquata. NCBI lineage: Eukaryota > Metazoa > Chordata > Aves > Anseriformes > Anhimidae > Chauna > Chauna torquata. The sequence continues at coordinate 166,731 of VXAL01007997.1, forward strand.
CCTGACATAGTGGCTATATTTCTTGCAGGTAGGATGAGGGATATGTTAAAAATGTTTATATTTCCCTTGGTCTAGGGCTTAAAAGCTTGAAGCAGCCTGATCAATAAAAGTGCTTATCAGTTGTTTTTTTTGTGTGTGTGTGTGTTTTTGTTGTTGTTGTTGTTTGTTTGTTGTTGTTTGTTTTGTTTTTTTTTGTTTTATTTTTTAAATATACAATGCTGCTTAAAAATACATGCGGTAACACTTTTATGTAATCTTTGTTCTTAAAATCAGGTATATTACTGTGGGGGTTGTGAGAGGTATTCTTCCACTGTAACACAAGGAATCATTAGACATAATTGTTCAGTGTAGATATGTCTTCCTGGCCAGAGCTTCTGTAAAATTTTTGTACAGCTAGTTATTTATCACACGGTGGATATTCAAGGACCAAGTCTGTGCTTATATTCCTAATTTTACAAGAGAAGACTGGATTGACTCCTTAGCTTCTCTTTTAGATGAAGCTCAAGAGAGTGCCTGAAAATGAAAATGATAAATAACACTTATCAAACTTTCCTTCTGGTAACAATCAGTTGTATTCCATTTGAATTTTTCTCTCATGTTGGTTGCAGGACAATAGGAGATGAAAAAGTGTTACAAGAATCAGTGAATCAATAAGTGGACAAATGAAGTAGGCAAGTTTAGACTAAAAATTCCCATATGGAAAAAGAATTAAAGCTAAGAGGCACAGATTTAAATGAAGCATTAATAAGAGGAGGATTGTTCCTAAGTACTTTCAGAATTTTGGGCAGCTGTAAAGCAAATAAAACATAGATTTTGCTTTTTTTTTTTTTTTTTCCAACCTGTGGAAAGTAGAAAACAGGATGAGATTGGAAAGGGGATTTTTACTGTATCAGGCATTTCCCTGTTACTATTTTCTCATTTCCAGTCTGTTTAATCCACACTGGGCTGTGTCATTCCATGCCTGGCAATATACATGAAGTTATTTCATCTGTCACCAACATAATCTTTTCTTCTGTGGTCTAAGCAGAAAAAAAATCTGCTTATATAATGAAATGAGGAAAGGGAAATTATAGAACATTTAGTTTAAATTCATTGCTCTTCTACAAGTTGGTGTATTCGTTACCAGATTTATCATTTTAAGGTATAGTCTACCAGCTGTGTGTGAGTAGATGTCTCCTTCAGCTGCGGAAAAGGAACTAGTCAGAGTAATAAAGCTCAAAAAAGCAAAGAATATCCAGCAGAAGTGTTTCAGTGGAGGTGTATCTGGAAGGCCTAGAACTATGTGGATTTCAGATTAAAGGGTGTGAATATAACATTGAGCCCAGCCTGAGAACTGCAGAAGAGATGGTTGGAAAGACAGAGCAGAAGAGCAGTGTTCTGTCAGTCCATCACATTACCAACAGGCCCACTTCAGGATGGGGTGCTTTTCCATGTACTCACTTGGAATATCTGTCTCTTGGAATGAAGAAATGCATAAGAGATCCAGAGCCATTGTGTGTTGCACAATGCTGAATGAATATTTCAGGTAGATGCACATCCTAGCACTTAATATATGTGGAGTTACTTGTTACAGAAATTCTGTGTTGAATATAAGCACTCTTTAAAAATATAGACTACAATTCAGAGACTACAAAATGTTAAGACTGTAGAAAGGCACTACTTGGCTATGTACTGTTGATATCACAGAATCACGGACTAGTTGAGGTCGGAAGGAACGTCTGGAGGTGATCTTGTATGTGCTAGCAGGGCCACCAAAAGCCATTTGCACAGGATCGTGTCCAGATTGCTTTTAAATATCTTAAAGGACAGAGAATCCACAGCCTCTATGCGCAACCTGTGCCAGCGCTCAGTCANATCTCTGAACATCACTGAAAAGAGCCTGGCTCCATCCTCTTTGCAGTCTCCATTGGAGTATTTATAGACGTTGATAAGATCCACATTGAGCCTTTTCTCCTCCAGGCTGAACAATCCAAATCTCTTAGCTTTTTCTCATAGAAGAGATGCTCCAGTCCCTATTCTTCTGAAGGACTCCTAACAGCTCTTACGCTTCTTGTTTGAATGAAAGCTGTGATTATAGATTGAGTAGTCACCAAAGGAGGTGGTCTTACGCCATTAGTATGAATCTTTCATGTTTGATTTGTTTTTTTAAAAAAATGATTTAAGTTTGTTATTCAAGGAAAAAAATGCTAGTACATGAGCTAATGATAGATTTGAGAGCTCTTGAGTACTTTTTTTTTTTTTTGGTTTGATTTAGACTAGATTCTGTAAGGATTTCTTTCTTTCTCTTGCTTGCAGAAAGGCTTATGCCAGCTATTTTCTAAAGTCACTTGTTTGGCAGCACATGGTAAATATTCCAGAGAGACCTACCTGGTTTGTTTGTTGTTAGGATGGTTGTTTGCTGTTCTTGTTGCTTGGTTGGGTTTGAGGGTGTTTTGGATTTTGTATTAAAGACTGACTTAGTAAATGTGCAGATTTTCATTTGAAAAATATATTCTCAATGATAATGTTTTCTGGAACAGCAGATAGGTAGGCTGGTATTACAGTTGTTGATGGTCTGAAAAAAAGACAAAGTACTGTATTCTGGGCCATAGTTCTGTGTCAGAAAGACAGTGATGAGGTTCATGGTTTAACACGCAAGTATTGGTGAAGTGGTTTTATTTTATGCCTTTCGTGTGAGACTTAGAGGCATGTTAATACACTCAGTGGATGTGTGATACAACTAAAATTTTCAACTGCATCTGTTCTTTCCTTTCAGATAGTAAATCTTATAGAGGAAACTGGACACTTTCATATCACAAATACAACCTTTGACTTTGATCTTTGCTCACTGGACAAAACCACAGTCCGTAAACTACAGAGTTATCTGGAAACATCTGGAACCTCCTGAGGATTCAGCATCTGGCTGCATCAAAAACTGTTCTCTAAATGAAACATTCAGAATGATGCAACCAAAATGGGGGGAAAACAAAACAACCCTCTTCAGCTTTATTTTTCCTTAAAGCCAGTCATCATCTCTTGATAAAGGAGAAGAAAAGTGACAAGACTCAGAGGACTGCTCTTCTCAACAAGAAAATGCTCTGGAAGAGTTTGCCTGGATAGCCTTGAAAAACAAACACAAAAACAAACAAAAAAAAACTTGGTCTTAATGAATGTGTATGGTATCATGTATCTCTCTGTGGTGTTCCAGTCCACAAGATGAATGCATGTTCAACACACTGCCTTATTACATAACTGATCTATTTATTATTGCATACATGTATTCCAAAGTCAAAGAGCCACTGAATGACACTACCAGATGATGCAAGTAGTGGGATCCCGTGTATGCTCTTTTGATTCAGTCCCATCACAAGCCTAGTAACCTTACTCATGTTAAATAGCCACTTCTTGCTAACTTTCTCTAGTCACTGAAAATGTTACAGTCTTGTTTCCACTTCCGCACTTCCAGGAATCAAGATGCAAAGTGGGGGACCAAACAGTGGTCCTATATTTTGTTTCCACTCTGTCACAGTCGGTCAGACCACAGCAGGTTGGACCGCAGGTCCTTGGCTCTATCCATTTATTGATCTTGACCATGGTAGAAAATGCACCAATATGACTTGCTGTCTAGCCTTAGTGAATAAACCAGTAGGACTTACAACAAAAAATGTTATGTATGCTGTCCTGAATCCAGCATCTTTTGCAGTCTGCATTCTTGTGTCTGTTTTAATGTTATAAAATTAAATATATATGAGTGAAGGTGTTCTACAGGATCATCATAAAAGAAGAAATACTGGTCCTGTCTTCTAAGGAAATGTTGTAGAAAATTCTTAACTTGGAGCTATTTATTACTATGAGTTTCTGCACTCCTTTGCTGCCAGTGTGTGACTTACTTTTACCATAAAACTATTGGCATAACATTTTTGTTTGTTCATTTAGTATATGATTTAGCCTGTTTTGGGGTTTTGTTTTTGTTAGTTTTTTGTTGTTGTTTGTTTTGTTTTTTTTTTTTCCATCACTAAATTAAAACCCTGTATTTGAAAAGAAAATTGGATGTTATACAGTTACATGTTGGAATAAATACATACATGATATATTATTATTATATATGTGTGTCTGCATGCGCATATTCACACATATATATATACACACACTTCTACATTTTCCAGATTTTGGTATATGTTCTATAACCTGCTTGTGCTTCCAGAAGGATTTCTTGTCTATAAAAATGAGTATTCTTTCATACTACCTTTTATTCTTTAAAATTGGAATCCTTATTCATGCATGATCAATGAGAGGATGTGTAGTCGGTTTCACATCAAAGTTTGCTGCTGCTGTATTGCTTATGGTTTCTTGATGAAATCATCACCTTTCTATTTACCTTCCAAGGTAAAACAAAGCACCAAATGAAAAGAGAAAAGAATTTAAAAAATAAAATAAATAAATACATACTTCTGGATGCAAAAGTTTATTCAGGTTTACCAGCCTTAAAAATATATCTTGTTCCTGGACAGGCCAGTATATGTCATGTATATGCTTTTATGCCACATGTAGTCTGTATATGTAGAGTTGAACAGTAATATCTGTACAATATATTGTTTCATGCACACAGTTTGTGCAGTACTGTAAAACTAAATTCCTGTTGGGGTTATTTCTTATTCAGATGGTAGATCTTAATACTCTTTCTTTGAGTCCAAAGAAAATTTTACACTTTACTGTTTTTGAGAGGGTGGGCTGGGGATTAGTCTGGGGGGCTGTTTTCATATTTAAAATGTTGTTTGACCACACTCTGCAGGAAGTCCTTCTCAGGCTTCCAAAGAACAAGTGTACTTTTTCAGTAATGTTATGACTCTTATTGACGATTGGCATGAAGCATACTTGAAGCATTATGTTGTTCTTTTAAGTCCATGTCTTAATGTGCAATTGTTGGAGGGGGATGGGGATCGTTTTAAAGTTACTTGTGGCATAAGGCAGGTGATGGTGGGGAGGAGGATGGGGTGCATGTGAGGGGGATTAACTTCAATTTTTATTGCTATTTTATATGAAAATGTTTGAAAATCTAAAAGCAACCTTAAAAACCTTTGGTCTACTAGTGCGTGTTCAACTTCCTATCTTTTAGTTACACCACATACATGTGGAATTTTGTCCATTATGACTTCTCTAACTAAGTTTTGTGGTAACAACTCCTTCAGTCTCAGGAGGGGGAAGGATCCCATGATACTGCTAGTATGAATATTGCACTGTTTTGTTACAAATAGTGAAATGTATCATTTTAACCTTAAAATACTGGATAATCTTTGCTGTTCATTGAGAACAGGGGTGGAAGACAACAGCAAGTAGGAAAATAGACATAAAAGAGATGACAGCAATAGCAGTATCAAGTTAGTGCTGAATTTAATGCAAATCATGGAACATCTTTAACTCTTAAATTTTTTAATTCAATAAGATTGGGAGAGGGAAGAAAATAGACTGAAGAGTTGTGTGCGTGTGTGCATGTTGAATTTTCCACAAAGTTCTGATAGAATAAGAGTTACCAAATGTTGATCTCAATTAAAAAAAATACATTAGCTATTTTCATCTAATTTTGTATACAGAAACAAAATAAATCGTTGTTCAATTAATTTCAAACAGTCATATTTCTCTTGAAGAAATTACAATTAAGATATCCTACCAAGTTTTTCAACATATAAAAGCACTGATGTTTGGGACTGGTTAAAATGTTTTAGCAATAAATGTTTTGGGAGTTTCACATAACATCAAGCTGTTTAAACAAAATTGTCTACGAGAATTTGGGTTAATTCACTAAATTGACTGGACAGAGGTTAGCAGTGAATTGCAATATCTACAAAAATCTTTTTCAGTGCAAATGAGTCACTGTTACTAGAACAGCAGTTGTATACAACAGTAAGGACAATTTTCTTTCTTGCCACTAACTTTTCACCTGAGGACGTGGACATCTAAGTGGCTTGGCAGCTTTTAGTATCTTGCTAGAAGCTTGGATCCGCTGAGAGGCTTTACAATATACTCAGTATCTAAATTTGAAAGCCATCTTAGTCCATAGTAAAGACAGCAAGAAAGAAGAAATGGGTGTACTCTAATCAGAGAAGCATCTTCCAAGGTAAAACAAAACCCATGCTCTCTCTTCTGCAGTGTTTGGATCATAAGAAATGGTCAGTCATTTCCCTTGGTGAACTTAACCTTTTCATTGGTTTGGTTTGTTAGGTTAAGTCCGTTCTTTTAGTTTTAGAAGCAGAGTATTAACAGTACAGTGCATTTGGAGAGTCACAGTGTATTTCTATTGATGTTTCTTTTAGTCCGGGAGAAGGAAAATCCCAAGTTCTTGGGTTTTGCCTGATCCATTGTAACTCTTTCCCTTTCTCACAGTGAAATAAAGTATGTTCAGCATCTGTTTCAGGTCCTTGGAAGCCGTAAGTATAATTTTAATTTCTTAGAAGCTATATTAGTGTTTTGGGGTCTCTTGAGCAACAAATTGATTTCAAGCCCAATTAATTTGCAAAATGAGTGGGAAAGTTTTAGAGCGGTCTGTAGAGAAAACTGCCCTGTTCAGTTTTTGTATGCATCAGTTTAAAATCAGAGCAGTGTCTGGAGAAGGACATTTGATTTTCTCTGTGCTGTCTTTGTTCATACACATCATCCCCTATTTTTACTGCTAGCGGTTTAATACCAAGCACTCTATCTTTTGCCAAAGTCTTGCTTCAGTCTATAGGGGGAGTTTTATTTCTGTTTGGTCACTGATCCATTGATTTCCATGATTTGGTGCTAAACTGGGAGTGTATTTCGAGCTACTGAAGGATCTTGTTATTTACTCTGGGCTGCTCTGTGTGCTCTATAGTGAGGTGACCTTGAGAAAGTGTTTTTTTAAATTTGAAAGACAAAAATGCCACTGTCTATAGCTTAAATATATATTTTGGTGCTTGTAGTACAATGCACTGAAATTGAGATTTATTGGTGAAAATTCTGTCAGACCTTCAGCCATAGCAGGAGGCAGCAGGAACCACAAAAATAAGCAGTGTAAAAACATGTTCCACAGTTCAACAAGTGCATATCCTTTTTTGAGTCTCAATAGTTTGCTTAATTGTTAAGCAGTATACAGCAGTATATAGTGTATGCCAGGAAGCTATTCTATGTACTGTACCAAGAAGATTTATTGTTGGGCATAAAAGGCTTACAAACAGATGATGGGGACTACAACTCATACTTTTGCAGTGCTTTTGTGTAGCTTGGGAGTTAATCAGTGCATTAACACAACTAAAACAATGACATTTACAAGGCCAGCTCTGTGTGAGTGAGCAGATAAATTAACATCAAAGCACAATCATATAAGGGCCTTACATTGATTTGAGCAGCAAGAAATGCCACTGTGACTAGACAGGAAGAAGAAATATTACCACAGTGAGAACAATACCCTTTCAGGAGGGAAGAAGAAGGGGAGGTGGAGGGGGGTAGGAGATAGAGATGGTTTAGTAGCTGAAAGTGGTTCTTCTGTTAACAAAGAAAATACAGTTTGCTGGTCAGTGGTTCTTTCTGCTGTAAGAAGACACAGCTTGCAGAGTGGCAGCTTCTTCAGTTCACAGCTGTAATAATTGTGCTGCTGTCTTGATGAGAGATGTATAGTACAAAAATCTAAGCTATCTTACGATTTGAAATGCTAATGTCTGTTTCACATTTGTGTGAATATTACATCTCCCATTCTGTATTTTACCCCAACCAGATTGATTTTGCTGCAAAGAGATAATCTTGCATTTTTCATTCTTCATTTACTTTTAATTTTTCCAGTCTGGAGATTTGAAAAAAGTCAAATGCAGGCCTGTGAATACAGCAGAAGATATATTTTCATCAGCATTCAGCATAATTCAGAGTGGAATTGTCCCTTTCCAGAATGTTTCATCAAATGGGTCATGCATTTTCCTACATTCCTTCAGAGAACTGATGCTATAAAACTGGTCCTACCAGTTTTTGCCCTTCTGTCTGTTGCGAGGCATAAACGATTACCTTTTATCATTGCTGACAGAGATAGAATTTCAGATCTGGGTCCTGTTCAGAAAATAGATGGTTTGTGAAGCTGTCAGTTACATGTTTTTAGTAAGANATTATATATTTTTATTTATTTATTTATTTATTTTTCCCACAGTAACGTTCCCTTTCCAAATTCTTAAGCATCTCAAGGCCAGCAGAGAGACTACATAAAAACCAATAACGAATCAAAGGTATTGAAAAGATAAAACAAATGAGTTATATTAAAAGCCTGGTTGTGCAAGTAATATGGTCGTAATACTGATATTGCTTTCAGTGCAGGGCAGACATTCCTAGCACATGTGGTTTGTGTATCCAAGTCTGAGTGGGTGGTCTAGAAAACAGTGCAAAATGCAGCAGGAGGGCTTGGTTTCCAAGCAGTGCAGAGGAGACATTCAGGATAGGCTCAGCCAGTGCCACCCAGGCTATCTGAGATAAAGCAGTTTTCTTCCAATTTTCTTGAGCAGCTAAGCTTTTACTTTGCTTATTCAACTAAATGTTTTCATTCTTTTTTTGCAACCCTATTAGTCTCACTCAGGAGTTTCATGTTTGTTTGGGACAGGGTTATGCTAGGGGTGGGGTAATTTTGCTATGGTTACTTTTTTTGTGCAGGGAGTGGAAAGACAGAAGTGGAAAGCAGCAGTCACTTCTTTTTATTACTTTATTTTTTTATTTTCTAGTTTTGTCCAGCAGATACAAGTTTATGAAATGTTTTCCTTTGAAAACTGTCTTAAGTGGGGGAAGAAGTTAATACTGCTTTTGTAAGAGTGTCACTTTTTGTTAGCACAGTGTGTAATAAGAAGATGAATTAAGATGAAGTTTCTGTGAATGTGTACATATTAGGATGTGGCTTGTGAGGAGGGGTACCTAGCAATGTTATCGTTGTTATTACAGAATGTGTGAGTTAGACTATCAGCCTGTGAGCAAGTGAGTTAAGGCATATCTGTGATTAAGGTGTGGAATTAGTCTTTGTCTCTTGCCTAAGCTCTCCTGGGTATGTGCACACCATCTATGTAAAAATGAATATTTATTAGTATCTGCTGGGATCTTTCAGTGGTGAACGGCACTTTCCCATTGCATTATCACAGGAAATAGGAGTGGGTAGCTAGAGTAGGCACTTGCTACTGTCTTGCAGCTACAGGACAGAACTCTGCAGTGAATTCTGTTTTGAATTATAAAGTTGAATTGTGTTCTGGATTAGTCATGATGTTGGTTACGCAGATAAATCTCTACCCTTTACCCTCTGCAGTTACAGAACTCTTTTTTTTGTTGTTTTGTTTGTGTTTTGTTTTGTTTTTTGGAGAGAGTGAGTTGCTCTTTTGCAGTGTCTTCCTTCTTGGTTCAGATTCTTAAAATATTTGACAATAAAATATCACAACTGACACTTTTGCCTTCTGTCTTGACAATGTGATGTGTTAGACATCTGCCCAATCTTTGATGGCCTGAATCAACTGCATCTACTGTTTTTGTGGGTTTTGTTTGTTTGTTTGTTTTTTGTTTTTGTTTTTCTTTTCTCAAAAGGAGTTGAAGCAAGGTAGTAAAATTGATTATGTTTCACAGAATTGTTGAGGTTGGAAGGGGCCTCTGGTGGTCATCTGGTCCAACTCCATGGTTTCTCCATGAAAATCCCATTGGCCTTGTACAGACCCTTTTGGAAGCTCTTGGTATTGGGCCTTTCTTGTGCACTGAGTGTCCTAGTAAACTAAACGTTGCTTTGAACATGCAGGCAAAATCTCAAAGACCTTATGTTACTGTTACTTTCAGAACAGGGTTTTTCCTTTCTGAATTTTTTTTCCTCCAAGGACTAAATCAGGTTCAGATCTTCCTCTACTAACAGTAAACAGAAATCATCTTAAAAGGAGCCTTTTTAACAATTTAGATATTCTGCCATACAGTCCAAATGCATTTGTCTGACTATGGAATTTACATTAACTATGTTGTTTCTTCTTGTATCATTATTAATGCATGTACTATATCATCCTCTGACCTAAGAAATTTGATAAAATACTTCGTGCCATTTCAATATTGGATCTCTGCTTGGAACCTGTGAAAAACTTGCTCATACTTCTTTGTGGGCCATCTTCATTGGTTGCCAGAATTTTCCTCAGCTTGAAGAACTGACTTCATAGAGAGTTATCCTGGTCTTAAACAAACTGCAGCATTTTGATAATAGGGATTCTGACAGTTCATTGGGAATATTATAGCAGCAGAAAATACTTTTGTTTCTGGAGGAGATAACCAGATGATGTTCTTCACTCCATGACCTAATCTCGTGTTTCTTTCTCTTGTACTTTCAAAAAGACACTGTGTACATCAATATAATCTGACTTTGGCATTGGGTAGATGACTCTAGTTCACATCATCAAACTCATCATGAGCTTGATCTCTAGTATCTCAGAATAATCTCACTCTTCTACCTGGACCAGATGTCCTTGAATGGGACGTCCTTGATGGTGCATTCAAAGAGATGATTAGCACAAGATCTCTGACTTCAAAGTGGTCATAGGACTTCTGATGAACCTGTAGAGAAGTTTGGAAAAGCTTGTTTTACTGTGGTTGGTCAGCAATCCTTTTCATCATTCTTCCCTTCAGTTTCCATGAGGAAATTTTACCTTACAACGTGTGGAACTGTAGGTCAGTTTTGTTCTAGTGCTTTGGGAAAAATTTGACTCACTCAACTAATCTATGGTCCACATTATCTGATCATATGATCCATAAGTTTTCTAACATGACTTCACTGAAATGTCTTACCAGCTACAAAGTGCCTGTCTTACATTTTTAGTGGCTAGGATGGTGATGTCCCTTAAGATACTGTGCTCTTTGCTCTCAGTTGGTGAAAAAAGCCCTTCTGGTCGTCATCACCTGGAAGATTAAGCAGACAAGTTCAAGGAGTCTCCTGTAAGTATGACTTTTTGAGAGTATCAGTTCACTTTAGATCTCATTCAGTCTTACGTCTGATGAGAGCTTCCTCTTTTTACACCAGTGGTGTCATTGTCCATCTTGGCTTCCATTGCAGAACTTTGTTATACTACACATGTAGTAAAACTGTTGGGTGTCACTTGCTGGATGCCTTCTTTTTCAGCTTAGACAGAATCCAGCTTTTCAGGTGTATGCCAGCATTACATGAGGTGTTTCCAGGCAGAATTAATGGCTCATATTGCTCCAGAAGCTATCTCAGACTGGCTACTTATTTCCTCCTAATAGTGTTATGGTTACCTATCTTCAATAATCCACCTGTGCTATTAGTTAGAAACATTTTTTTTAAGAGATTTTATTGGCAAGGAGTATGGCTGCCAACACAAAATCAGAAAACAGCTGAGTGGCAAGCAAACTTGTTATTTTGAATAATCTGCTCTTGTGCACGTGTATGCCTGTGCCCTCTGAATCGACTACACATCTCAAGGAACTTCATTACTGTGAAGCAAACAATTGGTTAGTTCCACCATATGTATTCCACGTAATCCTCAACAAGGCATTACATAACTTTACTCTTCAGTTCTCATGTTGTTATAAGAGACTAGCGCAATTTTCACCTTCTACTCTCTCCCTGCAGTGGCAAGAAGTCTTATATTTCTGCAAGATATCACTTTATAGATCAATAGTGTCTAGTGAAGTGGTGGTCGCAGAATCAGAGTGGTTGAGGTTGGCAGAAACCTCTGGAGATCACCTTCTGCAACCCCCCTGCTCAAGCACAGCCACCTGGAGCAGGTTGTCCAGGGCTGTGTCCAGTTGTCTTTTGAATATATCAAAAGAGGGAGACTCCACCACCTCTCTGTGCAACCTGTGCCAGTGCTCTATCTCCCACACAGTAAAGAAGCATTTTCTGATGCTCAAATGGAACCTCTTGTGTTCCAGTTTGTGCCCATTGCCTCTTGTGCTGTCACTGAGCGCCACTGAAAAGAGCCTGGCTCTGTCCTCATTGCACCCTCCCTTCAGGTATTTATATACCTGAGATAAGATTAACCCCAAGCCTCCCCTTCTCCAGGCTGAACACACCCAGTTTGGTAGCATGCTTCACTGGGTTCATGTGTCTCCATCATTATTGTATGGGGATTGATTTTAAAATAGCTATTGGAAGAGTTAATGATGTTGCTCTGTTATTTCCCAGGTTTCTGAAAACAGATGCATGTGCTTTGCAGTCTAGCCTATGAGACTTGCATGATTCTTTGCAGGATGATGGCTTTCATGGTGGAATTACAGAGCAAACATCAGGATTCCTACCAAACTTCTAGTGTATTTAGAAGAGGAGAAGCTCAAGGTGGAAGCCTATAATGCTGTTGAATCACCATGGCTGACTGAACACTGAGCCTGTCCAACACTAGGGTAAATGTTCAATAGTTACTTCTTAAAGGACAGCAAATATAAAACCTGACTGTCCTACTGTGATAATTACTGTGAAAGCTTAAGTAAGTAATGATTTTGACTTTCATGTTATAGTAGCTTTGGATAAGGATTCAATTCCTCCTAGGAAATAGGAGGAGATGTAGCACAGCCCTATATTACCCATTCATGTAGAAGCTGTGTGTGCTCTTTATAGAGTTTATTAGGAAGACCTCCATTTAATAGGATTGAAATGGTGATATAGGAGTTGTTAATGTTCCTGCAAAGCTCCTGAACACTTTTTCTTTCTATAAGGCTTGACAATTTTAATTTCTAATACAAGATTGTGATCGGTCTAAGTGGAGCAAAAGAGAGAGAGCATATTTGCAGAAAAACACAATGACAGAACATTTTAAATGGGAATAAAAATAGAGCCCTGTGGAGGTCTCCAGCCCAGCCCCTGCCCAGAGCAGGCCTAGCCTGGTCTCAGGCCGGGCTGCTCAGGGCTTCACCCAGCCAGGGCACGAAACCCCCAGGCCGGAGATGCCCGACCTGCCCGGGCCCCAGCTCCGCAGTTGGGATGTCCTGGTGGGGAAGAGGCCTCTCCTCGTCTCCGGCCGGAGCCTCCCGTGCCTCAGCTCGTGCAGCGCCTCTCGCCCTCCCGCCACGCACCGCTGCACAGAGCCCGGCTGCGTCTCCTCCGTCCCCTCCCGCCGGTGCCGGGGCTGCTGCTGGGTGCCCCCGAAGCCACCCCTTCTGCCGGCTGAACCGGCCCCGCTCTGCAGCCTCGCCTGGCAGGGCAAGGCCTCCAGCCCCACCGTCTGGGTGCCCCCCCTCCCCTCCTGCCAGTCTGTGGGTGTCTGTCTTGCATTCAGTGCAGTATTCACGAGGTGGTCTGAGCACAAAGAAAGGGGGATGATCCTTTCCCTGGCTCTCTGGGCCATGTCCTGCTCATGCCAACCAGGGCACTGCTGGCCCTCCTTGCTGCCTGCACACATGGCTGACCCCTGCTCAGCTCACTGCCTGGCTGTCTCCCAAGAGCTGCTCCTTAGATCCAGCCTGCCTCGCTGCAGAGCTCTGCTTTCCCAGGGCAGAGCTCAGCATTTGTCATTGTTGAATTTCATGGGGTCACTGTCATTGCCTTTCTCTCACCCATCCTGGTCATACAGCCCTACCCTTAAGTGACTACAGGCCTCCTAACTTCTTGTTATATGCAAAGTTGAGGCAGGTGCACTTCATCTCCTCCTTAAGGTCAGTGATAAAGATGTTAAACAGGACAGATACCAACAGCTTTTCTTAAGGAGTGCCACCCCTAACTGGCTTTCAGGTAGAGCACAAACTATTGATCACCAACTTTTAAGCCTCACTACCCTTTCTTTTTTTTTTTTTTACCCATATTAGCTGTCTTCCCACACAGACTGTAATGTCCAAACCTGAATACAATAATATTGTAGGTGAATAGATTGAAACCTTTACTAAAGCTGAGGTAAATGACATCCACTGCTCTCCATTGCGCTCTTGGTAAGTAAATGCTGACCATTATTTGTCAGCACCACCACCTTCACATGCCTGGAAGAGGCTTCCAAGAGGACTCTTTACATGATTTTCCCAGGGACTGAAGAGAAGCTCACTGGCTTGTAGTTCAACAGATCACTCTTCTTGCACTTTCTAAGGATGGGTACCACATTTGCCTTTCTCTAGTCATTAGGAGATACTCCCCCCCAAGATCCATGACCTGTCCAAGATGTTAGGGAGTAGTCTTGCAAAGGTGTCAGCCAGCTTGTACAGCACCTATGGATGCATTCTGCTGGACACACAGGGGTCAATATTTCTCTAGAGAGAAATTTGATCCTCATCTACTCTCAGTAGCTTCTCTCCTCCTTGAACCCTGTCCTTAGGCACAGAGGACTGGGAGAAGGCCAAGGAGAAGAAGGTGCTGGGCATCCCACAGCCTTATCTATGTCTGCAGTCACTAAACAGATTCTCGATTAAGTCTGGGACTGTCATCAGACTATAAAGCTTCTTCATATGTAGGCTAAGCAGGGACTGCTGGGCAGTTTAGAGGAGGAAAACAATCCATCATCCAGTCTGGGGGATTTCTTCACTTGATTGAGGATGCCAGTTAACCAATTACAAGTGTTCTCTGGCTCTTCCAATTGCTAAAGCAGCACAAAGGGCCTGAAGAGAGCTGAGGATCCATCGTTTAACTGAAGATAAATAGCGAAATTCTTTTGCAGTTTTTTCTTTGTTTTTGTTTGTTTGTTTTTGTTTTTCCTCAGGGAAGAGGCCAGAAAACTGAGCTATGCATATCATTTTCTCAGAAGCAACAGCAAGGAGCACAATGATATAGAAACTTAAGCTAATGAATTACATATTAATTTATCTTTGCTGTTAATGCTGTAATGTAAAGGGTCAGGAATGGCTGTGGAGTTTCTTCACCAGACAGATCAAGGACAGCTATGAGAGGAAATAAGTAGAAAACTTAAAAGCCAGGCAAAGTATCTGTTTGGCTACAGGAGATCTGGTGAACATGTCAAAGTACATGATCAATAAATGACTGACTGCATAACATAACGCTGAATTTCTCCTAGTGATTGTTCCCAACAGTGTATAGCTGAACTACAGCATGATGTCTGAATGATATTTGGTTTTAATCTGAGAGTGCAACATGACAGAAAATTGTTCCCGGTTCCATGTCCCTAAAAACTGTAACCTTCTCTTCATTTTAAGTGTTCAGTTTGGGCTATTTAGACTACATACTTCCAGTTATTTTAGTACCTAAATTTTATGCTCTGAATTGGACCCACCTCTCCTTTAGTATCTGCAGGGCATGGCTTTCTCTTTCCAGTAACTGTAATTTAAGTTTCTAATTTAACCGTCTGTCCTGTGTTTAATCTGGATGCATAAAGCACAGATTTTGGATATACTCATCCTTTTCTCTAGTGTGATATTTGTTCATTCTACCAAAGTAGTTTGTAAAGAACAATGCAGGAGGTCTGAAAACATATGTCCAAATTTGACCTCTAAACCTCAATTGCAGCCAGAAAAAAATATAACTCATTTAGAGAGCACTTGGTAGTAACTGTACTTCAAAGCTGACCAGAATAAATTATCTTGCCCTTGAGCATTAAGAACTCATCTGAATTTAAGGACTTCTAAATGTATAATTGGAAAGAAAAGAAAGAAAGAAATGGGACCATTAGAGAACTGATGAAACACTTAATGCAGTTGGAATATGAGGTAGATCAGAGAGAGAAGAATAAATAGGTAAGATACCCATTTGCAGTGTTGGTGCAGCATGAAGTGTACAGGTACATGCAAGAAGAAGAAGAAGAAGATATTTCAGTTGAAGATGTGAAGTTACTGACTTTGTCTCCTGGAGGGATGCGGAGCACATGGGGCACCCTCACCAAGAGCTGTGACAAGAACAAGGAACACTGTCTTCCCCACTCTCCTGCCTGCAGGCAAACAGGCTGAGAAGAAAGGTACTGTACAACTGTTAAGAGGAAGGAAGAAATGAGCTTTGGTGCTGTTAATTGTTTTCAAGGGGAATACCTAAAGAAAATCCAGAAATCATTAGGGATGGAGAGGAGGGAATTCAGGATGTTGACAGATGAGCACTTTTAATTGAGGTGGGGGAGGATAATGCATTAGTATTAGTGTTGTACTTTACTTTCAAGTGAAGAAAAAATCGAAAGACTCAGAGAGAAAGAGGAAGATATGAACTAACAAAATGGGACTTTGCAGGGCTAATATTCAGACAGTATTTTTAAGTTGAAGAACCTCAGGCATAGTTTTATGAACACTTTCAAAATCTGAATCCTGGGGGTTTAAATGTGAAGCTACCACAACTTTTTCTAGTGTTCATAAAGAGCAGAAGCACAGATGCAGCCTATATAGTGGCAAACTGAATCAACATAGAAAACTGACAGTACTTCTTTACTTGGTGAGAGGTGGCTATATGAAATGCATTTCTGAGAAAAGCAATGTTAGCAGTCTATTCATGAGATCAGGATATCTTGATTTGTTCCAGGAAAGGAGATGCAGAAGGCAAAGAGGCCAAAGAAGTGTTGTGAAAAATTTCAAAGGTGAGCTTTCGATATATTTCAGAAGGCTTAATATCTTTTCCTGTCCCTAAATTTTAGTACGCTCTTACCTCTGATTAACCTTTTGCCTCTGGTGCACGGAGGAACAGTGGTGCCTTTGTTAAACTCTCAGCTGAGCTACTGATTCATTGTGTCCTACTTAGTGATTGCTTAACTTTTTGGTAGTCTTCCAGTTTATCCATGTTATTTTCTTCTTTGTTGAAACAACAGAAACAAAAAATAGCACTCAGACCCTTCTGTCTTCTATTTAAAAGCTGACTGCTGAAACATAAGTAATTTCTTAACCAGTCTAACATACTCTGTATTGAATGTTAGCTTTAAAAGCAACAAAGTCAGGATTTGCATTTTGTTTTCTGATATGAAAGAAAAGCACAGTGATTTTATACCTCACTGTTCTGCCATTTGCAGAAACACACAGGAGGAACGTCCGTTTGAAGATTTTTGCCAAAGCCCCCTGGTAAAATTCTCTATATCATATGAGTGATGTTAAAATCATTTTTTCAAAAGGTTACCGCAGTCAGCGAGGTTTTTACTCTATTTTGTCCCTCACGTGTATAAGTATTTTACATATTTGTAACCGTAGTGGGTATCTGTCTGTCTTGCCCAACTCATGTACCACAGTATGGGGCCTGTAGAATACCACCCATGTACCTGCTATTGAATGCAAGCTACCTGTGCATACAAGAACATTGGACCTTGAGCTCTGAGCTCAAGCAGTAAAGGTACAACTGTAGTCTCTACGTACTTTTGGTATGTAATCTTCACAATGGTCCCAAGAGAGAGATGTGATAAACTCTGAAGCTGAAGAGTGAAGAAGTCAACTACAGTATGCCAATCTTTACTCTTCACCTGTCGTGGTGAGAGTATAAACAGGGCTCATTCAATTTGCCACATTTTCTATGCAGCCTGCATATAGCATTTGTCATATTAGTCTGCAAGCATATTGAACTTGAAAATATTTAACTTTAGTTTGCTGTTTTGTCTAAAGCCTTGGGGTGTTTGCATTGTTCTGTTTTGTTTTCAATTAAATTTTCTTAAAAGGCAAAGCCCAACCGCTACCCTCTATTAGTGATAGAGGCTTTGGGGTTGTATTTTCTTGCTATTACTGAAAGCGTTATTTGTTGGTTGCATATAAATTAATAATTATGATTTAAGTTAATGGTTAATGATGCGATCTCTTTATAGCATCTGAAACTTTCAAGACAACTTGTTTTGTGTCTAAGCTTAAGTAACTAAATGCATGAGTTTTTATAGATCTTCAGAGAGAGACAGTGGGTGAAATAGGTTTTGCAGGTAAGGTGTTTACTATAGACCCTACAGGTTAAACTGAAACAGTTATTAACTCACTTATTGTCACTTACTGTAAATCATTTTTGTAGTGCTGTAGAGATCAAAGTATTGTTTGCGTATCAGTGTGAATAAACTCAGCACTCCACAAGTGTCTGAACATCACAGAGAAATTTGCTATCTAAATAGGATAGAATTCAGCTAGGAAAAGAAAGAATGTTGAGAAGCCCGGGAGTAATTGCACTGAACTTGTTGTAGGCAATGTGTCGGTTTAAAAAGTGCTGTTGTACCAGGAAAAGTTAGCAACGTCAAGCCATTCAACCTGTATGCTGTGCTTTTGGAAACAAATAGATCAAATGATTGAAACAGAATCAAATATCATTCTCTTTAAAAGAGTCTCCATTAGCTCATTGTTCTTTGGCTAGACAGCTCGGGTCTGATTCCAGACAGTGCTATACTATCACAAACCTTGGCCTGGGAGTATGACTGCAAAAGAGCATTCATTGAAAAGGTCTGCAAGGTAAATGTTTTCACATCTGAGATGATTGAAAGCTGAGGATGGTTGGTGGTCTTATCATGAAGAAATTCAGTTCTTCTTTCCTGAAATTTTTTCTTCTCACCTGTCTGGGAAGGATTAACTTGCACATAATCAATATTATCCCTTTCCTTTTGTACAAGGGCAATAGCTTGTTCTCAGGTCTCATAACAAGTTTGCATAAAAGTAGGAGATCTGGCTGTGTTTAGAAGTGTGCAGGGTCCATTACCAGTAATCCCATCATCCAGTTACTTCAAACTTGTCTTTGAGTTTCTAATCTCTGTAATAGCAAATAAAAAAAGAGCTATCATGAGAAAGTCTGGGGATTTTTCTCTCTTTCCCTTATGATATCAAACAGGACCAAAATCATGGATCATTTCTGTAGTCAACTTTGGTTAACTTTTTAAAAAGATTTTGCAATCTTAGGACTGCAACTGCTAGCACTTGCCACCAAGTTACAAGTCCTACTGCATTGACAGTATGTTCCCTGCTTACTGCAAGTTTCGTGAAGAGGCACAAATTTCTCCACAGCAGCACTGGATGGAAAAGATTGTCAGAACATAGTACTTCTTCCACAAAGTTCTCTATGGTTGTCATCACACTCTCTGTTTTAAATTTAGTAAAGTGGGAATATTCCTTTACCTCACAGGGGGCTTCTGAAGCTGTTTGCTTTGTTAATTTACAGTCAGTCAATTCTTTCTTTATGGCTTCTTAGTTAATCTGAGTGAGTTCAGAGGTATTAAAAAACTATGTTCAAAAGAGCTAACTTGTCAAAATGCCACAAATTCTACAATAGCTGTTGGGCTAGCTGTTTCATCCCATGATGCCCATCCACCTACTGCAACTGTGGAAATTTTCTGAGCACTTACAGCTGCCTGATGCAGGTGCAGCAAAAGCTGTAAAAGGTTTGAATTCCTGTTTAGCAATATAGAAATGTACAAGGCACGTTGTACTTGAGTACCTTTGAAGACTAAGTATGTTGCCAACCCCAAAAGAAAGTTCCTACTGAAATTCCTTGGAGGATCACAAGGTGACGACTAAAGAAAAAAAGACTGAAAAAAGTAGAGAACATACTTCTGTTGGAACCTAGCTTATGTCTATAAATCTAAGCATTTGTTTGTTTATGGCACTGCTGAAACATGAATATAAATCATCTACCAATTATTTGAGGGATTGCTTTGTGTGTCTACCCTCTCTTCTCCAGAAGCACTCCCAGTATGCTTTCTGAGTTGTTTTGTGGCTGAAAATGAGAAGTGATAACTATTTTCCAGAGTGTGCATTTCTGGATATGGGAGATATCTGGTGGACACACATTGTGACAGGATGTGTGCATCACATTCTTATTCTGTGAAAATCAATAGTAGCATGATACATAGACACAATCTTTGAAGAAAACAAGGCTTTACAAACACAGTTTGAAAACTACCAAACACTGAAGGTTTTTTCCATCTGTGTACTGTCCAAAAACACATAGTACCTCTGGTGCCAATTAATCTAATTGGTTCACTTGTTTGGGCACTGTTTTCAAGTGCCACTAAACTCTCTCAGGCCTTGGCATACAATTAAAGAAGGAGATGGTTTCAGTTCAGGATTAAAAAAAAAAAAAGAAAAAAAAGAATAATTAAATCATATTTAAATGTCTTTGTAAAGGAGTTCGAGTAAATGTGTGTAGCATTCGTGTAGATGCACGTGCAAACATGAGTCTGTTACTGATTTGGAATCTTAAACAGTTTCAAGGACTTTTGTCTTTCATTAAAATTTCTTTGAAAAGTTAATCATATTGGCTTTTAAGAACATATCAACAAGTTCTTTTCTCTAGCATGCCTTTTTAAAGCCTTGATTCCTTTCTTTTCCCTTTTTCTTTGATTCATGTCTTTACTGTTATATCTTGTTCCTGGTTCAAAGACCAGGATGGAAGCTGTCAAGAAGCAGAGTGATAGTAAGGTGGAGCAGGATGAGCTTTGCAGGTCACCTTGGCACTTGCAGTTGTCTTTCAGCAGCATTGGGCTGTGGACATAAAATGAACAGTAAGACTTACTTTAAGCTTACTGCTTTTTTAAATTAATGTTTAAGAAACACACTTGCCTACAGGAGACTGAAGGTACTATGTTGCAATGTCCCAAATATTGAGTTTGTATAAAAGAAATGCAGCTGCCCTCTCTTGACACTGCTAACAGGAGTTGAGTGCAGGCATGAAGGTTGATCAGATTTTGAAGAAACTTTGCTCTTGGATGCCTGCTTTCTCCTGTGTGAAGGTGCTTCCCCCATGCCAGGGGACCCTCAGCCGTACATGACCACTGGCAGCAGATATCCAAAGAGCTGTTTGGAGAACTAGTGTCACCTCCCAGTCTTCTGCCCTGGTGCATTCATGTCTGCAGCTCTAAAAAACAGCCAGCTTGCATTGCTGTGTCTGACATAGTGATGCCATCCATCGTCTGAGGAGTGCTCTTATGCTCATGTCTCTCTCTCTGCATTGCGGAGTTCCCTCCATGCCATCACATACATCTAATACTGGGCCAAAATGAAGGCATGGGTAAAGAAAATAAAAGAAGGTGTAGATACCAGGTTTAAAATGAGTTGAGATGCAATGGCCTGTTGCCTTGGGTAGGGGAAGAATGCTCTCACCTAGGCTGCCAATGATTTTGGTAAGGATGTAGAAATTTACTAGTGGCTAATAATTATGACCCCACTCTTTTAAAGAGCAATAACATATAATTGCAGTAGGAAACTAGGTGGGTGGTCTGTAGAGTGAAATCTCATTTAAAAAAAAAAATTCCATAAATATGCAAGGGCATAAAAGAAAGTTGCCTCAGCTGATGACATTTTTTATTGTCCTCTAGGTTTTTTGTTGTTGTTTTTTTTGTTGTTGTTGTTTTTTGTTTTACTGGGCAATCCTGCTGTGGATGTTGTATCAACACTTCAATATGTGGAGAACTGGGATAGTTGAAGTTAATGGCACAAAGCGTATTAATCTACTCATAGGCAGTTTCAATAGTGTGAGTAATTCTATGTCAGCAAGTGTCTTAGGATCCTGTATTATTGCCTTTAGCACAATTAGGAGTTCACGGTCTTAGATTTCCTAAAATGGAATTAGATACCTAGAAGTCTGCAGTTTGCTTATATTTCTTCAAACTAATGGAACAATGTGGTTTCATTCAATCAAATATTTTCTTCCAGCATTTGCAATCTTCTAAACATCTTTGTGTGTGTTTTTTGATCTTCATGTAGATGTGTTTATGCTAATGAGATTCAGCCCTGCACTGAGGCTGTCTTTTATAAATGCTGAAATAAGCAACGTAACCATTTGCATGCTGCCAGTTGCTGCTGCCTCTGGGGCACTCCTGCAGGCAAGACAGTGCCACAGTTTTTTTGTGTATACATATGTGTTAACTTCCATTATATTTTGCTTGGTTACATGCTAATTTTCACCATAAGACCTTTAAAATAATGTGAGATGACAGAGTCTCCCATTTGCTGCTAAGAAGGGACTAGAAGATTTAATGTGAGATCATGGGGAATACATAGTTACTGTACTGCTGCTCATTTTAAACGCTTATGCTACTGAACCCCCTGTCAGGCCGAGGTCTCTAAGGCCTTGTTTCTCACAAGAGCCACTGACGGATTATTGAGAGGAAGGTAAAGGAAAATGCACAGCCGATGAATGAGTATTAACTAGTTTTTATGGGAAGTCTGCTGACTTACAAACCCCAGACCAGAGCATAGTCTTTCTTTTTACTCTCTAGCCAAGATGGTTGTTCTCCTGAACCACTAACAATGCACAGGAGCGGCTTGTTGACTCATTTGGAGAGTGCAAAATAAGACTAAAAGGAAAAGAAGAGAAAGTGAGCCTGTCTTTATTTTCCCATCATAGTGAACAAGATGGAGTGAGTAAAATGAACAGGGAAAATGTTCCACTTATTTCATTTCTGCTGTCCTTTATTGAAAGAGCTCTATGAAGAGCAATGATGTACACAAAGCACACTAATGAAAAACACCTGTCACAGACCGTTCTCATGTCCAGGAGCCAGTGGGGCCCCATCTCTGCTTAAGGAGGGGCTGAGGACTGGCAGATCATTTTGCAAGGGTCAGGCCCTCAGTGCTGTAAGACCAAATGCTAAAGTTCTCAAGTTCTTGGCAACATTCCTCACTGCATGCACCTGCAATGGGTTGGTAGTTGTGTTCAGCATTTAACTTCACATGTATTCTTTTTTCTGTTGTTAAAGGTAAAGGAATCTGTTTTGCTATGGATCATAGTGTATCGAAATGAATAAAATACACGTCTGTACAGTGAATAACACTACTCAGATTTTAAATCCTCCTTGACTTATCCTCAGCTACCTCGTATTTAATGGAAGCAGAGGAGAAGATTGCAGACAGCTTGACAACTTTTTTTCTTAGAGAAAAGTAGAGCTGATCTGCCTTTTCCAAACTTCACATTTTTTTAAAGCAAAGTTCCTTGAGAAGTTGTGTTCATTTTCTTTGATTTGTGAACATTTTACATGCTTAGTTCAAAAGGATGGGAGGAGATGGTGGTCCTGAAGAATAAATACTAACAAGTCTGATTTCTGAAGATTTTGGGTTTTTTGGAAACAGACCAGGAGCAGTGGACACAAAGGCATGGAATTTGTGCGCCTGTGTTTTTAATGTCATATATTCCGAGGTAATTTTTGTTTCAGAGTTCAAAGTAGGTTTTGTTGTGCTAGTGGCTAAAGTCTAAAGACATGCTTCATGGGTGACTTAGGAGTCACAAAAACTACCTATGGATACGGAGGCTGCAGGGCATGAGAGGAGAGAGTGCTTTGAGAGGAACTCAACTTTCTGTTGCTGTCAGAGGAAGTTTATGCTACTAAATGAGAATTAGGAGTGTTTATGGATCTGGCCACCTGTAACTGGCAAGGCTGAAAAGCGTTGGGCAAGAATACAAACAAAACCTTACCTGGAGGCTGGAGCAGCAGCTGCCATGGTGGATTTGTCCTGCAGAAAACCTCTCTCAAGTCTAATGTAAGCGATGAGTCATAGTTCAAGTTATTTCCTGGGGTGTTTCCCTCATTACCCCGGTGGTTCCCGGTGCTCAGCCAGCCTTGAGAGCCTGCCTGTGACCATGGACAGATGTGCCATTCTTCAGCAGCTCTCTGCTTTCCTGAGCAGTGGCCCAGGAATGACACCTTTTTGGAGATGATTCCTCCTCCTTTTCTGGGGTCTCAGATGTTACTTGGCCAGGAAGTGAGGCAGAACATTTACACAGATAGCATCCTCGGTTCAGCCCTGTCTCCTTAGGGTCAGTAAAAGTGCACTGTGTAAACTTGTATCAGGACCTAATAGTGCAGAGGTTCCTTAGTTAGTCTATAGTTTGTTCTGCTTTTTCATCCAATAATTCATTTCATGTCAATGAAATGCTGCAGATATGCTGGGGAAACTTGCTCAACTTGTACATAATAGTTACCAATTTTTTACTATGTAATTCATTTTAGTAGAACTTTTAGTAGTTTAAGTAGTCTAACCAAGTTTTAGTAGTCTAAGCAAGAATTCTGGAAGGAGCATGAAACAAGAAAAAAAAAAAAGTTTCATGACTTTTTTTTTTTGCTGTAAGTGGAATGTCACAGTACCATGTATTGGTCACCTATGGGTTTCCTGAATATTTCTGACAGGTATTTGACTTATTTTGGAAACAGGATACTGGGTCTGATAGACTGTGAACTGTAATCTGGCGTGGCATGTTTTATGTTCCTGTGCTGCCAGAAAGGCCACAGCAAGGTGGTTTGTCTTTCAGACACTCAGAGTGCAAAGACCCAGAAGAGGAAAATGGTTAAATGGCAAATCATGGAAGTGATGTACCACAGTAAGTCCAACAGCCTTGCATGTAGAAACAAGAGCTGACCACTTCAGGGGCACATTGTTGAATTGCTACTTGTAGAACCCAAGATTAACATTCATCCACAGAGCTGTTTTATAGCCATGTAATAAAATTTAGCTGAGACCATTGTGGAGTCTATTATGCCCTGTGAAATAATTGCCTATTGCGTATTATGTGATACAGCTGGACAGTTGCTTGGCAATTGTCAACCCCCCCCCAAAGTCCTCAACAAAAATTCAAAAGCCTCTGAGAAACCCACCTAGAAACACCACAGCAAATGATCACCAAAAAGCATGGAATTGTATGATTAACAAAAACTCTGTGAATAGTTTTGGTGCTGCTACTATAGCTGTGGGCCTCAAAACATCGGGTCATAAGCTCAGTGGAACTAGTTGCAGCATTTTCCTGGCTATCCATCACTTTTCAGTTCAGTACAAAGTACTGTTCAGCTCAAGGGATAGTTTTCATTACCTCAGTTTTAAACAGGTGCAAGTGACTGTTTAAAGTATAATACTGTGTTAGAGAGAAATATTTGAATATTATTCATGAACTTAGCAAACCTTTGACTTTGCTGTAGTAAATTTTCAGTGCCTACATTTCAAAACGTAGATAGAAATTTGGAAGTAAGAGACAGTACTCTTCCAACCTTTTATTCTTTCTTTCTTTATTTTTTAATCACATAAACCTTTCTTTGAAGTCTGATTGTTTTTCTGCAGGAATAAATATAAATGAACTCTGTTTCTATTGTGTACTTATCCTAAATATCTTGCAGACATTGTACTGCAAGCTCTGGTTTTTAAAATAGGTCTTAAGCCGCACTTCAGTCTTTGATCTGCAATTCAAACATGATAATGAGGCACTAGCCTTGAAATGTCTACAGGATGTGTAATAAATAATGTTCTTTTATTTTCGGGTATTAATTAAAAGGAGTTGGACAGAGTCTTTTTTTGTCATTATTATAGATTTCTGTTTTTTGTATATTCTATATGTAGTAAGCTACTTTCCAGATGACTTTCCAGATGCTTGTTTGTAGCTGTAGGACAGACAGACACATTTCACAAGTTTAAAATGATTCTTATTTCTTCAACATGGCAACACCATGTGGTGTCTAGAAATGACTCCCAGTATTTCAGTTAGTACCCTCTTCTCAGTTGATATCTTGGATGCTAACTAATGGTTTGTCAGTCCATTTGTAGAGCCAGAAGGAGTTATTAAATCATTGATTCTGATCCTCTGATGAATAGGGGATGAAAATTTTATCCGGTTAATCCTGAAATGAATCTAACAGAGAACACAATACAGCATCTGCTAGGAAAGCACAGAGCTGTCTTTCAGCTTCTTGATTTGTGCTGATCTGTTTAAGAAGGTGAAAATGAAAATCAAGCATTTTCAATGTGTTCTACAAAATATAGATAAGGCTTGGTGATATGATACGGCCTTATGAATGCTTTCTTACTTTATACTAATACAGCTTGTGTTAAAAATAAACACAGGCTTATTGATGAAAAAAGTACAAGTGCTAAATGTGCATTTTCAGAAAGCCCTTTGATCATTTTTAAATCCTTGTTAGTTTACCTCTTGGAGTATTTTTCTGAAAGCTTGTCTCTTTTAAAGGTGGCTTATGAAGATATATCATTACCATTTGCTTCCTGCCTAGGTGCAGACTCTCTTGGCTGAAAGTGTTTCTAAAAATGTATGCACTGCATATTGTTCACTTTAATGTGAGCACAGTGCTTTCTTTGGCATGGCTGCAAGACAGCAGTAACTTGCAAAATGCATTGTACTGAGTGAATTTCTGTCCATATATATTTAATATGATTGATTGGTAGTATATGCTGCTGCTGCTGCCATTGAGAGAATGCATAAGCCACCATCCAACGACAGGTGGAAACGGCCAGGCATGGTGAGTCACCATACCCTTAGGTATGTCTGAAGAACTTTGCCTACAAAATCACCTGCAAACTTACTCTTTTCCAAACAGCAATTTAATGCAGCTCTCCAGAGCTACTGGAAAAGTCCATACTTAAGTGCAGCATGTCTACCCAGTGATATTTTTGACCTTTTCTGATGCTGGATACCCTCTCTTGCTGGCAGCAGGCCCTACAAGACTTCCCTTGGTCATCTTTTGCCACTCACCTAGCCCTCACATATCATGCAAATCAAAATATTTACCTCTAACACCCTAGATAGTACACTTCAGTTCAGCAACAAATTGGACATTCTCCTTTGCATGTGGAAAGTATAATAATCATGCAACAATAACTCTCAGAATGAGCTATGACAAATAATTACAGTTTAACCACAGGCCAAAAGCAAATGCTGCATTATTTACTTCTTAGTTTCTCATCTTATACTCTCTGTGTAAGCATATTTTTCCAGTTGCTGAGATGTACTGTGAAACCTAGTCTTCAAAATTATCTGGACCTTTCTGTTGAGTATCAACCTCAGATAACCTTTGTTCTGCCTATCTTATTTCCTATCCTACTTCAACTGCAAATGATGTGCTGTGCTTTTTCTGTGATGCTGTGTGCTGTTTAACTGCTGTGGTCCTGTATCACAGAGCTGGTCATATTCAAATGCTGGATGAAATGATTCAAAACTCCTAAACCATAGCACACTAAGATGGCTGGTATCCAGACAATGACAAATGAGTGCAATTCTTACTAGTGTTTACTCAACCATCTCCCCTGCCTTAGGAAACAGGAGAAATTGTTGAGGCGTTTTGAAACTACTAGACCAGATTGAGTAAATTGTCTACCAACTGGAGGTAGTATTAAGAGTCAGAGCAAGACATGGGTAGGAGTAGAATGACTTTGTCAATAGCTGCATCAAACCTTGTGAGGCAGTTTACTACAAATCTGTGTGTCAGCTGCACAGAGTTCTGGTTAGGGGTATCTGGTTCTCATACTGGATATGCCAGTGCTGATTTTTCTGCAGCCTACCACTTCCACAGAATGATTTCTGGGATTTCAACAGAACTGCAGTGAAGGGACTATTAGATTAAAAAAATACTGTGTTGTCCTACTGTGTTCAAACTGGGATTTAATAAGTATCAACATTTTATGTCTTTTGAATATAATTGCTGTTTTAAGAAGCTGATATTTTTCAATGAAAAATTTTAATCTAGGGGTACTTTGTTTTTAAATAAAGATGTTAAAGCACATCAATATTTTTCTTTATTTACAAAAATCATAGTCTGATCTTTGTTTCTGAGTTACCTTATGAAAAACTGATGGTGGTGGTGATCACTTCTTAAAAAAAGATAAAAGATTCAAGACTAACCTTCAACCTCATGATCTCTGAAACGCTCCTCCGGACTCATGCTGAAAGTCCTGACTGTTCATTTTAGTTTGATGAGCTTTTTCCTATGATACAACCCCTCTAATGTTTCTTTCAAAGTTGTCCTTTGATTAAAGATGATATCATTATGCAGTAATGAACTTTCTGTAACTCCTTGCAGTGGTAACAGGGGATGTAGAAATTCAGCAATGTATAAAAAGACTTTCCATTAATTTTAGCTACCCAGCTCTCAGCATTACACTTAGTAATGCTCATGACCTATTGCATAACAAGCATGATGAACTGAATAAATGTTTTTAAAGGACTGACAGCAGTCCATTTTAAATACTGGGAACACTATTTGCTTTACTGAAATGAACGGATGAAAATCTAATAATTTCTGACTTGTGCAACAGTTTTTCTCTCCACCACTGTGCCCTGGTTATGTTTCAAGTGGATGAAGCATGCAAGCCAGTCAGCACTTTGGGTCCATAAAAGTGAGAAGAGCTATAAACTCAGCTCAGCTGTACAAGCAAACTTGCTGTCTGGCATCAATTCCGTTTGGTGTGAGAAGGAAATCTGAAACAACTGCAGCCCTCATGGTAAAATATTCACAGAGGGGGCAGACCTGAACGCCTGGATTCCTTGCTTGAAGTCAAAACATTTTGGGAGTGTTAACCAGCAGGTTTTCACTTTTGGAAGAGGGATCCTCGTTAACATTTTCATCTTCACACTGTAACGTGATCATTGTAAAGAGTTTTGTTCATCACATCTGTTAATTTAGCTGAAGAATTTACTTCTGCTTTGTTGCTGGTGTTTTTACAGTCCCAGCTTCTTGGAGTAGAGGGAGATCACTTGACCTTAATATTGTGTTCCACCTCCTTAATCTGTGAAAAGGACTTAGTAAACCTCAGAAAGAAAGGTTATGACAGCTTTGAGATCTTAGGTGTTCATTTAATTCATTAACTGCAGGCTGCTTTTGCTTGTCCTTGTCCTCTGGACTAGTGGTGAAGCAAATACAAATTTATACGGACTGTTTTACAAATGCAGGTGCCTTTTGGACTAAAATTCCACTATGGTCAGAATAAATTGGAGTTTAAAATGTGTTCTATACCCTCTTTTGGAAATAACTGAGAAGAAGCTGGCCATAAGAGAAACAGACGAAAATGCTTCAGCAGCAGGTGATTGTTTTTGGGATATTATGCAGCTGAAATCAGATTTAATATGCCTGTCTTAAAACTGGGCCTATCAAAATGTTGATGATGATAGTTTTACATATTGCATGTCAGACTTCAGTCTTATACTGCATCACCCTCAAAAGTCACTAGAAAAAAAAAAGGTCTCTTATTTCTGTGTGGAGCTGCCGTTTGCTGCAAATGTGACTGAGCTGTACAGCCAAAGAAGGTTCTTATAACCCAAGTTTCCCCTGTATCAGAGGATGAGAGACTTATACATGTATTGTATATATATGACGTTACCCTTTTCTTCATTGCAGATAGCAGGGACAAACAAACAGATGTTCTTCGAGAATATGGCAATAGTGGTGTGAGATGTTTTAGTTTTTTTATTCCTTTCCTCATATTTCTCAGTAATTCTCTTAGCACTAAGTAACCACTGGAAGCCATCTCTGCCACTACCCTGCATAGCTAATCCCAATATTTACAGAATCACAGAATAGTAGGTGTCGGAAGGGAATCCAATCTGCCCACTCAGAGCAGGCTTAACCACAGCAGATTGCTCAGGTCTTTATCTGGTGAGGTTCTGAGTATCTCCAAGGATGGAGAATTCACAGCTTCTCTGGGAAGCCTGCTTCAGTGCATGGCCACCCTCACTATAACTATGTGTTTTCTTGTGTTTAAGGGGAATTTCCTGTAATTCAGTTTGTACACATTACTCCCTACCCTTTCTCTGTGCATGACTGGGAAGAGCCTGGCTCTGGTCTTTACACTGTTCCATCAGATATTTATACGCATGAATAAGATCCCCCTGAGTTTTCTCTCTTCCAGGCTGAACAGTCCCAGCTATCTCAGCCTCTCCTCATATGAGAGATTATCTGGTCCCTTCATCATCTTTATGGCTTTCACGGGACTTGCTCCAACACTCCAACATGTCCATGTCTTTTACTGGGGATCCCAGAGCTGGACCCACCACCCAGATGTGCCTCACCAGTGCTGAGTAGATGGGAAGGATCACCTCCTTCAACCTGCTGCTGGCAGAGCACCTCGTAATGCAGCCCAGAGGGCTCTTGGCCCTCTTTATAGTAAGGGCTCATTGCTGACTCATGGTCAGAAGTTGTCCACAAGGACACCCAGGACCTTCTGCACAGAGCTGCTTTGCACCCACTCAGCACCCAGCATGTGCTGGTGCCTGAGGTAATATCTCTCAAGCGCAGGGCTTGGCATTTCCTTGTGTCATGCTTCACAAGGCTTCAGTCAGACATTTTCTACAGTCTTTCCAGGTCCCTCTGGATGGCTAAGACACACAGCTGGTCTAGCAACCACTTGTCTTAGTTTTATGTCATCTGCAAACTTGATAAGGATGCTATCTGTCCCATCAACCAGGTTATTCAAGAAGATACGAAATAATACTGGCCCCAGTATCCAACCCTGGGTCACAGTGCTGGTGAGTGCTCTCAAGCTGGACTACAGTTCTTTGAGCCTGGCAGTTCAGACAGATTTCATTACACCTCACTGTCTGCTTATGTAACCTGAACTTCATCAGTTGGTCTGCAAGGGTGTTACCGGAGACACTGTCAAAAGCGTAACAAAAGTCAAGGTAAACAACATCCGCTGCTCTACCTCATCCATTGAGCCAGTTATCTTGTAGAGGGCTATCAGGTTGGTTAAGCATGGTTTCCCCTTTTTAATATTGCTTCTTGCAGCATTACAGAGGTACTTCTTCAATCTTTGGAGGAGATCTATCCTGAAGTTAGTTATTATATGTGAGAGTGTACTAGTAACCAACTCTCTTGAGTATAGAGAAAAGAAAATTTAGAATGATTTGCTGCAGTCGTTTGAAAGATAAGTGGCAGAAAAGGAACCAGAATGCAAATTTCATGACCAAGACTTTTTCAGTGCCATCTTTACTGCTTCCTATAACTAAGAAATGAATGACTAAGAGTCACCATTTAAAAAAAAAAAAAAAGGAAGAAAAAAAAGGAAATGTTGATCTCAAGTTTCTTGCCTTTAAAATAATTTTAGAGGACTGTTTTTCCTCTCCTGTTTCCATTGCCACAAACAGAGGAGGTCATCATTCCTTGCAACCACCCCTTTGCTCTGCCTCTATCTTTTTACATATCACAAAGTATCGGCATGGGGTACCAACTTGGTATCAGGCCAATGAATGCTTGAAAGACAATAGCTTTGAGCCTTTGGCAATATACAGGATCCTTTCCATTCCTCTGCAGCCTCTTGGGTTCTATCTTACTGCTGAGTATTGCAGTTGCATGTAGCAAAGGCGGTAAGCCCGCAATGCGGCAGTCTCACACACAGTGTAGCAGCAATAACTGTGATAGTTGTGTGTCTCTTGTGAGCCATATGCAATCTGACTGATGCATTCTTATTGCTACAGGAATTCTAATAAGAGCTTTAAGGTCATACTCACGGGAAGAAAAAACATGATTTGTGGAGAAAAGCTGCAGCAGTTGTATGGGAATGTGCTTCTCTCTAACATGGAGAAGTAGCCTATGTTCTTGTTTCTTTGTTGCTGCTGTTTTCCTAGAGAGAGAAGATAAGCATCCTCATCCTTCATGCTTTGTTCCACAGGAGTACGAGCAACTGAAATCTTCCATGTGAGCAGGAGGTAGGAAACAAAGGATCAGCAAGATCCTGCAGAATAAACCAGTAGGCCAGTGGACAGGAAAAGCTTTGTGGGTGATCAGGCTCAGTAAGAAGAAAAGGTTGTATTACTGATATATTCAGATTTAGAAATAGTAGATGACCACAGGAAATATGGCCGGAAGTAAGTGCCAGCTATGCATTAATGAGCATAATGGAAACACACTGTGAAGCACATAGGAGTAAAGACTTAAAAAGACATTTTCCAAGCTTTCCCAAACAGCAATATCTGAGATAATGTTGCTGGGAAATCAGAGCCAAGTCTCAGGTAAAAAGGTATACAAAATCCTTTGTAACCAGTGTGGTTAACACTGTGCTCTCTGTAAACCTACTTATGAATTTAATGACTCACTCAGCTCTGTTAAGCCAATGAACTTAGCTGGAGTCAACTGAGAAGAACTCAGCAGACATGGTCTTTGTAATGACACAGCTGAGAAGAGGTAATTAGCTTGGTGCTTCTTTTTACAGAGCCTGAGGGGAAGTGAAAGCTCTAAAATCACCAATATAATGTGTATGCATGTTTAGAGACAGTGCTAAGGGAAAACAGAGCCAGGGAAAATAATGCTCTTGGGTGGGGGGATGGGG
>VXAL01007997.1:216941-230933 GCA_013399475.1 Chauna torquata
AAAAGAAAAAAAAAGAAATCACCTACAAAACAAGCAGTAATCAGACCCTCTCTTCTTTCTTTCTGTGATACATAGAATTGCTTTTAGAACAAATCATGATAAAAAAGTAGCTCTTTGATATTCGTTTGGGCTGAAAGTACAGCTAACAGCACTTTGTTCTTCCTGGTATTCCACAGCAATTCACTCTGACTCTCCGACACACCATGTCTGGGCCAGCTTAGACACACAGAGAAGGAGAGAGTCTCAGCTGGCAAATCTGAATTGGCTGGCTGTAAATGAAGTCTGGCGAGCTTCCCAAAGTTCAGACGCCTGGACATGCTTTCTTTGGCTGTTTTTTTTTCCCTCCATTCTAGTCAGCCACTGATGTGTGCATCTCCAGCGAATGCACAGTGAACTCACAAACTGCCCAGCATGTTCTCAAACTTGCTCTATTTTTTTTTCTCCTGTGGGAGGGTGCAAAGGAGTTTAGAAATAGAGGGGAGGTTAACAAGATTTTTTTTTGGTCTATTTTCTCCCCTTTTTTACTCATCAGCTCAGCAAATTAAAATAAGAAAGAACTTATTAAAACCATGTCTCCTCTACTTTATGAGATGCCATGTACTAAAATGCCACTGCACTTTAATTCTGTCCGCTTGTGTTTTTTTAATAGTTTATGAGATTTTTCTTTTCTGAAGGCAAAGTTAGTTTACAGGCAGGGATTCAGAGACAGCGACTATTTGTGTGCAGGCCTTTAACTAGAGAGGCCATGCACAGCAAGTCTTAAACTTATTTCAGACGACAGGAAAGCACCTACTCCTGCGTGCTGAAAAGTCCAGGAAGGCAGTAGGAGGAGGTGGGGGAAATAAAAGGGGATAGAGTGATAACTTATGTCCTAACTATGGAATGTGAACAGAAGGAGTGAGTTTACAGCATGTGCCTCAGCTCTGAAAAAGGCAACCATCCAGCATGTATGGACTCGAGTGCCTGAGATATATCATAGTCACTTCATCTTATTTTACTTTTAGGCACTCTCCTGCCTGCAGGGTATGAAGCCAAATTGCTAATATGTTAGTCACAGCTTGTATAAGGTCATTTTAGGGGAATTCTTTTTTTCTCTCTCCCTCACTCTATACTCCCCCTACAAAATCCATTAAAATAGTTGATTGTCCCTGATTTGTCAGGTGCAAAAGAAAGGAGTTGCATTGCTCCTGGAGATGAAAGTAGCTCAACCATTTGATGTGGGGCTCTGAGAGGGATACCCCACTGTCTGCATGAGACACAAATGCAGAACACTGTTCCCAAGCCAGGTTTAATATCCATTTTGTGCCCCGCGTGCAGCAAATGACAGTTTTTTAGACTCCTTCTTATAGCATGGTGATGTAAGAGGGCATATGTGCACTGCAAAAATCCTCTCATGCAAGTATGTAACCACAGTTATATCAAATAATTCCCTCTTTGTCCACAGACTGCCTTTTTCAGCTATTCCAGATGAGTGTACTAGACCTGGCTTTGGGATACTTGTTAAAGAGTAGAGAGTAAGCAGGAAAAAAAGATTAAAGGAAGAATACAATCTGTGTGAAACAGTGGCTCTTACTCTAAAGAAGCAGATGATCTAAGGGAAGGAAGAGCTTCCCTTTAAACAAGAGACTCTGCATGCAATGCAAATGATCCCATATGCAGCTGCCACTGGCAAGCAGCCACCCGCCTACAGAAGAATAAAGTCAAAGCAACAATTCCCCTGAACCCTGAAGCTCAGTGACTTCAAACAAGAGAAAAAGTGACACGATTTTTTCCAGTGAACTCTTTCCACCTCTAAAATGTATTGATGACCTCATCAGCTACAGCTGCCTACTCGAAGCTAAGCTTCTCTCTGTCCAATGGACCACATCTGGTGCTATCTGTGTATTTGTACCTTGGATGGGAAACATCTGGAGCATGCTTCCTCCACAATATGTAATGAGGACCCTGACAATGAACCTCAGCTTTTGCTCACATCAGCCAGCACATGCAAATCCATTAACTTAGTGGGAACTACATACAGAGGGAGACATTAACATAGATAACTCATGAACTATTGCCTCATTAGGCAAATTTTACTGGGAACAAGCTGTGACCACCCCAGCTTTAAATACTTGCATGATTACTACACTTTGCCACAGTGAAAAGGAGTCGTTCAATTAACAAGGTGAGCTTGCCATCTCTACTGGACTCATCTCTCCTATAAAGGTGGTTGATGGGTCTTGGTAGTGCATCTAGATATTTTCATGCCACTGCTACCTCTGTGCATCTCAGAAATGTGACCCACTGCTTCCTTTGATGACAACTTTGCGAATCCACCAATGTACTCCAGTCTGCAGTATCTCTGTACTCCCCAGACAGGTAGCTGCAGATGCTTGGAAAGAGCTGAGGCCATAGTACTTCTGGTGCTGGGAATGTGGTAGGCTTCAGGTGGATTTGTCTCTACTGTATACAAATCTATATTCAAATGTGTCCTATAAGTCTTTCCTGACTCTTTGGTGAATCTCTTCAGTGTATAAAAACATCATTGGGTTTCCACACAGCTCCATGTGGTGGCTAAACTGTGAAAGCTGGCAGCTGATGACATTTTGATTGCTGTTCACTGAGTAGTGCCTTAAGGTGCCCATGCTGACTTAAGTCATGGTGCTAAGGACTTTGCAAATGCATGGGAAGTGTGGTGCCTCCTCAAAAAACTTACAGTGACAGGCCCATATTCAGCAAAACACACGTGTATCCATGGTGGGGATGAGGCCACTTAAGTAAGGATTAAAAACTGAGTTTAAAGTCAGTTGCAAGCTTCAGTGCTTTGCTGAATCAAAGCTTAGTGGCAGACAGGAAAAAAGGAAAAAGAGGGAAAGTGAGAAGCCATGTTGGGAATTAGTATGCTGTTTCTTGCTAATGTGAAGCTATATCGGCACAATTCATGACAAATGCCTGTTAGGTGTTTATTTTTTATAGCATAGGAAAATGGATTTAGTGGCAGGATTTGAGGACCAGAAAGCTGTAGCAATATGTAGTGTTCTGGAAAAATGCTCCCTGTGGAAACAGCTGACAAGCTCATACCCGAGACTCATGCAAAGTGGAGGACTAAAAACTGATTCCAGAATATACAGGAATGGATAAGTTGGCAGATACAGAGCTGTGGCAGATTAGGAATGAAAAACACTCCTGTGCTTTGTTTCTCCTTCTGCTTTGGGAAATGTGCTGCCATCTTCCAGAGAAGTTCAACATTTGGAATATATGTTGCAAATGAGCTTTTAAACTTTATCACGTTAGTTAGTGTATTTATCTGTGAAATGCACTTAATTCTCTGCTCTTGTCTTTCCAAAGATCTGGGTTTCATGCATCTCAGATGAACGAAGGATTAGCACTAAAAATAAGTGAAATAAAATGTAGAGCAAATTGAAGGGAGGTCGGCCAATAAATTTGTGGTTCCTTAATCTCAAAACTCTGTCGGTTTAAGTGGAGAAGGAGTCTTCAATTTGCGAGGATGCGGTATAGCAGTTCTTGATTTGTCTGCATTTCTTTCCTCTCTTGATTCTACAGTTCCACAGGATATTGTGGAAGAAGAATGGCTGAAAATGGTCACATCAAGTTTTGTTAATGGAAGAAGTTCCTCTCTATCTATTCTCCTGTATTGTAGGCCATCTGTTAGACCTTTGAGAACACAGAGACAGGAAAACATACAGCCACAACCGCTAAATCTCTTATAGCTATCCTTGCTTAAAAAGAATGGAGGAGTATCCCTGCTTGCACATCTTCAAAAGCTGTCTGGACATAGTCCTGGGCAACCTGCCGGGTGCACCTGCTTGAGCACGGGGCTTGGATCAGACGATGTCCAGAGGTCCCTTCTAACCTTAACCATTCTTTGATTCTGTGATTCTG
This sequence comes from Chauna torquata, assembly GCA_013399475.1. Classification (NCBI taxonomy): domain Eukaryota; kingdom Metazoa; phylum Chordata; class Aves; order Anseriformes; family Anhimidae; genus Chauna; species Chauna torquata. The sequence goes on from VXAL01007997.1 coordinate 220,824, forward strand.
TGAAATATGGGCCCTGATCATCCACTGAGTGTGGAGAGCACCATCATCTATTCCTGAATTATTTATAAATTAGGTATCTGGCCCTAAATGATGTAAGATATTAGCCTACATGTCAAATAGCTATGGTATAATTTTTTGAATTCAGCAGAACAGAACTGACTCTAGAAGTGTCTGAACTATAGGAAGTTCTTCAGAAGATTTTCCCTGTTTTGTCTTAGACTTGGATTTTCTAGATATATTGGTAGCAAGGGTAAAGCAGCAGTTGCTTCTCACCCTAACAAGCAATGTGTTATGTATGCCTTCTGTGCTATAGCTAACATGACCTTTTTTCAGTAATGTAAGAACTACTTAGCTTTGAATTTGTTCATTATATGTATGTCTTCTTGATATTCTATGTAAATCCTGTCAGGCTAAATGAAATCTAAATGCGGTGCCTGTGTGTGTTTGCAGTGTAAGAAATTCATACACAGACACTAATAATCAGTGAGTATGGCCTGTTTTTTATACATGAATGTATGTTCCATACTTTTACTATTCTGCATATTGTACTCCTTGGGAAGGTGTGCAGTGGTATTGTGAAATCTAGACTAATGGCACTTTCCATTTGCTTTAGTAGCTGTACCTAAAAACCTCTCATAGCTTTGTCAAAGAGGAAATTATATATATATTTTTTCCATTAACTTTAGGGCCAAGAGCTCAGATTAAGTCTTTCTGAGCTGAAAACGACTAGCTTCCACTAGAAATGTGTGCTTATCATAGAAATTTTTGTTTAAAACATACGTACAAACACAGAAGCTTAATATGTTTATCAATAATGATAGGAATCACTTTTGTCCAAATCTTCATTCTTGCTAACAGTGCTACAGTTGAAATCTCCTTCTACCCCTCTATTTTGGTTTAAGCCGGCAGGCAGCTCAGCACCACACAGCCGTTCGCTCACCTCTGTACCCTGTAGTGGGATGGGGGAGAGAACTGGAAGAAAAAAAAATTAAAAGCTCATGGGCTGGGATAAAGACAGTTTAGTAGGACAGAAAAGGAAGGAATAATAATAATAATAATAATAATAATAANCTTGGCTCTGTGTATACACTGCTCTGCAGCAACTGAAAACATCACCATTATCTTCATCAAAAATGCAAAAAACAGCATTATATGAGCCTCTATGAAGAAACCTTAACTCTGTCCCAGCCAAAACCATGTCATTCTGTTATCTCTTTTTTCCTCATACATTGGCACAAAGAACTTGCTTTCTGGTGTACCTGTCGATTATGAGCTATGATTTTAGGTTCAGTATTGGAAATGTACACCACAGGAGCCATGTTTTCTAGGAGGAACAGACGAGACTCAAAGACCATCAACAGATGTGTGCCTCACCGCGAACTGAGACAGCTGTGAGCAAGTTATGAGCTGAGGTGAGATGGAAAATGCGAAACCCAGATCTTTTTATTTGCTTAGAAGAGAAAGGATGCAGATTTTGTTTTATCTTCTAAGAATGAAGAGAGTTCAAATATGAACCACAGCACTTCCTCCTTAATGAATTTTTAACTGGAATCTCTGGGAAGTGTGGCCTACTTTATCCCAGCCGGACAGAGAAAATATAGTGTCTATCAACTGTATGGGAATTATCCCTCAATGACAGCCCCATCAAGAAGAAAATATTCTTCAAAGAGCAGCTAGAAATATGTATATGTAACTGCATATTACCAGGTAGTGATATATCATAGACTAGTTTCAAACTTCAGGCTCAAATTTCAAGACTGCTTTAGGAAGAAAGGCAGCTATTCATCGAAATAAGAAAATGATTTTAATGATGGTGATTTGGTCAAAAGACTGAAGTTCTACTCTTTCCACAAGATGTGTCATGCATCTGTGCTGTCATGATTATACAAAAAGTTCTATAAATATGATTTTCGATCATTTAAATTTATGAGCAAAGTCCACAGATTTAGGGCTGACTTGTCCACTAGATCGTGCTGTATTCTTCCTTGAAATGTAGCTTTGGTTCACAGCAAAGCAAACTGAGAGTCTAGTAAGCAATGTAATGGAGTGTAATCTCATACAAGTTCCCTGAATTGCAAGAGAGTAAACAGCATTTTGTTTCTGGAAAAAAACTTTTCTGGAAAAGAAACATCTGTTTCTGGAAAACTTTTTCCAGGAGTTCCTACCTGGATACATATTTATTGCCATATTTATTTGTTATTATTTATTCCTCTGTTTGCCAAGGCACATAGATTCAATTTTTCTTTATCCTTTAACAAGCTTTGTGTGCTACCAGTTAATAGCATTTTTCTGTCAGTGGAGATGCTCAGCAGGTTGGGGAGACAGAGAATAGTAGCACACTGCCTTTGGACACTGCAGAGTGGACTGTTCCTCTGGATGAGCAATGACAAGTACAAACAATGCTGGAAAACCTTTTGTATGATTGTTTTCCTCCTGGAGCAGCAAAAGTGTGTTTCAACCCCTCTGGTGGTAAACTACTTATGAACACCATGTGCTGAGCAAAGCTCTTACTGCTTCTCCATGTGTGACCTCTGAATGGTATTATCAGGACAGTGTAAGCTGCTGGCCAGTGTCATGCACCAAAGGAGAAGGGAGTAGATTTCTCAGAAGTCTTTTTCTTTAATGTCTACTTTCCTGCACTGTTGCAGTCCCTCTCTGTGCTTCAAGAGATGAGATGAGGTTACTCCAGGAGTTCCTGCTAGTGTCGCTTTTCTTGCATGTTATCATGTTCATGTGTGTGAGTGAGACTTTGACTTGAAGACAGGTGGGGTCTGATTCTGATTTCCCCTAGTGTAAAGTAGAGTAACTACACTGAAAGAAGTTGGAGTTAAAGCAGGGTAAGATGATGTTCCCACAGTGATGACTGCTGACACGTAATTTAATTTCTTTCCCTGCACGAGATCTGGTGCTGCATATACTGTGGTTTAGCACAGCTGCGAGCCATCAGAAGATCTCACGGGAAGCTGCGTGGCTGTGAAATGAATTAACCTGTATCACTGGTGCACAGCAGTGCCTGTGATTAAGCTGTAATTCCTCCCAGATAGTTTTATAGTTCTCCTTTTGCAACCACCACTAATTCTAAACTGTAGCGCTTCTGACCTTAACTCTCTCCAGACCCACACAGACTCTGCTGGGTAGGACTGCCCATTCTGATAGTACTTTAGAGAGCTGGACACTTTCTTTTTTCCTTGGCCAATCAATTCTTCTTGGGACACAAGTTTATGGGAAAACTGAATTCTCGGAGCACACGACTTGCATCTAAAATTGAATAAGAGTTTTTAGGAGCACATCACTTGCATTGAAAGCTGAATTCTGCGGTGGCTTTACTTGGGGAGATAAAAGAGGTTTTATCTTTGGGTGCTAAGGAAACTATGTAGTATTCAAATGCTTTAAGGACTCTGGTCAAGCTCTTTGTTAGCTATCCAAAGGAAGTATGATGCTATGCTAAATGTAAAGCCTCTAAAAGCTTTTCTTTTGATGAGATCTTTCAAAATGGGTGGCTCAAACAATCCGTAAGAATCATAATGTCAAATGAATTTCATGGTAGAGGTAGATCTAACATTGCTTTTGAAGGCTTCTCCATAAGCCAACAGTAATGAAAATTTCTGAAGTTCTCATGGGAGGCCATTGACTTTTATATTTTTATCTTTTTTTTTTTTTTTTTTCCATAGAAAGGACTATTTTTTCAGACACTTTTGCCTTAGGACTTTTTTTTCCCCTGGATTGCTATGACTGACTGGCCTTGTTGCCAAGACTCTGAAGCCTGAAATTGTTCATTTACTTTGTAACAATAGAAAACATCTTCATTGTTTCTATGGGAGTTTCAACCTTCACAGAATAGCTGGGGTCTGAGAGTACAGAGATTGCATGGAAAAGTATAAGTACGTCCCAAATAATGATTTTTTTTTTAAAGAAATTAACTTAAAAATTCAGAATAAATGGGCTATGCATTGCAAAATCTTCTAGTTTAAGAACTTTACGGACAAAATATTCAGGATTTCCTGTCTCATCATCCCTCTCAAGTATCATTGAATCTTCAAAAGCTTGACCAATAGGCATCATTTTTGTAAACTATACATTTTCTCTTCTGCTCTCTGTCAGTCCTCCTTCTTATTTAATTACATAGCTAAATGTCAGAAATTTCAGCTGAAGGCAAAAGAAATGGGCCTGATTTGCTAGATGATGGTACTTGTCTTCTTAAACTATCCCCACTGTGCAGTTACTGATAATTTGAAAAATTGCCTGAGCAGAGTTTCTTCTTTCTGATGATTATGTTTTTATCTAGCAAGCCAATATGGAACACAGTGTTACAATATCACCTTTAGTGCTAGGCTGCTCAAAATTGTGTATGTAGGTGGACATATCCAAAACACTATATGTTCCAGTGACAACTCTGCATTTCCTCTAAAAATGTGGTGGCAAGCATCTCTGTTTGCTGATTTTAACAGAGGAACAGATCTCTCAGAAGCTTTTCTACTTTTCTGTATGTGCAGGGGAGACTTTTCCGAGCACTCAGAGGTTTGGTTAATGTTCTACAATATTCAGATGGAAGGGGTAAAATGTGAAAGGGAGTAGCAAGGCTGCAGTGCCACTAGCAGCAGTGTGCCAAGCCTACATTCAGATGGATGCTGGTTCGTTTGACAAATGGCTTAAGACAGGAGATCTCTGCTCCAAGCAGATCTCTGCTGTGTAATCACAGTTACATCACTGCTATCACAGGAAATCCCCGTTTTTTTCATAAGGTAGTCAGATGCTCATAAAGGTCTGATTATTAATTTTGATCGTCATCTAGGAGATCATTGAGTAGTTGCACACATTTGAACAGCTAGTAATTTATGCTCTTTATTTGTTGGCAAAGTAGTCATACAAAGCAGTCTTAATGCAAGTATTAGTGCTCTCCATTGCAGGTCTGAAGACAGCAGTATGTTTTCTGAAGTTATGCATCACCAATATTTCCTGGCTCACTGCAAATTATGCCTGAATTCACACACCCTGTGCTAACAAGTCACTGTTTCTCACTGCAATAATCCAAACTGCAGGACTAAATCCAAACTCAGTGACATTCTTCTCGTCACATAATTCCTAAATGAGGTAAGAATAGTTGCCTTGGTAAGTCAGGCATATGCATAGCCACTTTCGAGTGGCATGGGTCTTAAGCTATGTATGTCCTTGGAAAGCTTTCTGATTTTACCTTCGGGTAACACTCAGCAAATAAACTGTTGTTCACATTCACTGACAGGATCTGTTTATTGCTCCACAAGTAATGAGAATTCTTTCTTTGCTGCCATGAGTCTTCAGACTTTCACAGGATTGTTGTGCATTTAACTAACCGTCAATAAGAAAGACAATGCTGTTCAGGGCAAGAGAGCCACTTGTAAGTTTGCACAGGTAGATCTGTGAGACTACGTATTAAAAAGGTGCATGGAGGTTGCAGCTTGTCGCTTTGAACACTTTCCAAGAGCTGGGAGGAGAACAGCCACAAGGTGTGCTGGGAGCCTTGTGATGAACTCACCAGAAAGAGAATGGAGGTAACTGATCTCCTCCCTGTGCCTTGAAAACCAGACCATTCAAAGTCATGTGAAGCCTTGTCCAGCTTTACTAAATCCTTGGATCTCAAGTACACAGGACATATGAGGAAAGAAGAGAATTTATGCTGTGCAAACAGTAATTAGTTGGACTAAACGGAGAAGTTTGTCCATAGCAAATTGGTTGGTTACCCTGTTGTCCTCAAGAATTTACTGAAATTCTTGCCTAAATATTTGCAATAAAAAAGGTCTTTTCACTAATATGAACACATACATGGATTATTTGAAAGCTTTTGACATATTTGCAAGTTTTCATTGAAGTGGAAAATTTCAGCTGGATATGAAAAGATTTTCACTATTTTAGAGTCCAAATGAAACATTCAGGCAGTGGGCAGCAGAGAAGAAAGGCATTCAGATGTCTTTCTGGCAGTAGGAAACATTCGTCTGTAGCAGTTTCAGTGCAGTCCAGAGACTAGAGAGGAAAACAGAAAGGGCTTTGCTATTCCAGGATTGCAGGAAGCAAGCGAGAGATCAGAGAAGCATACAGAAATGCAGTCCATGAAACTGCCTGAAGATGATAGAAGCTGAAAAAGTGTAGTTAGTTTTGTAAAAATTATTGAAAGCATACAGGCGTACCTAAAGTTCAGCCACTTTCCTGAACTTTTACTCTGCAGTCCTATTCTAGATACCATGCTGAAGAGGAAGGCAGTTGAATTGTTCCCTCCAAGGATTTCCAGACTGTCAGATAAGTGTATTTTATCCTGAGGAGGAAATTCCTGTAAAGAGAATACTGTCATCTCACAACTTATGTCTAACGTACTGGGGCTACCAAACGCAATCCAGCAGGGAGCACGTTGCGAATCTGTTTGTGGAGATCTAACATGTGAGTGGTCACTGGGCAGGACCTCAGATTCAAAGTAAATTTTCTGCAGAGTGCCTTGAGCTATTGGTCCAGAATTGCTATTCAGAAGGCATTTGGGCCCACTGGAGCTAAATTATCAGGTCCATTTATCTGTGTAAATAAAATGAGCATGATTATACAGACTCAGATTTATCAAGCAATGTCAATGACAATTATCTATCACTTTTCTTCCAATCACTTTTCATTCTCAAAAGGAAGAATTAACTCACCCAGAGAACAACTTGTCTCTTCAAGACCGGATACTTTTTAGTTGGCTGTCCTCGGACTTCCGTAAAAACCAATATCTGACTTCTGCTGTCTGCTCAAGGTCTTTAGATGGACACAGTAATAGGACCAGTTCACAACAAGCTTCATCAAACATTTCCACTGGCATAACTCAAGTGTGGTAACTCATGGATGAGGTTAGTAGGCTCAAGTAGGGACAAGGAAGGGTGGGCAATGAAAGGGTAGGAGAGAAACCTTTGTTAAATTTGCCATGAAAAGAAATGCACGTGAAACAGAGAATATGGGATTTTGGGAACCCTAATCCTATGCTCTACGCTTTTGATGTAATAATTTTTCTGTTGAGTTCTTTCCATTGTCTGTATACATATGAGGACCAAACACTATTATATTAGAGGAAAAAACCATCTCTTACATTGTAAGAGTTGCATATTCATCTCTTCAGTCAGTTTTCTAAAAGCAGTTACACCACAATCTTAAATATCTCATATAGGAACTCTAATAACCACACATATTTTGTGACTTTAGCTGTGCTGCCTTTCACTGTCTTACAGACTAATGTCACATCATACCTGGTGTCAGTAAAGTGAGGAGAGAGTCTTTTAACTGACAAACAACTTACTAATAATCATTTATTTTTTTAGATAATTTTTATCTTTTTTATGTCTTCTTGCAAATTATAGGTTTTTCAGTCTTCATCTTTCCTACTGTATTACTTCAGAACCAAGCACTCCTTGTATTGCATAAATATAGCTAGCCTCACTTGGTAGTGGCCCAGAAATCAACAGAAACATAAAAAAGCATTCAGGTACACTAATGAGTGAACATGACAGTGTATCTTGAGTTTTTTTTCTTTCTTTCTTTTTTTTTTTGCAGCCACAGCAATCTGAGTATCGTTTTTGTTTTCAAGACATAGAAGACATTTTTAAAGTAGCTAATGTACCTACTTTTAACATATCCATTTGTAGTCATCAAGCAGCAGAGAGTGTGGGGACCGTGTTTTTTTTTTATAAACAAAAATTAGTAATGTTTTGGTATTTCTTTCTTTGCACCAACTTTATCGCGTTGCCATCAAACTCTTTACTGACTATAACAATAACAATGTTACTGAAACCTTTCCTGAAATGTGCAGCCATGTTTTTGACCTAATCAAAATTTCATTTTCAATATAAAAATTTTTTATAACATTCTTTAAAAATTGAAAGTTTTCCATGTTCTGAAAGCAGAATTTAGATAATGGAAGTTTTTTTCTATCCCTTTAGACAATTTCTTATTCTTCAGATTTCCTACTTTTCAGATTCTGTACGCACTGGACACATGTGTTTAAGTTTCTAACAATCACTAAAACTTGTGCACCCACAGTGAATGATGGGAGGTATCAGTAAGATGTATTAGGCTAGACAGAAAAATCCACAGTCATTTAAACCTGCTGCATTATATATATATATATTTGTAAAAAAGATACCCTTCCTGAACATATCTACACATTATAGAAGTCTGGACTTTTTTCTGTCTCCCATTCTTTGAATTTAGTGTTGGTGGCTGGTGAATGAAAATTCTACTCACTCTCTGGAGATCCAGTAGAAATAGTCTTCTGTGACCTTTCTGTAATCATTCTGTGTTTCTTTTAAGGACAGATTTTAGAGACTGGACTATTATTATTATTACTATTATTATTATTATTTTGTATGTGGGAAAGCTGCCAAAGCAAATAGGTGCAGGTGCAGTGCAGGCCCCAATTATATCAGGTACCTGATCTGCAGGTGGAGTGCGACAATTAAATCACTATATTACCTTAACTGTGTACAGACATATCAGCCCTCACTAGGTTAGGAGAGGGGAGCCCCACTACATAAAATGGTTCTCAAAATCAAGAACATATTCATATGTTTATTAAAGTGTGCCCCGACTATAAACTAAAGTGAGCTAATAATCCTACCTTTGCAGTAACACCCTCTGACAAACACTCTCTGACAACCTAAGTCCACATTTATTCTGTGAAGTTACTTTCCTGACCACGTTCTGGATCAAAACTTAACCCAGCAGCCTTTTCTCATGATGACAATTTTCTATTAAGTACTCCTGTTCTAGCTAGTTGTTCAATAGTTTTAGGATTTAAATGGTCATGACTAAGCTTTGAGGTTAACTGTACCTTAAGATAAATCAAGAAAGTTCACATCAATTTTAGTTTGGAACATTTACTTCAACCAGTCCATCTGGGATCTTAGTCCATCTGGGATCCTTCACGCAATCAACTACAAGGATTGTATGAAGTCTCTTTCAGTTCACAAAATGCTCTGACTTCATTTAGAATAGTACTGAGGACTCCAGTTAGGGAGAGATCAAAACAGAGGAATAAAATTGCAGCAAGGTCTACAGAAACATTCTCATGCATAAAATCCACCAATCTGTAGGAAAGTAGGACACACAAGATTTTTCATTAACTCTTGAATCAGCCATCTAAACATGGGTCTTTACTATATCTTTCTTTTTTAATACTATCTAACTGTAGAAAATAAACGAAAGCAGTCTGAATGCATAGCCACTCTGCATGTGTTATCTACAGAAATCCATCAAACTATACTATTGGAATTTGTCAGAATATCTTGACCTTTGAAAATCTGGTTCTTGATGCTTGGAGGCACCACCTGAGGCACTGTAATGTCCCAGTTTGTTCCTTTTTTTTTCCCTATTATGCAGAATTTTGCATACTACAAGTGGCTGGTTCATGCTCCTTTAAATAGTGTCAAATCTTTGATGGTAGTGCTTGGGACAGAATGATAACTGATAAAAATTTTCAGAACTATTCTGAACTTAATGGACCTGTGTTCTTCTGTATGATACATATATTGTGTAAGAGATCATTAATTGTCTTCAAGTGCACTGAAATATAAGCTTCATTTTCAGCATTTTTCATTGATAAAAAATGAAGTAAACATATTTCTGATAAGCATGAGGTGAAGCTGAGGCATGTTCCCTGCATTTTAAGTACTTCCCTCTGCATTCTAGTTGTCCAAAACAACTGGAAAACAGGTGTCTGGGGAGGAAAAAAAAAAAAAAAAAGAAAGAAAAAAGAAAAAAACAAATGAAACGATACCTGGTGCAAATACAAGAGTAGATTTATTTCTTGTCTGCACCACTGATTGCACTAGGGATTTGTAAGATTAATCAGTGAGGTGTTCTGAGCAACCATTTTCATAACCTGAAATCAAAGCAAATACCCAAAATTATTACAGGTGGGGAATAAATGGCATTGTGTTTCTCACTAACACACACTAAAGCAACAATATTTCTATGTTTGGACAGACATACTGAACTGAACAAGAGGTAGCTAATTTGGTCCTTAGCGTGCTGTTATGTTCAGTTTACGAGGTAAGGGATTGGTAGCAGCAGGGCCACAGGGGTGGCTTCTGTGAGAAGATTCCAGAAGCTGCCCCATGT
>VXAL01007997.1:231348-242317 GCA_013399475.1 Chauna torquata
GCCCCCATTCCCCGTTCCCCTGCGCTGCTCGGGGGGAGGAGGTAGAAGAGGGTGGATGGGGGAAGGTGTTTGTAGTTTGCTTTTAGTTTCTCACTGCTCTAGTCTCCTAGTGATAGCAATAAATTATATTAATCTCCCTATGTTGAGTTTGTTTTGCCCGTGATGGTAATTGGCAAGCAACCTTCTTGTCCTTATCTCAACCCCTGAGCCCTTGTCCATCGTATTTTCTCCCCCTCTTCTTTTGAGGAGGGGGAGGGAGAGAGTAGTTGTGGTGGAGTTCAGCTGCTCAGCTGGGTAAAACCGCCACAGCTGTCTGTCACTACTATGAGTTCGTATTTCAGGCTAATGTGTGATTTTATTTTGTTTGCTTGTTTCTTTAAGTATGTGCACATATGCATGTGTTTGCTAGAGAGGTCTATAGTAATATTCCATTACTACAACGGAAAACATTAATAGTCTGATTCACATGATTGTGTGCAGCCTGTGCTGCATCAGTAAACCCTTGTATGTTAGGGCTTTCAGTCTAAATACCACAGCATTATGCAGAAAGCTACCTTTACTTTTCTGGGAAATGAGATGACTGGGTGCCGGTCTGAAGTGCCCATACACTAATGCCCACAGCCTGAGGAACACATATTTGGAATGAAAAGTCTGTCTGCTCATTGGGATCACAGAGATGCGATGGGACAGCCCACATGACTGGAGTGTTGCCATGGAGGAGTACAGGCTCTTTAGAGAGACAAGCCAGGAAATAGAGGAGGAGGAGTTCACATCAGCTCTTTATGTGAGAGAGCAGTGGGAATGGATAAGCTCTGCCTTGGGATGGGCAGTGAGGTAGCTGCGAGCTTGCCAGAATTAGTGAGCACACCAACATATGAGCTACTTTGTGGTGGGTGTCTGTTACAGACCACTTGGACAGGAAGTGCAGGTAGCTGAGGCTTTCTTCAGACAATTGGAAGAAGCCTCACATTCACACGTCCTGGTCCTCATGAAGGACTTAAGCCACCCTGATAACTGCTGTAGGGGCAACCCAGCTGGGCACAAGCAATCCAGGAAGTCGCTAGAGTGCCTTGATGATAACTTCCCAACACAGGTGATCACGGAGCAGTGAAGGGAGACCTTTGCCAGGCACTCAACCTTCTCCCTGTGTGCTCTTCAACCTCAACAACACATTAGTTATCATTGCTGTTCTGCTTGGCTCTTGTTAGTGTGCTCAGAATTCAAGTATTGCATTTTACTTGAGAACACATTTCTCATTGTGGTGACTCCAAGTGCCACAGCTGTCACATGCACAGTTGTTTCTTCACAAAATTTCTTTTACAGCCATAGATATGTTCTTTCTGTCCCTCACCCTTTTACCAAGAGTAAACTATTTACCCAGAGATAGTTTATCTCATCACTTAGGAGACCATCAGATGGCATGGGCTCTCTAGGTAGCTGGAGTTCTCCACTGTTCACGATGGCTTCCCTGCTGAGATGACGACTGGTGTCATTTCTGATCTGTCAAGTGTAGTGGGACACCTCACTTCTATTCTTCCAGAAGATAGCAGGAAAAAGAAGTAGTTGTGCAATGAACCATTGCTATTTCCCTTCATCAGGATTCATTATGCTTCCTCTTTAATAACACAGGTTTAAAGTTGCTCTATTCAAAAGCTGAGAAATATCCCTTTATGATCCAAATCCATTTCTCATAACCATATGTATGCTTTCCAATTACTTGTGCACTTAAATTCACCTATCTTTAATTTCTGTGAAGTAGCTGCAGCAGATGTTACTAGATATCAGTTTTTACTGGAGTTAGTATTAGCTCACAACACTCTTCAGTTGGAATGTCTGTATGGAAAGTAGATTTCTGTCTTACATTGCCAGTGTAAACAAAGCTACAATTCTTTGTTCTCATTTCCCTTATAATGCCATGCTGTGTTATATGAAACAAATGCAATACATAAACTATTTTTCTTTATTAAAAATTCTAAATTTCCAGCTGAGCAGTGTATTTAGACTCCATTCTCTTGTCTGTCTGTACTGCTTAGCTGAGTTTGTGTCTCGTATTGTAAGCTGAATAGCATGCCAGGTTTGCAAAATAAGGATTCTCACTCGTACCTCATCAAAATGAGGATACTGAAACAAAATATTCAATAAAGACATTGCCTGGCTTTGCTAGTATGCTTCATATAATTCTTGTCAGGCCCTGTGACTGAAAATAGAAAATACGTCGTCTCAAGTCTCTAACCTGTGAACACACACACACACACACACACACACACACACACACACACACGCGCGCGCGCGCACACACAGGCACTGCTGTTTGTGGCAACAACATCTTGCTGTATTTTCTATGTAGACATTGGAGAAAGAATCGAGCCTGTTGTATTTAAAAAGGAAAACAAATAAAAATGTAAAAATTGACAGAAAGGTTTTCACGAAGGCCAGATAAACACTGTGAGAGGAAAGACGTGCAGAGGAACAAAGTTTCAGTCTATGCAGTTGCACTGACTTGCATGACATTCATAGTACATAAGATTCTGTTCTTCCTGCCCCTGCTCAAGCAAACAGATGGCCTTGTTAGCCATGTTCTGGCTCTTCATTGTTTAGGGTTTCTGTTCCACATAATGAAAGATATAAAAATATTACTGAAAGGTGTAATTCCTTATGCTTTAGAACATGTTCATTCTACGAAACTGTTTGGAGGAAGAAGCTTTGACAGAGTGTCTGTTGTGTTCAGTGTTTGATGAAAGGTGCCTTTAAAAGATAAACAAAAAATGCTCTCCACCCCTTCTGTGTGATCCCAGTCCTGCAGTGAGGTGGACTGGTGCAGATGACTGTGCTGAGTCATAGTCCAGGCCTGGGAAGGCCCACAGAGAGTCTGCATTATTCCAGCACCTTTTATGGAAAGATGGATTCAGGTTGTTTGTCCTTTCAACTCAGCACTGCAGTCAGAGCTTTGAGGAGTGGCCAGCTAGCTACCTGGAGGGCTTAGCCCAGCAATCTCAGCTGTTCAGAGGGAGTTGATCTCCCTTCAGCACAGGCAGAAATAGTGACAATGAAGTTGGAGTACAGTGATAAAGAAGATCTCTTTCCTCAGTGCTTTCGAAGTGTCTGCATTTCACTTTGTTTGTAATAGTGTGGGACTGACTGTGGTCTCCAAGCCTGTGTTCAGGCATCATTTCAAACTTGCTTCTCATTCAGATGCTGCGATTACTTACAGCCAACATACACTAGGCTAGAGACAACAATAAAATTAGTTGACTTAATATATCTTCAGTTAAGCTTGTGACAGATCTCTTGCTTGGAGGAAAAACACCTCGGAGTCCCCAAGGCGGTCGGTCACTCCTGCAGCCTGCTGAGCATCGGATTGCAAGGCCAGTTCCCTCTGGTCTCCTTGGTCTGTGGCTGTGCACAAAATAATGCAAGTTGTCCACTGTGACTGCAATGCATGGCCCCCATGGGCAAAGCTAGGCTCAGGAATTGATGTATACAACACTCCACCTCAGAGACTCCCAGTCTCCAGCGGGTGGAAGACCAAAACATCAGCAGGTATAATTGTCTCTTCTGGGCCTGAATTTTTGTTCCCCTCTCTGAGGGGTACAGAGAAGTAACTTTCAGTCAAATGCAACTGGTTGAAAGAGCAGTTCTTTCTGGAAGTCTCAAACTAAAAGTTTTTCCTAAAAAGCCACGGTCTGAAGTAAACCAAGCTGTGTCCAAGAGGGTCTAATGGGGAGAGATGAGACTTAGGGCTGTCTCAGGACAGGTCACCAGCATGCTCCTTGCTCCTGCTCCCTTGAATGGACAGGAGGTGATTGCTTACCAGCATCACGATAGCCCCACGGGCAGGATGGCACCCTGCGTGGCACTGCCTCACCTCTGCATGTCCCAGCCTCCTCTGAGGGGACCGAGCATGAGGAGCCAGTGGTGGGCTTTGGTGGGCTCCCAGCCTGCACCCCAGGAGGTCCAGGCAGCCAGGAGCAGCTCGCAGACATGTGCAACCATGTTTTCCTGTAGAGGACCTCCAGAAGCACATTTGCCACCTGTGCTCCTGGATAGAAAGTTTTGCTGTCAGTAGTGTGGGGAAGGGTCTTACTGTTTTCAGAAACAGAAAATTTTCCATTCACTGAAATGCTACACTACTGTTATTGCTGGGTTTTGTTTCATTTGTTTGCTTTAGAACTTTTTTCAGCTGCAGTTAATGAATATGAAAGAGATTGTATCTATGTTGATTCATCTGGCCTCTTTTATAAAGTGCTCAAGTCAGCTTTAGTAGCAGAAAACGCAGCCGTTTCTCTTCAAGTACAGATGGTATCATAGCCGATAAGTTGAATTAAGCCTGAACAAGCAACTCTAGACTACATCTCAGCTAGTTTAAGAATCAATTTTAAAGATTTATAGTACCGCAGCAGGTACTGTTCTGTATTATCTCAATATGCAATGTTTTACATATTTCCTAACCACTTACCATTAATAACACAGACACAGAAAATCCCTGTCAGTGAAGCAGAAAGCATGGTACGAGCAGAGTTCCCAGCAGTGCCAGGAGGTCTCCATGTAGAAAGGAAAGAAACTGTAGAAACTGCTTTTGCATTTCTATAACGCTACGTATGGGCATTCATTCAGCATGATTGCTTTCACATTTTTCTTTCTTTTTGAAATTTTTTTTAAATATAATAAGCTTCCGGTATAGAGTCATTAGTATGATAGAGGACAAGCACAGAACTTGCACAGGTTTCAAATGGACAACTTCTCAGTTTCTTTCTACTGTACACATCAGGAACATCACTGTGTGAGCTTACCTGCTTTTCTGTTCTGGGTTATGTGCACAAGAAAGCTTTGTGTTTGAAACAATAAGCTGAAATTTAGGGACTTTTAAACTTTATTTGTGATAAGTAGATGCCTGTATGAAGAGACACCTGTTTCTGCAGGTAGGATACTTAGGCTGCAAAACTGCGTGTTGCTTCAAGAAATTCAGGGACTCTCCACAAATCCAAACCTGTCTTTTTTTTTTTTCCTCCTCTTTCTTTTGGTACATTTTGCTGTCTGCCACATCTGGTCCTCACCACTGAAGCGTTTGTGAGAGTCATACACCTTAGCTGCTTAACAGCCTGACACAGCCTGTTGTTCCCAGCTTCACACCCAGCTTCACACCCACACTTCTTCAAAAAAGTCCCTTGTTTCCCTTAAAACAACCACAACTACACTCTGCCTCTCATCCCATGTTTACCTGGGTTGCAGGTCCTTTGGGGGCTCATTATGTGTGAACAACACCTATTTCAGTCAATGCCAGGCCAGCAGTGACAAAACAGAGGGGAGCAAAGCAAAGCCTGAGTGTTACAGATGTGTTATATGAGTTCACCCTCTGTCCCAGCCACTGCTGTAGCAGATGCAGCCGTTCCTGTGTGCTGTTCTGGGAAGGACTGGCTTGCCAGCGATGCTGCCCTGGCACAGCCGTCAGACATGCTCAAACTCTCTGTCACAGGGAAAACCTGTCTAGGAATTTTGGAGCTCAATTCTCAGTATGACAAAGAGTTTGGGAAAATGAAATAACTGCTATTCATTCCCTCCTTCCCACAAGTGAGCCTCAGAATTGCTTGAAACTGTTTAAAGAATTATTGACCTTAAGTGAGTGGGGAGAGGGAAGGGCTTTAACTTTGATTAGTCACATTAATTGTGTATGTGTATCTACTCCTTGGTAGACAGGATATCTATAACATTTGTGTTAGGTTTTTCGTACAAATGAATCCTTCTGTTTTCACAGTTTGCTCTCCTAATACTTTCTACAAGTAGAAAAAAATTGCCTCTGTGACAGAGAAATGTTCCGTATTATACCATTATGCAGTACTGTAACCCCATCAGACACCACCCAACAAAGATTTTAAGGGCTCTAAACACAATTCCACAGGGACACAAAGGTAAAAGGGCCCCTCCTGCCTCCAGCAGCTTACAGCACATAGGCAAGATGGAGCATGTCCCCAGAGGATGTGTGGTCCTGCGCAGCGGAGCAGAGCACCATGGCACAGGCAGGGAGCCATGCTTGCCTGGCTCCTAACAGCATGGTAGCTAAGTTAGTGTCGGGCTTTGCCAGACCTCGTTAGCTCTGCCGCTGATTAGCTCAGGTGCAATGGTGCATTGGTAGGTTTATGTGCTTTCTGCTGTTGGAGCTGAATGGTGTCTGCTCAACACTGTTCATCAGCAGTACACACAGAAAGTCATTGCTGAAAGCAGATACAGGCACAAGAAAAGACTTCTCCTTTTCTACCTGAGAAAGGAGACAGACTGACATAAAATCTGGCTATTACACCACAGGCAGAAAACCTACAAGATGTTCAGCCTGTGTTTTATGAGTCTACTTCGAGACTAAAGTGCTGTGCCTGAGACCATGACAATTCACTGCCTCTGGTGACTGGTTCTGAGGGGGACTTGTTAGCACAAGTCCCCTCAGCAAGTTGCACAAACATCTCAGAAAACAGGTATAAGTTTTTTCCCGGTGTTGTTCAGTACTTTTAGATCTATTGTTTTGTACATCTAACATTGCCTCTTCTTCCCCCAGCACTATCTGCCTCCAACAAAAAATGTCATGGTACTTGCTTTGCAGATTCCTCTCTCACCCCAGGACCAGCCCTTGTGCAAACACGTGCCTAGGAGCTGGTGAAATTCCCTGAATGGAAGGAGCTGCAGGATTTGGTCTGTAGGCACGGCCGTTAGCTAGGGCACCTTTCTTTCTCTCCAGGAATCTGTTTGTGCTGCAGTCTTTCCCCTGGAAAATTTATGGTGATGTCATTTAACCACAAACCTAGTGGCCTGGAAATACATAACAGGAGAGGAGGGAATTGAATAGCAGTAATGCAACTCTTGGGCATGATCATTTGTTTTTCCTATAATGAGGAGATCAGGCAAATGAAACACTTTATTAATAACCAGGCAAACAAAATACCTTATTAATATGCAGTTTTCTGAGGGAGGTGTTCATCAAAGACTGAATGCTAATATAAGTAGCTCCAAGTAGGTATGAAACTGCTTTTCTGGATTTTCTAGCACAAAATTGACCCTGCTGTACAAATCGTCTGTCATAAAGGGCTGGCTTTTTTTGTCCCGTTCTTGCTCATGTAAGTATTATAGACGTGGACATAACTCCAGAGAATATTCCTGTTGTGATTATATGTTTCTAAACATAACCACTGTCTCATCCTGTGAATAAATGTAAAAACTAACAGCACACTGTTTAGAAACCAAACAACAGCATTAATTTACAGAAAGGAATAAGGAGTTAATGACTCTCCAAGCTCATGCAGATACCTTTCATAGTGCAAAACATAGTCCAGTAAGGGACTTCAACCCAGCATGACGCTGGCATGGCAATTGTACATAGCTTGTCCCTTTGCATTTTAATTCTTCTCTTATTTCTTCATCAATTGTAATCAGGAAAACAAAATGGAAGTTGGCAGCTTCATCTAGAGACAAAAGTATGCTTGTCACACTAAGCTGTAACCAATTGCCTATTATAGCCAGGCCGTGTCTGGTCATGGTTATAAAACCGCTGTAGGCTTCTTTAGAGCGGACTCTCAACATTACAGCTCACTCTCACTTAATGGCCTGCCAAGATCTGACAGTGACTTTTGTTGAATGTAGTATCCATTCCTAAACGGTTCCAAACTATTCCAAACCATTCCTAAATGGTTTGCTAAGTCTACTGAAACTCAGTTTGAACTTTTTTTCACTGTTGCTTAATGTGGGCCCACAACATTCCCCCTCATGTTCTATACTTTTAACAACACATTTAGAAATAATTGATCATTATCCTGATGCAATTATTTTATTATATACATGTGATTTCAGCATTACTTTTTAAGTTGCTCATCAACAGAAATAGGCCTGCAGTGTTCCTTTGTCCTATAAAAAGCTTGAGCTGTTCAGTACCACAGAACATTACAAATCTTATTATATAAGTTAATATAAATTAAGCAAAATATATAGTTTTGCTTAAAATGTCAGGTGGTAAAGAAATAAATGAGTTAGGCTGTTCCTTTTCAAGCTGTTGCTCAGCAGCGCATACAAGACTTTCAGAGATGCTGTAGGGCAAGTTCTGGTTTGCGTGTTCTTTGTTCTGTCCCCACACAAGAAACCTGGTTAACTTGCAGTGAAAGGTGCTCAGGTACAGAGCAGAGCAGTTGCTTTTAAATAGTATTAAGCAACACCTGCGTGATTACAATGGCCTCTTTATCCTCTCACATTGCCCGTCCTGAACTCCCCTTCATGTGCTCCTTCCACTTCAGATGCTCCCTTACAGTCCACATACCTCCCTGATTGCCAGGATGCGAGCAATGAAGAGGAAGGCCTCCTGGCATGTGAGATCAAGTAGACATCAAAGTGACAAGGTGAATTTTTGTTAATTTTCTATGGCAGGGAAGATGGAACAAAACCACTTTTACTTCCAAGCGTGTTGCCTGATTTTAAAAACAAATCCTCTTACTCTGAAGCATGTTATTTTCACCCAGCTCTGCCTAAAAAAAATTTTTTTTGGTAGGTTTACTATTTTTCTTTTTCATGATTGCTGTTTGTTGTGGCTAGTGAATATTTTAAGGGAAATAACCACCTTTTCTTTCTTAGTGAACAGAAAGCGACAGAAAGCTAAATTTTTTCTTTTCCATATACTTGACTGTCTTCTCTCACAATCACACAACGCCACACCAAAACAATCATAAGCACACACACTGCAAACCCTTTCCAAACCTTTCTTCACTACATTAAATTTGTAAACATTATTTTCCATTAGTCATACTCAAGCTTCTGAATCAAGCTTCTGAGCACTGAAGAAGGAAGAAAATGTTCCTTTTTAGAGCGCTCTGGAGGGAAGTGTGGGAGGTGGGTAATAAGATGAGGAAGCTATGGCAGGAATATGAAATTAGAGACCTGAGAAAACAAGAAATTGAATGAAAACCAATCTGCTCTTAATTTACATCAGTTGGCAAGTAACAGCCATGAAAGCTATTTTGGGCATGGATATTCCCTCTATAACTCAAATAACTGGAATCAATCCAGCATGCCTTTCCTTATCCTAAATTCTAAAAACATGCTCTACCTTGCAGGCAGAAGCACCAAGAGAGATTATTTTTCTCTCTTGTTCCCCCCCNTTAAAAAAAAAAAAAAAGCACACACAAGGAAAAATAAAAAAAAAAAAAAAAACCTGCCAGATAATTGTCCTGCAAATCTACTTGTGAATGGGAGAAGAATGTGGTTGATGGGACAAGAAAAAATTCCACAATGTTGGGTCTGATTCTGCTGATGTGACATGAATAGATGAAATCAGTGTCCTGACTACAGTCCTGAAGGTAGGTAGCCATACTAGTATGAATGCTCTTTCCTGAATAAAACCAAGCTATTTTGAAAATGAAGACAGAAGCAGTCATCACCCTAGAATAACTGAAATCTATTCTCATCCACTGAATAAAATTAGGACAACATCATCATTTAAATGCAAGGGAAAACTGTGTATAACTCTGCGAACTTAATGAACCTTTTTAACAGAAGTACCTAACAAATCCTTACTATGAAAATGCTATTTCATATTGTCAGCTAAATCTAAAGTTAAAAGTCCAGGTGTGAAATGGAACATAATCCTTTATAAAAATAAATTAAAAGCAGGTGGTTATTATTATTTTGGTATGTGTTCTGGTGCAGAAGAACCAGCTTTGCTTGGTGTCGTTTCACTGAAAAAAAAAAAAAAACAGTACGTGAAGTATCTTACATGTACTTGCCACAATATTAAAATGTGAATGAGATCAAATTTGAAATCAAATGAATGTGATAACTGTAGCTGGATTACACTAGACTATTTTCTGACAGTCAAAATAAAAACAAGATTAAAGTGATATGAATACTTGACGGCACCCTTGATTCCAGATAGTTTTTATAGAGCACCAGTGTCATTAAATTTCACAAACATGACAAACAAAACTAGCTAAAAATCACTTTTACAGAATCTCACCTCTTAGCTTCTTTTTTTTTTTCTCTCCTACCAGTGTATTCAGCTGCTTTTCAGATATCGGCAAGCAATAATACAGTTTTTATTAATTTCAGATTGCTGAATGAGTATATGTCACTTTATGTATTAGTGACTGACAACATTTGATGCAACATTAAAACATCCATGACGTTAGCAAAATGTCATGCTAACTGCGTGTTGTCCACAGTGATCTGTACTTTGCTTTGTGGATCAGCATCAGATGGGGCTGTTTAGGCATCGCTAAACTCCAATGACTTGAGATTGCTTCTGAAAACGGGCATATTGATATAGTGATATTGCCTGTGTTTCCTGTTTTTTGCAGATGTATATAGCTGTTACAAGCTGATGCCAAAGATAATAATGACCTCTTCAACCTTAAAAGGAAAAAACCTACAAGACTGAAGAAGTAATACCTGAGTAAAGGACAGTCGACACCAAAATATGGAACTGGTTCCTTAGCTGTAGCACATCAATAGCATTCCACGACAGGCTAAGAATTACTGGGGCTCTCCTGATCTTGTCAAATGCAGGGGAAATATCATAATACTCATCCACATGCATCCCCATGCCTCTTCTAGATCACCTCTTGGAAATACTTCAGATACTTTGGCATATACTTTTGACTTTGATACTATTGACATAACAGCAAAAAATAGCAGCCCGTCTACAGAGAAGCAGGCATTTCAAAGAAGTAGGTGCTTATAAAAACTGTGTTTATGGTTTGTCTCTAAAGCATAATTGCATCTATTTTATTACATGCAATTTAGGTGGGAAAAAAAAACACTTCATTTCTTGCGAGAAAGTTCAATGCAAGTTTGGGGGAAAAAAGAGTTTGAGAATCTTTTACAGTGCATTTTAGTAGTTGTATAAAAAATGAAACTTCTCTGCAGAAAGCCTTATGTCAGGACACATTTTGTCTGATACATGGAGAATAGTGCAACGCAGTATTAATATTATCATAGAATCATAGAA
>VXAL01007998.1:10712-22848 GCA_013399475.1 Chauna torquata
ACATTTTAGAACCTGTCAAGTCTTAACAGTCTAGCTATATTCCAAAACAAAATAAAATAAAATATGCAACTGATTTAATTGAAGCAAAAAAAAATTTTTGCATAGTTCTACAATCCCAAGCACTGAAACAAAAGAAGTGTAATTGTATAACATATATTGAAACTAAAAAAGGTTGGAGAAGACATTCCACAATTTCAAGCAATTTCAAGTTATTTAAGTGCATAAGGGTTGCTATCAAATCCGTAAAAGGTCTGTAGGTGGTATCAAAGCATACCAGCAGTTAATAGATCTAATGTTTTCCTACCAAACAGATCCAAAGTTCTATATTCTGCTGTATTCTGGAGATCTGCTGATAAACCAGTGTGTATTACTGTCTAACTCTTAAATTTAGATTTAATTTTTTTTTTTTTTTTACTTATTACCAACTTGCAATGTTGAAAATTCTCTCTTCCTATCAACCCTCAATCCCATACCCACCTTGCCCTGCCTCTGTTTTCACTAGAAACTCCATGTTTCTGTAGAATCAGACTGTGGGGCACCAAACTCCCTGCAGGACATACAGACTTCTAAGGTTCTGCACGCAGGAAGTTATGACTCAGATAATTCATGTATAAACTGAAAATTTCATGAGCAGAAATTTGAATTTTCTTTGTACTGTCTTACCTCATTCTCTTCAGATGTGTATTGTATTTTCAGAGTGTCCATGGCTCTGATCATAGCTTGCATGGCAGTAAATATGTTTTGATAAACCAGTTTAGTAAAGCCTTTTCTGTCTTCTTCTGTGTAACCCGATCCATGAATAATCCTCATTTGTTTAATGAAAGTACTCTTTCCACTTTCTCCTGTGCCTGTGAGGGATGTGGGAAGGAGAGGAGAGAGAGAGAAAAAACACAGTGTAGTATCTGCAAATCCTGGCAATTGAAAATATTTGTAAATATACATGCAAGGATGCGCATCTTATCCAAGTAAGCATAATGGTCACCATTAACTGTAGTAAAATTTTTGATTTTTCCATTTTCCATAGTTTATATAGTTTTAATAAAAAATTGTATTTCTGTGTTTGGGAGCTTTTTGGTAAAGGACACATAGAGGTACCTTTTAGTAATACATCTTACAATGTTTAACCTACATATCCTGTAGGTATAAGTCATATTAGAAAACAAGCACGAAAACCGACCACAAGAGAAAGAAATGTTTGTTTAAGGATGAAATTCCTCAACACTGAAAGACTGTATAAAGTTCATGTACTGTTTACACCTTAACAATAAAGCCTGCACTAATCCTGAACTTGGGGAGGAATTTTATCCTTAGGCTACATTACTTAGTTTAACATTTCCACTGATTTTTTTTTAATAAATACTGGTTGAAAACTTACTAGTTGAAATTACAATAAGTGCATTCATTACTTTCAGCTACTCTGTGACATACTGATTTTATTTAAAAAAAAAAAAAAAAGACTAACAGACATTATAAAGTAATAGGTGAACTTACTTTCACCATTCATATAATATTTTGTATTTATGTATTCTTTCAAGTCCATTTACAGGTTACAGCAATGTATTTCCTAACATGATTCAGGATATAAGCTTTGTTCCTCTGTTCTTTCCTATCAGCCTTACAACAGAAACATGTCTGTATTGACTCTTGTCAAGGGTCTATTCAGGCAGCATCTTATCTTCCACAAAGCCAAAATGGTGGCCAAAACAGGAGTAAAAACAGAGATAGAATATATGATACTTCCCCCACCAAACGCTCCCTGCATCTTAAAACTTTGGACTTAGCTTAGATGTTCACTAGCTGAACGCTGTGTATTTATGGTAACCCTACTGGATCTCTCAAGTACTTGGCAGGTCTCTCTTTAAAGCCATGTAAACCTTTTGCTTCCTCAACATGTTTTATTCAGAGCTCTATCACCCAAGATATGTCATTTGTTTTAAGCCCAGATCCTCCCAGCTTAATTTCTGTTTCTCGTATTTAATCAGTCTCCCCATCTGCCTTCTCCACACACTCTTGACTTTATAAACTTCTATCAGTACGTCTTCAGCTGTACATTTTCTAGACTGAAGAGTCCTAACCAGCTCATTTCAGTTCTCACATGGCCCATACTCCATAGCTTGATCATCCCTTTGACCCTTGTTGAAGCTTTCTTAGTTCTGTTTACCTCTGAGATATACTGAGAGTACCAAAACTTCAAACACTAAGGTGCTGCTACAACTTGGACTGACGAAGTGGCATCATTACACTATCTGTCCTGTAAGTAAGTAAAAGATCAAGAGAGAGCACGTACTATATAGTTGTCCTCCATCCTCGTTACTTCATACTGACCTACAATTAACATGCCATTTCACTGGCTACTCTCACATTATCGTTCTGCAGTTTCAGTCATTCTTACAAGCTTGAATAACATTGTATGAGCAGAAAAAAATCTCACATAATAGCTTTCCCACTATACCTTTCATCTTCTCTATATTTTCTGTTAACCAGCATTTGTTTTATGCGACTTAACAAATTCATTCCTATCTCACAGAGCTTTTATATAAGGGTCATGGACAGCCCTTTCTTGTTCTTCTCCAACTGAAAGATGGTACAGGAGCAAAAAATACCTGTTATATTTTCTCCTTAAAACTTTCACTGTAAATTTTCAGAAGTTTAACATTAAATGTATTCTGGCTGAGCCATAGGACTGGCTTCTCTCCTTCACTAAGACTGCTGCCAGTAAGACCGTACACCCAGTAACAGGCCTTCAGTCCATACTTAGTACCACTAGGTATTGAAAATACATCAGCAGCACAAAGAGGAAGGAGTTTCTCTGTGAAAATTATGTCTTCAGATATAACAAAACAGAAAACTATTCTGAATCTCCATCTCATCATATTGCATCTCAGTACCATAGCAGATGACAGTATATCTTTAGTGAAATAGCATGGAACTATAGGGCTCCAACCATTAACAGTAACAATAAGCAAACCCCGATAACCTGAGAGAGTATAAAATGTTATCATACATTACTTGTATAGCTATTATTCTGAAACATTTACCACTGCCATCAGTTTTTACTCTAGGACCTTCTTCCCTATTTTGCATCATCCATTGTGGACATCCCTTCAAAGCTGTAGCCGTCCTGTATTCAAGCCAACACTGTTCAACGGTTCTTCTTTATGATACTGCTAGCACAGCTCTACTTTACAGCTACCAGGACCTACGGTGTTCATCAGAAGAAGAGTGAAGCATAGCTCTACTCGTTTTAATCAATAAATACGAAATGTTTAATATTTTTGTCCGCAAGAAGATTAATGTAGCTGTTCTTTCAACAAATGTTTGGGATTTTTTTTTAATTTTGGCATTGTATTTGTTTACTTGAGAGAGATGGAACATAGAGATATGCTGGAATAAATTCCTGAGGGAATTTGTTTTAGTAAAATGCTGATGTTACATTACATACCACAGTCCTCAGAAAGGAGGTCCTGGCATGACAACCTCAAGCAGTCAACATAAACAAAATTCAAATACAACTCAGTTTCAAAAAAAAAAAAAAAAAAAGAAAAACACACCATAACACATAGCCTTTTCCACTGCCAGCAGAACCCTTATTTTTGACAGGAAAATGCACAGATAAATCCAGGTTGAACTGCTGGTCTAAATTTTTATATGTCAGAATAAACAGTCATGTCACTTCACAGCACTGCCCTTCCGTAATGTTTCAGTTAAAGAAAAAGCATTGTGAAACTGTTAACTTCACTATCAGGGATATGTAACTATGCACTGAAATTAAGTTTAAACAAAGGAAAATCATAGCACTATATACTAATTTCAGCTTCTAAACAAAGACGCTTTTTTTCCATGCACCACAGACACCAAAAGTAGTCTGGCAGAGATGGAGCTGGGTTTGAAGAGATCATCTGCAATCCAAGCTAGAGTTCTTCCCTGTATTTGATTTTTTTTTTTTTTAAGAAATTTAAGTTTAATGTTTTACTATTGTCCTACTTGATCTAATCTGTATCAGCCTACACCAAAGGAAAATGGCCTATTCAAGTGATATAAATACATGGGTACTAAACAGAGCCATCCTATTTTACCCTTCAACCTCTCATAATGTGGAACACAAGTTGACTTAAAAGCTTTGTGCTCCCTACCCCAACCTTTAGTAGATAGCACAGTCTTCCTTCTGTATTCTTCCTTCCAGTAACTCCTTCTGTGGCTAGCTCTGCCTCTTGTCATAAACCCAGAAGAGAGGGTCTCTGTGTGAATCCAACAACACATGCTTTTTGTTTCTCCATTCCCGTAAGCTACCTAAAAAAGTCTTCAGGGTTCATTAGCTTAAAATGAAACAAGGCTTTTGATGCACATCTTGACAGAGCATCATTTTAAAGCCTGTGAAAATGTGGCAGGGCTTTCAAAAAGAGTTTGAATGTGGAGTAGTCGTGCCAATATGTACACTTGTGAGATATTAAGGTATAGATAACTGCATTTCAGGATTGAACTGCATAAACAACCAGATTTGGATTGAGTATCTTTCTAATTAAAATAATTGGAAAACAAATGCAGATCCCCAAATTGGAACTTGTTTTTTTAAGACTTCAGGTGGTGCAAGTTAAGCAAATGGAATACACTTTTTATGTTAGAAATAATAAAAATGGTAATATGGTAATAAAATGCAGGTAGTCTGGAAAGTGTAGATAATACAACAATAAAAATTGATGTGATTATATACTTTGGAGGTATAAAATCACATTTTAATGCCATCCATCAGAGAAGCACTAGATAATGGGGGACTTTAAAATGTAACTATATACCTCGAAGGTGTACGAACTCTGTTACTACAAAGAAGTTTAAAAAAGGCATTTACACATCTACACAAATGTGTAAAAAATACAGGCAAAGTGCATTATCCTACTCAGTAACATTTGTGGCAAGCACTTGTCTGTAATACATTTAGTGCACTTATCTTCAGGAAATCATTTCCCAAATCATTACTGCCAAAATATGGAACACATATTCCATTGACAAGGTCAAGAGACAAAATCTTCTCAAAAGGTGAGATATAAATACATTAGTTCATGTGACACACTTATCTTCCTTCCAGTCACTTCAAGCATTCCTTTCTCACTCTGCTTTCAACTACTTACTGCCACATACTGTTACCTTCTCAAATGTACTTTCTCAATTAAAAGAAATATTGGAATTTTGCAGGTTAATTCATGGAACAAAGCATTATATCTTTGGCTTTTCTCTCTTTTGTTCTTAACTCCCCCCTGGCCTATCAGTTTAATTTTCTAAATCTAATGTCTCAATTCTTTATGGAGGAAAAAGAAAGTTATAAAAGAAAAGTCTATGTCCTCTTATTCTCCTAAGGACTTCATCTCTGCATCTTTATAACATCACTGAGCAGACTGTGAACACAGCCAAAACAAAACTAGAAGGTTGTAACTGCTAAGGACAGACCAAAGCTGACTAACTAGTTTTACTAACACCGCCAGCATTAAGAATACCACAAGAGCTCTGGCAGTGGTGATAGAGCCTACTGCAAATCCTGTATCCATACTTGAGCAGTTAAATTTACTGAGATCCGGATTGCTCTCTTTTCACTATTTGCCCTGGAACTCCAATGATAACTTCATCTACAGTATAGACATGACTATGCACTCACTTCCACCTGCCATACAAGAATAGCCACAGGTCACTTAGCCAGCCAGTATGTTTCACCTGTTGGTGCAAAAAAACAGTTTTCACTCTTGTTCCGGCAGCTGTGACTTAGTCAGCAGCTGCTGTGCTGGTAAGGGCCACGTCACTGGATATCAATGTGAGCAAGGCCCCTGGTCCCAGCAAAAGCAAGAGAAGTCCGTGTTACCTTCCCATTTGTGCCCACTGTCAAGTTTGATAAACATGATGAAGTCAAAATGACACAAGTAAAACAAAAAGCTCTCCATTTGCTCAAAGAGATTTGAATGTCCTACAGGAGGAGAAACAGGGGAAAAAAAAAAAACACGGGAAGTAAAATGCAGGCACAGTTAGCAGACATCTTAAAGACAGTCCTATGGACTAGCCCTACCCTTCCTTTTGCAATAATTTAGTGAAATAGATTGAGATACTGGTGCCATACAAATGGTTACATTACTAATCACAAGCATTGTCACTGGAGGACGGTCACTGACAGAATCGTTTTTACAACCATAGTTGACTTATCAGCTCTGCAAAACTCTGTAGCCAGTATTGATCTCAAGCCTCTAGGAGCACTTACATGCTGTGCCACATTCCTGACTCCTACAGAAAAATAAACAACGTTAACAAAAATAGCAATTTCACGGGCAGAAATAATTATAAGAATAAAGACATCAGCATTTTATAACTCAGGAGATTTGCTGCCTGCATTAAAAACTAAACTATACATAAACAGGATCTGCAATATTTGTAAGGCAGTTCTTAGGGCTGTTCAGCTGACGGAAGTATCTTTCTATAACTGTAGGATTAACAGTTTCATATACAGAACTAAATGGTGCTACTGCACAAATGTGGACATAACAATGACTTTCAAGTACATAATCCTGACTCACTGAAAATTTAAAGGTTAGAGCAACAGAAGTTTATGTTTTAAAACAGAGGCAGAAAAATTACACACAATGAAATTCTGCTTATTTCAATAAGGAGACCTGGAGCAGGAGAAAGGAAATTTTTGAGATTTGTGAGAAAGGAGTCTTCAGGGTCATTCAGCAATCTTGGAGGATTACTGTCCATATGCCATTAACTTCTTTCACAGTGGTACCGTATTAACTGCTAAAATTAGCTTCACAATGTAGAGCACATAGCTACACGAAAAAAAAAAAGCCACAACCATTTCTACTAAAACAAGGAAGGGACAAGACAGTGTTTTAATGACCTGGGAAAAAGCAAAAGCAGATTTCAACTCTATAACTCATACACAGTTCTTGTTTTCCAGTAGAAATGTACCCAAAAATGAAATGTGTTTCAGTTCATCTACCTATCAACATTTCTGATATCTGTGTGCCAGACATTATTTTGAAGTATCTTCTGCTGCTTTTTACTAACCAACAATACGAAAAACACCTCCATAAAAGTATAAAGAAATAAATCTTGGCAAATAATAATAACAGTAATAAGCAGCAGCTATTTCAGATACTACATTCATTTTCTGTCACATTCAAAACCAGCTTCCAAATCTGTTCCCAGGGAAAGGCTCTCATTCGTTCTACAGTCCCACATATTAAAAGCATGTTTTGGTGACTTTTCCCCCACTGATGACAGGGAACGTGCTTAACAATAACAGCTTCGCCATTTCCAAAGTCAGAGGGAGAGGCTCAAAACATATTCAATAACTACCTTTACAAACTTTGTTGAGAAAAAGAAAGACAACTTTTCTGAATGATCTCTACGTCCGTATGGACTAGTGCTATGCGTATAGCTCAATGTTTGCTTTTGCACTGGCACCAGGTATTTGACACCTCCATTATTTTAATGTTTTTTTTCTGCTGCTAATAAAGGTGGAAGTAACAATGTCTCTGAAAATGAGTCACGTAATTTCAGGAGTCATAGTAAACACACACAAAAAAGCATAAATACATAAAGCTTTGGCAAAGAACTCCACAGCAAAAGTTCCATAGATCATTCTGGCCTTCTGTGCCATAAAAGTACGGAGACAATTAAGACTTGATTCCGTTTCTTCAAGTCATTCCAAACAACCTGAAGGAAAGCATCAGGGCAAGATCAGCACTAGAACAAAAACTTTAAATCTCTGTCAAATCCTCCAAGGTTTTGCACATGGGACATAATTCACAAACAATTCACATGCTTAATATGCAAAAGCTACTGCAAACAAAACAAAACATGAAGCCAAGAGTAGAAAATCTCAATGCTAAAAGTATTAAAATGAGGAGATCATAGAGGGTGCACATGCACCTGTGTGTGTGCGCGCGCCTGTGTATCAGGTAAGGCTGATAACAGTATTAGGAAAGGCTTGAAACAGGAAATAGAAGAACTTTTTCAGGAACAACTTCCCTCAACGAATCTCTGACTACGCCTCTCTTGTACTGGGGAACCCAGAACTGGAAACAGCACCCTGGGTGTGGCCTCACCACTGCTGAACAGACAGGAAGGGTCACCTCCCTCAACCTGCCAGCAATACTCTACCTAATGCAGACAACAACACTGTTAGCCTTCTTAGAAGCAAATGCACCTTGCTGGCTCACGTTCAAGCTGGCGTCCGCCAGCATCTCCAGGGCCTTTTCTGCAAAGCTGCTTTCCAGCCAGTCCACCACCAGTGATTGGTGCCTGGGATTGCTCCTCCCCGATGCAAGACGGCATTTCTTCTTGTCAGACCGCATGAGGTTCCTGTCAGCCCATTTCTCCAGCCTGTCGAGGTCCCTCACAATGGCAGCACTACTCTCTGGCATATCGGCTACTCCCCTCAGTGGGGGTGTCATCTGCAAACTTGCTGAAGGTACGCTCTGCCTCATCGTCCAAATCGTTAATGAAGATGTTAAACACAACTGGACCCAGTACTGACTCCTGGGGTACTGCACTCATTACTGGCCTCCAACTAGACTTTGCACCACTGACCACTACCCTCTGGGCCTGGCTGCTTAGCCTGTTTTCAATCCACCTCACTGCCTGCTCATCCAACCTTCATCAGCTTCTCTGTGAGGATCTTAGCAGAGATGGTGTTGAAATCTTTCCTGAAATCTAGGTAGACCACATCCACTGCTCTCCCTTCATCTACAAAGCCAGTCATTTCATTGCAGAGGTTATCAGACTGGTCAAGCAATGGCTTCCCCTTGGTGAATCCATGCTGACTACTTGTGTTCATATCCTTCATGTGCTTGGAACTGATTTCCAGGATTAGTTGCCCCATCACCTTCTCGGTGTTACAGGTGAGGCTGACTAATTTGTAGTTCCCTGAGTTCTTCTTGCCCTTCTTGAAGATAGGAGTGACATTTGCTTTCCTCCAGTCTTCAGGCACCTCTCCCATTCACCAGGATCAATCAAAGATTATTGAGAATGGCCTCGTGACAACATCAGCCATTTCCCTCAGCATTCATGGGTGCATCCCATTAGGGCACGTGGACTTTCGCATGTCCAGTTTGCTTAAGTATTGTCTGACCTGATCCCCTTCCACCAAGAGTACATCTTCCTTGCTCCAGACTTTTCCTCTGGTCTCTGTGTCTTTGGATTTCTGAAGACTTTTCCAAAGTATTCACTTAGTAAAGACTGAGCCAAAGAAGGCATTCAGTACCTCAGCCTTTTCCATGTCCTGTATCACAAGGGCTCCTGCCCCATTCAGTCGAGGACCCACATTTTTCTTATTCTTTCTTTTGTTACTTATGTACTTATAGAAGCCCTTCTTGTTGCCTTTGACATCCCTCATTAGACCCAGCTCCAGATGGGCTTTAGCTTTCCTAACATCATCCCTGCATTTGCAAACATTGTCTCTATCATACTCCCAGGTTACCTGTCCCTTCACTGTTGCTTGACTTCCTTCACATTGGGCTTAACTGCTTTTGAGTTTGGAGGAGGTAGTCCTTGACAATAAACCAGCTTTCTTGCATCCTTTGGTTCAAGGCTTTATCCCACGTGACTGCTTCAACCTGATCCCTGAAGAGGACAAAGTCTGCTCTCCTGAAGACCATGGCTGTGATTTTGCTTTTTGCCCTGCTCCCTCCTCTCAGGATCCTGAACTCCACTCCGTAGTCACTGCAGCCAAGGCTGCCTTCAGTCTCTACATCCCCAATGTGTCCTTCCTGGTTTGTGAGTATGAGGTCCTGCAGAACACCTCTCCTCATTAACTCCTCCATCACTTGACTCAAGAAGTTGTTGCTTATGCTCTCCCGGAACGTCCTGGATTGTTTATGCCCTGCTTTGTTGTGCCTCCAGCAGATATCAGGGTGGCTGAATTCCCCATTGAGAACCAGGATGTGAAAACATGAGGCTCCTTTTAGCTGTCATTTAATCACACTCTCCTTGAATAATGTTTTCATCATAGTAAGATCGTTCATTTTACACAGTTGCTGTAACAAATCACACAAAGTATTTGTTTGACTTCCATAAAGAGATTTACACATTGATTTACATAAGGAGATGCTGCACAAAGCATACAACCCATTTATACAGAATGAAAGATACAAGCTTATAAAACCCTCATTCAGTGACAGAGAACTGAAAGCAAGGCACTAGAAAATTTCTGAAATTTTCAAGTTACATATCCAACGAATGCAAAGGTGAGTCTCAAACTGTAAGAGCTGAAACCTTCCAGTGTGACAAATGTGTAAAGCTTCTTGTACTACAAGAACATAATCGAAAAACTCTCAGCTCAGTTTTGACTTTCTCCTGCATGAACGTCACTCAGTAGTAACTCACTGAAGTCAACTGAATCCTCTGAAAAATGCTACCATACGAAAGCTGTAAGTCCAAAACTTACCCAGAGGATTTGGGTAAGAATGAAGATCTCTGAATGCCCCCCCTCAGCTGACCTCTCCTTCCTTTCAACTTCCTTTCCTTACGCTTCATTCCAAGCTTAACAACTCCATTAAGATCCAAATTCATTGGTTTAACTACTTCTCAAGTTTTAAACTTATGCCACAGCTGACACCATATTCAGGAGTTACACCAGCAGAAGGTGGGGACATACTGTTTTGTCAATTGGAGCTCATGAGAGGTCACTCCTTCAAAGAAGTCACATGACAATCTCATGTTACTCATAATTCACTGACAGTGAATATTCCACAAACAATGTACTGTTTCTACAGAACAGAGACCATCCACTTCAAACTCAAGCCAGCTACATAAGACCATCTCACCAGATGCACAAGGCATGTCTATCAGCCAATACATCACAACCCAGCTTTTGGCTACTTCACTTATGGAACAGAAGGATCAGGTGAAGTCACACAATGTATGCACCGATAAGATACCACAGCTGAGGCACAATTTGCCTACAAAATACAACTGTCAGTAATGTAATCCTATCTTGTCACTTTTTGTGAAGTAGCTGAGAAAAGCAATGATCAACCTACCATTCTTGAGCCTTTCCCTGCATCTAAGTGTCCTGTTTTAGATCACTACCTTACTTTAAAATCTTACTGTTTTATTCAAGTACCTATTCCAGTAATTCACTAAAACAGTGAATGCTGCAGTTAGCGAACAGTTAAATGTCGTTAGTAGACAGCAGTAACAACAGGCTGCAACCTAGCTTTATGCTATGAAACAGGAAATAAACTATATATATATGCACACATTTATACAAAGTTCTTCCATCAGGAGCAGCAGTAGCTGTTTTAGATGACATTCCACACACTGGAACTACAGCTTTTAAATTGGCTACAATGTACATACAAACCAAAGACAGGCTTTCCCCAGCACATACTCAATTCTTATTGCTAAATGCTTTACTGCTTTGGCTACAATTCCAGAGCACATTGCAGGTGACTGACTTCAGCAGTAGCTACCTTACAACGAGAATGTACTGAACCTGAGGACGTGCTCATTTACAAGTATCATGTACCTGAAAAATACAAAAAGGTGTATTCAAGAGTCGTGGGTCATTAAGAAAGATAGAAAATTTGCTATTACGTCCTTAAAAATGTACCCACTCTAGGATCAAATTTAGATCAAACTGTATGGGAAGCCAGTACACACACTCGTTTTAAGCTCTGACGGACCATAAAACATGCTTAGGCATGAGATGTTCTTTCATAACAAACGCCAGGACATGCGTGTCCCTTTACAGCAACCTCAGTCCACAAAAGGCCAACACATCCTGCCTTTGATATATATGGGTGTCTCCTACTTACGTTAAAGGGCACTAAGCCTCTGTAGTAATGGACACCATACAGACTTAAATGTTTGTAAATATTTTTAAAAAGTAGTAGTCTGAAAACTCACCTTTGACTGAGAAACACTGTTAAACAGTGGCAATGTGAGAACTTATAATTCACCAGACCCTCACCCAGAGTTTCTTACTCCTGCAGATACTGATAAATCAAATGGCAGGAAGTTTCCACTTCGAGCACATTATAACTTACGTGATTACAGAGCATCATAAAGAGATGCAAAATAGGGCAAATAATTAGAAAAAAGTTACACACATAAGCTAGTGTTATGTAGTTGTTTTTTTTTTTTTTTTTACTGT